>OX439387.1:6840706-7230591 GCA_949319315.1 Zelleria hepariella | reverse complement strand
TGCATTTTTGGTGACTTTTGAGTCTTTTGACATACAATTTTACCAGCTAGGTAGGAATTCTTGAAAATTTTAAGAATACGTTACTATTTGATTTTATCGTAGAGTACTTGTATTAAGTTACAGAAAAATCGGAGCAAAAATGTGGCCAAAAACTGAAAAAAAGGCGTTGCTCTCAATACAATTTCGCGGTTTTTTCGGTTTTTTACATGGTTGCGGTCGGCGCTCGAGATCACAAACTGGATAATTCATTGGGCCAACATCATAAACAAATCAGCCAAATTCAGAACTACCGGATGTAAAGCAAGGTAACCATACATTCATTGCCAAAACGCATTTTTCGATTTTTGACTTAATTTTTTTCATGGATGCGGCGGGTTAGGGACTGCAAGATTTAGGTTCTAGTATGTGAAATTGCATAAATTTTCATAATATCAAGGTGGCAAGCGGTAACCTTTTATTCTGAATTAAGTGCATTTTTTCGTAACTTTGACCTTAAATTTCTCATTGATGCGGCGGGTCAGGAACGGCAAGATTTAGTTTTTTGTAGCTCAAATTACGTATTTTATCACAATTTCACAACGGCATGCGGTAACCTTTTAAGTGAATTAACTGCATTTTTGGTGACTTTTGACATAAAATTTTACCGGCTAGGGGGGAATTCTTGAAAATTTTAAGAATGTGTTACTATTTGATTTTGTCGAAGAGTACTTGTACTAAGTTACAGAAAAATCGGAGCAAAAATGTGGCCAAAAACTGAAAAAAGGCATTGCTCTCAATACAATTTCGCGGTTTTTCGGTTTTTGACATGGTTGCGGTCGGCGCTCGAGATCACAAACTTGGATAATTCATTGGGCCAACATCATAAACAAATCAGCCAAAATTCAGAACTACCGGATGTAAAGCAAGGTACCCATACATTCATTGCCAAAACGCATTTTTCGATTTTTGACTTAATTTTTTTCATGGATGCGGCGGGTTAGGGACTGCAAGATTTAGGTTCTAGTATGTGAAATTGCATAAATTTTCACAATATCAAGGTGGTAAGCGGTAACCTTTTACTCTGAATTAAGTGCATTTTTTCGTAACTTTGACCTTAAATATCTCATTGATGCGGCGGGTTAGGAACTTCAAAAATTAGGTGTTTGTACCCAGAATGACGTGTTTTACAACATATCAAAAGGGGAACCGGTAACCTTTTACTCTGAATTAAGTGCATTTTTTCGTAACTTTGACCTTAAATTTCTCATTGATGCGGCGGGTTAGGACCTTCAAAAATTAGATGTTTGTACCCAGAATGACGTGCTTTACAACATATCAAAAGGGGAACCGGTAACCTTTCAAGAAAATTAAACGGTCGCTGGCGACTGTACTATTAGTACAACATTTCAATGACTTCGCTGCGTTCTTATAACACCGCATAGGAAAAAATATTGCAAGACGTTTTTAGGTGTTTCTTTAGGTTAAGAAGTGAAATCGAAAGTAGATAGTTAAGCTCTTTAGAGTTTCATAGCATTTTATATAATTAATCACACAAGAAAAAATATTGTTTATATTTTCATATATTAGATCATTAAAATAGACAAAATTAAATATTTTGTCGCTTAAACCATTTCGCCTTTCAAACTCTACTTTGTAGTGTAGAATTAATTAACAAAACGTCTATTGAACTGTCTTGCGGTCTGCATTGTTACATCCACCTCGAGACGTGGATATAATAAACCAGTCGTGTTATGTATCGAGGTGCAAATTGCAGCAGAAAATTTCTCACCTCCAAGGGTCTATCACGAACTAACTGCAACCTGTGAAGAGCAATTATTTATAATTTTGTTTATAATAAGTTGAAAAAATTCACTTGGGACAGGACTTGAACCCGCAACCTCTCGCATACCGTGCAGGCGCTCTAACAATTTGTTTCTATACTTTAAGGTAAGCCATGATACCAAGTTTGATGATTGTGTATTACCGTTTTTGGAATATAGAGCAAAAAGTTAAATTTTAACTGGCTATATATTACGGTTCCCAAGATCCAGCCCTTTAAAGGTAGGACAGATAGACAGACGGACAGACTGACAGCGGACGCAGAGTAAAAGGGTCCCATTTGGAACACTTCACGTACGGAACCCTAAAAAGGGCTGGTGACTGTACTGAGACGTTCGTTGTTACGTATCATTTGGTTCCTGCTAGGCCCTCACCTCAGGCCTTCATTATCGGGAGGAAACGATAAATTGGTGTGAAAACTATTGAACAATAGAAACCGGATCTTGTCACTCTGATCCGGCGTCGTATGAGATCTGTATCGGCACTGGTGTTTGCTGTTACTTTGTTAACACTCCTGTATTAATGATTGTGTATAAAGGCTCACCACACAGGCGCGTTTTACCGGTCGGTAGCACCGCATGCGTTATTGCGATATCTGTTATCAGTAGGTACATTTTGTATTAGGAACGTTGCGGTGAAATTACCGCAGCAGTGTGTAACTCCATGGCGATCCTAATACAAAATGTACTGAAAACAGATATGGCCATAACGCAAACGCAATAACGCGCCTTTACGTTGAGGGAGTTGGTTAATTATATTTTCAGTTAGGCTGCCCTTACCAAAATAATAATATATTTTTTTTAAAAAGGGTTAGGTGCGAGAACGCAAAAAAAGAGCAAAAACGCCCAGCATGATTTGATACAGCGCTTCTAAAAGTTCAGTATGCTTCATCATGACGTAGACGTAGACGTGCTGTACGCATAACCTGACAACAACGACGCTCTGGCAAGAGAAAAGGCGGCTGACCGAAATAACAAGGGCTTTTTATCCAATTCACTGGCTGGCGTAGGATTCCTAAGTGAATATAAATATTAACTTCAGGGCTTCCTTTTGTAGAGTTGGATCCTTTGTGATATGGGTAAGAACCACATGATAGCGTGGGCGCTTAAAATATTATAGTTACAAAGGCAGTACCGTTCCTTGAACGACTCTGGTATTTTTAGAACAGCGATTTTTTATGCGTCCGTTTACGACGTTGCGACCAGTTTTTTGCTACCTTACCGTAAAGTATAGCGCAAGAATTTAGCATTTAAAAGGACAAAAAAGACCTTCGCGCCTACGTGAAAGTTTATGGAGCATAAAGGAGTGTGTCGGCTGCATCCTTGAGGGAATGTTCCTGTAAAGCAGGGTTTCCAAACCTTGGGTCGGCAGTGAAAACATGTGTACCAATGTCTACCAATCCTTAGGCCTACGGCGGCGGTACGACGGACATCCGACCTTACAGTTAAGGCTGCCATACACGGGTAGAGTAAACGGTAGAGCAGAGCGGTAGAGTACTAACTGAGTCATTTAAAAGCAAAGGCAGCAACATCCATAGCAATGGGTAGGGTTGTTGCTGCCATTACTTTTAAATGACTCAGTTAGTACTCTACCGCTCTACTCTACCGTTTACTCTACCCGTGTACGGCAGCCTTTAGCCTTTTTCAGTTTCGAGATGGACCGACATGGTCATGCAAAAAGCAATAGCTCTCCTATAGATGAGTTTAATTGCCTATTAGATAGTTTCGGGATCTCCCTCCAAGACAACTCTGACATTTTGTTATAGCGGCCCCAATACTGACAACTTAGGTCATGAAGGAGGCACACTATTCCCGATACCCTGCCGAAACAGGGTGCCCCGGACCAATTTACGGTAGATCTTGCCGCCTCATGCGCACAGGTACTCTCAAAGAAGAGTGGCTCGTGGATTGCTCCACTACCTCCTCTATTGGGAGGTCCTGGAGCTATTTTGTAGTGCTGCTCACCACCCGCAATCCGAAGACGGTTTAATTCCCGCTTGGGACGTCCGAGAAGCAGACTACTATACGAGTATTTCTCCTTGAATAGTACCGGTGCTCACTTCTCAGTAGTTTCGAGATCATGGTAAGGAGGCGCCTCAGGGGCCCGCTCTAGAAAAAGGTTGAGAAAGGCTGCAGTAAAGATGTTACTGTTGACTCGGTTAAATGCCGACTGTCGGACTGACCGTACGAATTATAAACAAAAGACCGCTTGATGGGCAAATGAGCCTCTTTCTGCGGTACAAGACATAGCACTTACTATCGCAGCTTGGAATGTAAAATACACGAGTAAATGTTGACGCTGTAGTGACCTGTATATTTGTTTTTTGAAGTATTAACTTTTTCACGTGGTTTTCGGTGAAATTTGAAAAGATATTAAAATGATGGCCAAGATAAATTGTTTACACTTCCATGAAAATCCATAGCAATGGGTAGGGACGTTGCTGCCATTACTTTTAAATGACTCAGTTAGTACTCTACCGCTCTACTCTACCGTTTACTCTACCCGTGTACGGCAGCCTTTAGCCTTTTTCAGTTTCGAGATGGACCGACATGGTCATGCAAAAAGCAATAGCTCTCCTATAGATGAGTTTAATTGCCTATTAGATAGTTTCGGGATCTCCCTCCAAGACAACTCTGACATTTTGTTATAGCGGCCCCAATACTGACAACTTAGGTCATGAAGGAGGCACACTATTCCCGATACCCTGCCGAAACAGGGTGCCCCGGACCAATTTACGGTAGATCTTGCCGCCTCATGCGCACAGGTACTCTCAAAGAAGAGTGGCTCGTGGATTGCTCCACTACCTCCTCTATTGGGAGGTCCTGGAGCTATTTTGTAGTGCTGCTCACCACCCGCAATCCGAAGACGGTTTAATTCCCGCTTGGGACGTCCGAGAAGCAGACTACTATACGAGTATTTCTCCTTGAATAGTACCGGTGCTCACTTCTCAGTAGTTTCGAGATCATGGTAAGGAGGCGCCTCAGGGGCCCGCTCTAGAAAAAGGTTGAGAAAGGCTGCAGTAAAGATGTTACTGTTGACTCGGTTAAATGCCGACTGTCGGACTGACCGTACGAATTATAAACAAAAGACCGCTTGATGGGCAAATGAGCCTCTTTCTGCGGTACAAGACATAGCACTTACTATCGCAGCTTGGAATGTAAAATACACGAGTAAATGTTGACGCTGTAGTGACCTGTATATTTGTTTTTTGAAGTATTAACTTTTTCACGTGGTTTTCGGTGAAATTTGAAAAGATATTAAAATGATGGCCAAGATAAATTGTTTACACTTCCATGATTTTAGGAGCAGATAAAAAAAGTTTGCTCGAGCCAGGACTTGAACCCGCGACCTCTGGCTCACCGTCCCAGCGCAACAAGACAGTCATCAAACCCTATCGATGCGTTTTGTTTGTGTTGGTAGAGTTATACAATATTTTTACAAAGAATTAAAAAACAAAGATAAACCAAACCTGATTCTATAGTTTTGACGAAACAAATCTCGTCAAAAACATAAATGTGAAAAAAAAATTGCCAACTTCGGTATATGCACACTTTGCAAAGCACATTATGCTGTTTAACGGCAAGTTGAGATTACTGAACTTGGCTGATAGGCTGCCACATGTCTTGTTTCTATGGATAACCATAGAAGCAAGACATGTGGCAGCCTATCAGCCAAGTTACTATAAAGTAACAGGGTAATTTTTAAATCGCATATTTCCTGAAACGCGTTCACTTCTAAATGTCATTACCATCAACTTTTGTTCTACGACTTTGGTGAAAGCGCAATTTTATTCAATGATTTTTTTTGCAAAATATTTGGTGCGACGTAACAAATGGGCCTAGCGGCTAAGCCGATTACCATTGTCGAAAATCGAAGTTCGATTTATGAAAAATGTACTGCCACCCAGTTCATTTTACTGGCACCCAGTTAATACATATTTCATAAATCGGTTTTCGCCAATGGTAATCGGCTTCGTCTTAGCCGGTAGAAAGTGACGGCACAAAAGCGCGCCACACAGGTACAAAATGCAAACTTTTAAAGAATACAATAACGTTCAATCAATAAAAAGTACTTACCTAGCAAGCTATTCGTAAAGTCCTACAAGAAAAAGTTCACATGTAGATAAATGGAAATCACATGTAGAAGTTGACTTTTTTTGTTATGTTACCGAGACAGAAATTAGCAAATAATTTAGCTATCTTAGGAAATAATGCTGAAAATTAACTACAGGGCTCCAAACCCTGTAGTTAATTGCCGATAATCACAAATTTTCCAGTTATTTAGTATGTCTATTATTTGCCTACTTCTTCTGTCTGTGGCTATCGTTTATTCTGCAAGGGAGGGTATCATTCCGTACAAATCCTCCTATGGAACATTGGAATTGAAACTTAAACTCCTGAGCTAATCATCGCCGCCTAGACCCGAGATTCTATCTCCGACACGTGCAAAAATGTCTGGCGCCAACTTCTATTATATTTATTGCTGGCGAATCGGCTCGAGGATGATAAATAAGGCTTTTATTCCGAGCCTCCTAAAGGCTGGATTCGAAGCCACTTTGTTCTTTACCTTTTCAGGGGTTTTAATAAGGACGAAGGATACTCAACTCTATGGTTTAGGTCCTAGGGTCGGATTAAAGCTGGTTTTAGGATTTAAATTATAAAATATGCTCACAATTTTGCTATCGATTCCCGACATCCGCTCATTACAAGCGCCTGGAATGCAGTTTAACACAAAATAAGAATTGTTAGTTGTTAACCTACCTCTAAGGGGTGAAAATAAGTATTATCTAGACAGGTACGAGCGTGGTCTATGAGCAAAAATTTCTACAGAATCTTGTTTAGTTGTACATTTTGTTGGTCATTCTTAATTAGTCTGCTGATATAACGTACTTATTGAAATTCACGTTATAATTAACATGCTTTTGATCCTATGATTTATGTATGACGAATGAACCAATAGAGATGAACTAACAACATTAATGGAACCGCTACGAAAGTTAGTTTCTAAACGACTTTGACATTTTAACGTCAAAGTATGTTCATATAACAGAAGTATAGCACGAAGAGAACTATTGCACAAAATATGCGAACTATTAGGTTCTAGGAATAGAATGAGAAATTGATAAAGTTTTGACTAACGTTGAGTAAAAAATGACGGATGTTTTATTCCGAGTAAACCGGCCTTCTGTTGTTATTTATTTTGACATTTTAACTCGTGATGAGTGTGATGTTTTAATTAATGCCTTCTCTTAAGTGTTTAGAAACTTCGCACTCAAATTGAATTGTCAGTAATCACAGCTGTATTGTATTTTAAGAGGAATTTACCAGCCTCACACTTCATTGGCCAAATTCGCAATTCAATCAATTTACGATGTCCGATAAATTCTGTAACAACCTAATTATTTTATCAAAGTCGTTGTAGTTTGTATTGAATATTGTACTCGTCACTACGAGAAGTAACGCATTGATCCACTGCATCTCAAAAAAAAAAAACTTAAAATGTAGAGCCTTCTTCACGTTTTTTACAGCTGTATATAGGAGAAGGATGGCCTATAGGAGACCCGGTTTCTGAATTGAGAATTTTACTAAGCAAATACTTAACTATCGTTCTGTCATGCTCTATTGTGAGAAATGTACAGAGACAGAACGATACTTACCCATTTGCTTAGTGAATTTCTCAACTCAGAAACCGGGCCTTAGTTATTTTCCAAAAAGTAAGCTTAGCACCTGAGTTAAGCTATCTGACAGTGCGAGTGCAAAGCGTCTTGATATCACTATATGTACGGTCGGCCACAATCTCAGATACCCCATGGCAGCTCTTATCGCGCGCGGCATAAGGGCGCCATTCGAACAAAAAGGGGTATCTGAGACTGTGGCCGACTGTACAACACACACGTCATTGATTTCGAGAGTAAATACTCAAAATTCTTAAAACACAAAAACTGAAAATTCAGGTTTTGTCTCAATATCAATGCCTTCGGTCTAGAGCATGGCAGATTGACAGACATATCCATAAGATTCCAAAAGTGCCAGAAAGGGCATAAGTGTCTAACTTCAACCTTTATCACGTTTTTTTAAAGCGTTATCATGAATAGAGCCTGACTTTCCTATGGACTAGCTAGGCCGACTGAGCTAAGAGGATGGTATTGCTGGGCAAGCCTACACCATCTAAAGTCCTCTACTTTGTAAGTAAAATAAGTGAGATGTAGTCGTACAATTTGTACATGTCCCACTAGCTGGGCAAAAGCCTTGTCTCAGAGAGAGAGAGAGAGTACTTGTTGTACTTTTTGTTATTTAAGTTTTTATCATTGTTTTTTTTTGTGCAAAAAGTGTAAAAAAATGACTGCAGTGTTTGAATGGTCACTTCACCCATCTAGCTCGTGTGTGTGGATGGGCCACTGGACGCTGTTTATATTTTCAAATATCCATATTTAGATGAAATATTCTCATTATTTTTTAATAATTGTGATTTAAAACTAACAGAACGAAAGTATAAAACGCTATACGAATTGAACGGAACGGTAAGAATATGCATTGAAAGTTCGGGACCATTTAACCATTCGCGACAAATAACTGTGATTATTATGAAGTTTGTGACATCTTTCAAAATGCCAAATTGAAAGAGATCGCGACTTAGGTCTAATGTTATCCAATCAGGCGCCAGGATCAAAGTTCAAATAGACCCTTCTGGCACACGACAGGCGATCCTCACATAAATGTCGGGCCGCGAGGTGCGTGCGCGCAACGCGATCTACGATCGGAATCCGATATGGAAGCCGCAGGATAACTCGTAAATCCCAACGAATAGATCCTTTGATAACATTCTACAGTGCGTTTCACGAAACAATTCCCTTGGGTGAACAAAAATAGTCCCTATTACATTGTGATAAGACTTTTGTCAAGGGAACGCTTTCGTGAAACGCACTCTACGCGGGACGGTGATGCGATGATGCGAAGCGCCGCGTTCAACATTGTTGCTTTTAATACCAAGTAGCCTCAAAATCGATTTCTTTGGGGAAATGTTGACAACTTTATCGGATTTATTACTCGTATTGTTTTAAATTGAGATAACGACGTTACAAACTTCAAGGCTCGTTGGGGTGCCGTTCACCACTGACTGACTTATAATATGATCCTGCATTACTATCTCCGTTTTGGATGCAAACTATAAATATTACTAACTAGGTCCTGAGTTACAAAAGACAGTAGGTATCTTCTCAAAGTTGGTCCTGACTTTTCCTGACATAGAGGTTCGATTGACTCTCTTCTAGCAATCAACTCTTCTTTATCACCTTGTCCTAAAACGACACGACGAAACTTTACGCAAACGCTCGCGTCGAACAAACGTCATCGAAAAGATGAATAGATCGCTCATGCCACACGCACGACATGACATTATGATATTACACCTGTGATCATTACACGCGCGTTACGAAAATACACCTTCGCAATTCACCCATGGTGTTCCCAGTTCCCACTGTCTTACCAACCTTGGGTCTATTACTACTATCACTAGAAGAGTGTTGTCTACGAAAGTTCATTGAATGGCGATGCCACAGAAAAGGAAAAAACAGTAGGATAAATCTGCTGTGTGGTTGCAAAAGGGCGCTAAAGTAGGATGTAGGGCGTGCAGTGGATAGGCGGCCATAGTAAATGTATGTAGCGCTACATTCGGCGCCTCGTCTTCTCATTCTCAGCGACGTCCTAAGTCTGTAACACGTGGATGACGTCCCAGTAGAAGGACAAAACCGAGGTTTCCTCGTTTCTCCCTACAACCAGCGAACTAATCTTCTAGAATTAGAATCAGAATATTCTTTGCGTACACTACTAAAACAGTTAAAGGACCGACAGCATTAATAAATCGTAATTGAAGCCGTCAACTGGAAGCCCATTTTGGCACTATTACGTTACAGACTCAGGCCCCTGGTGACGGCTGTTGCGGTGGACAAACGCCCTAATCTTCGACCGTCCGTACGAAAGTTGTCATGTTCCGAGATTCAAGGCGCGTTTCGGCCGTTTCTAAGAAGATAAAATACTGCCTCTCCTGCGGCGACGACGCCGCTGTTGTGCAATACTCATTACGTTATTGATTTCGCTCGGTTTTGTACGCCGAAATCCCGCTGCGTCGGCGCGTCGAAGACATCACGGATGCACTCGGCATCTGCTGAAAACCGCTGATTCATCATCATCATCAGCATAACGAATCTGACTTTATTTGGTGCGTAGTCTGTTCGCAGCTATTTTAACTCTGGATAAAAAAACGCTATTTGGAAGCTTTTTGGCATGATTATTCATCGTAGTAATAAATCGGGAAGAAAATCCAATGTTCTACGTAACTGTATTGGTGATTTTCAATGTACTTACGTAATATCGTGCCTTTGCATGAAACTATCGTTGATTTTTAATGCATCATGCCATAAAGGATGAAAATTGCGGATCTTTTAAGCCAGAGGTAAAATTACTGCTGACTGACCTTAAGACGCAATACGTCTCACAACTAGCGCCGCCAGTAAAAAAAAACGTATCAAATCCAATCCTGGAATCCAAACCTTAGGTCCTAAAAATAGTTATGGCTCGCGTTGAGAAATCGCAGGAGCGTTTTTTGCTCAAAACGCATCCAAAAAAAAAGATATGATTTTTTTTTCATTGGCTGTGCTAGTTGTGAGACGTATTTCATCTTAACTCTGTTATTTTCTTCTTCTTCAAACTATCGCCACCCAATGCTGAGTCCCAAATCTCTAACATCGCAATCCATTTCGTTCTTGGGGTTTTCTCATCCAATCTTTTCCTGCCAGTTCTCTTGACTATTTCCAGACATACTGTACGTCCGACTCCCGCCAAAAAGGTGTACCTAAGTACTTCGTGTTACAAGTGGCTGTGTTGTGCATTGGAAATAGTGCAATAACCAATTTGGGTTTTACATAACATTAGCCTTGTTTGCTAATTCGTCAACAGAAGTGCGTAATTGGGTTTGTAAATACGCGGACGACATATCGTTACAAATCTAGATTTTTACAGTCTCTTTGACAAGCCCTAACCTTGAGAATCTTTCACGATTGAAGAACTAGTGCAATACGGTCTCAATGTAATAACACTTAAATAACAGACCCATCTTTGCGTTCTTAAAGCCCATGCCATAGAGGCTATTTCCGTCTGAATGGTTCCCAGGACAGCCATCCTACATGCAATAAAGCAGCGCATTGTGTGATACGTTTTCTTCAAGCGACTTACGCCCTCGCGTGAACTTAATCCGTCGAGATTTTTATTTAATTACACCCGAGACGCGTTGAGTTGCGAGCTGGGATATTTACACTGTAGATTCTTAACTTATCCGGATCAGCTGGACACATAAAATCACGAATGTCGAAGTTCTCAGACGTATGCACAAAGAAATTAGAACTAGTGCGGCACCATCAAGCAGCGAAAGGTTGCCTACTTAGGCCACGTTTTAAGACAAAAACGATACTAACTTGCTGATGGGCAAAATAGAGGGAAAAAGAAGGCCAGGGAAGGAGGAAAATGACATGGCTGTGTAACATCAAGGAATGGACCGGCATCAAATCCGAATGGAACAATTATTCAGGACAGCTATGAACAGAGAGCGGTGCAGAGAGCTGACTGCCAACCTCCAGTGATGGAGAGGCACTTCAAGAAGAAGAAGATTCTTAACTTGGTAATAAACAGATGTATTTTTTTTATTTTCCTTGGACTACACCTTCTTTTTCAGTCGGAGTTTCCATGCATACTAGGCCTTCGCATCTATCTACGAAATGAGATAATTTATACATCGTCCAGAGGCACTTTCACTCACACTAGTGCGTGGTGTTTATGTTTCTCGCTCATCTCAGGCAACGCAATTTTATTCTAAGTTAACATGTTGTAGGGAAATATTTTGTGGCTGAGCCATTTATAAACGGCTCTGCATCTGACTCAGAGGACTCAGACAATACAGTGTTTCAATCCCCTCATAAAGCGTGGCGATACAAAAACATACATCATCTCGGCATTATCTCTGTTATTATGGCCCCAAATGAATGTAGAGTTGGTCGTCACACCCACAACAAGAGATACATTCAACATAGTATAAGTCAAGGTACCTACTAGATGCAGTCAAGATACAAAGTATTTCATAGCTGACTAGGTGCATCATATTAAGTAGGTAGATCCTTGGCATATGGAAGGTGTTAACATACAACACTGACTGTTGTGTTCTTCTCGAAGAAGATAGGATCTAATAAAGCGGTCAAGGTAAAAAAGCTTCTCGATAAGCAGCTCTATCTATTGTGTTTGACAAGAAGTGGGCTTTTCGTAAGGAGCTATAAGTCACAAGTGGGTCAACTAAGGTGGCGCTCTCTCCCTATTGACCATAAAACGTAAAGTTTACCTACATCTCGGGTAAATACTGTATGCCTTCTTCTTCTTTTTAGTATAGGTACTTATGGAGGTCGGCCGTCAGCTGTCCATACTCTTCTCCATTTCTTGCTAATCGTAGTTCTTCGACGCTGCTGGCTTAATCAATTCATTATCTGATATTTTTGAGCCACGACTTTCTTCTTCTACCAGCACGCCTCTTTTCTCGATCCTTTAATTAAATAATCAATACCTATGCCACACACAATACATTATAGATGGGATAAGTATAAATGAAGTAGGTATTTTTGACTACCTATAAAAAGCTAAATTGGTCAATTCTTTGAACTGAGCTAATCTCAAATATTCAAACCCATCTCTTTGATTGATAGAACCATTGCGAAAATTACAACGCCGAAGAAATCGAGCCACAAAGGCCAATGAACGATAAAATATAAACTGTTTGATTGTTTGTCACTTCTGTACTATGAATTACTTACATTAGAATAAAATATTATTAGGTACCTTTGTGTTGTTACTCTTTCACTCCGAAAACTTATCACCGGCAACAACAACATGTTTTCTTCGCTATTCCAAATAGGGCTTCTAATTTTGTAAAGGAGAGTGATGCGACTTTGTTACAGTTTACTGCGGTATTACGGTATATCGGGCTTTTACAGCTGCCTATTCCACTCTATATTAAGAAAGTGAGATAGAGAGAGACAGAGAGCTCTGTATCGAGCGTTACCGTAAAATTTAGGCTGAACGTACACAGAGGAGGCGTACATATTTTTTTTTTGCTTAGTATGCACGCACGGCGTTTAGGTCTTAGTTAATTTTCGCCGAAATGTCAATTATTCTATGTACCATCGAGAACATCATTGACTCTCTAGTCTATGACAGACATAGCCTCAAGCTCAAGTGGCAAGCCTGCGACCGAAGCCGCGGCCACAGGCTAGCAGCGAGTGCCTATGATATGATAACCTTTGACAACGCTGTTGCGGCGAGTTTACGAAACGGTGAGGGAGCTGCCCCTCTACCCTTGACGCACTTTTCCAATACAGCCGCAATATGGCGCAATTTACAAAATTTAATATTTTACAAGTTAAGACGCATTTTGTGTTTTTATTGAATAGAACAGCCTTACCTTTGAATAAACATTACAAAGTATTTAAAATCAAAGCATTACTATGCGAATTCAAAGAGAAATTATTTTTTAAACTTTTTCATTTTGATCGCAATAGCGTCAAGGGTAACCCCCCTGGCCTGCGCATGCGCAACGCTACACTCTTGGGACCCCGATAAGGGATCACAGAGACGCGGTGTCAAAACGTGAGCGGGATGTTTTGCAAGTGCATTGATGTATTTTTAAGGCACTGGGGGTCTACCGGCTAAAACGAAGCCGATTACCATTGGCGAAAATAGAAGTTCGATTTATGGAAAATTCACTGGGTGGCAGTAAAGTGAACTGGGTAGCAGTACATTTTTCATAAATCGAACTTCGATTTTTGCCAATGGTAATCGGCTTCGTCTTAGCCGGTAGACCCCCTGGTGAAGGAAGATGGAGTCCATTTCACTAAGGTAAAAACCTAGGCACAACTGCCGCCAATGGAAAATAAAACATATTATTATCTTCTTTTTGAATAATTTTTTTTGCTAAAAGCTCTTCATTAGGTTATCAACGCGAAGCATAACAATTTTTAGGACCTAAGGTTTAGATACCACATTCTAGAACCTACGAATAATTTTTTTTATCAGATACGACAGCACGTCAGAGTGTACAATTTTGTTGTAAAGTCGCCCGTAACTTAGCTGAGTAGAGTGCTAGCGTGTAAGGGTCGACTTGCTGACGTGTGTACCTACTGCAGTGGAGTTTGCAAGTTTTACCTAACCTTGGGAATAACTTAAATTGTACAGTCAACAGTACGTAGACGCTTACACTTTCATTGCAAAGTCGCCCGTAACGTAACTGAATAGAGTGCACGCGTATAAGGGTCTACGTGCTGTCGACTATACATGAACATGTCCGGTCGGCTACACAGTAAGATACTCCGTGGTAGCTCATATAGCGCGCGGCATAAGTGCGTCAATCGGACAAAAAGGGGTATTCTAGCGTGTCTGTGAGCTGACTGTACTATATCAAATGCAGCCCAAATTGAGCGTTTAGATCTTCGATCAAGGATAAAACTAGATACAACATAGAACTCTGAAATGTGTCTAGAAAAATAGATGCCCAAACTGCCTTTGGGAGCTTATTTGCTCGTAGTCTATGCAATTCAAGTAAAACTGTACACTAATGCAATAAGGTTGACATTCTAATATTAGACGTATGGTCGAAATGATGTTTCGTATTGTTCTATTGCTGATATCATTTGTTTCTGTGGGGACAAGTTTTTATTGTGATTTTATACGTTATGCGGATTCTATGGGATTTAGTTCGGTGGTTTAGATACGAAAAGTTAGCAAAAAGCTAATTTGTCAGAATCTGCACATCTCTGTTTTACTTATTGTTGTTTTGTTTGAAACAGACTGCCTGTCATGAACCGAAACCATGATGACTCTATCGACGTTCGGAAAAACTAATCTTGTCATAAAAAAAAATTGCATCCTTATTTTGGGGGCAATTTTTAAATAGCTTTTTTCCTGAAACACGTCAACTTCTAAATATGATTTCAATTATTTTTTAAAGATTTTATTTATTTTCTTCCCTTTTTTGGATCATGCAGGCTGGAAAGGTGGTACAGAGTGGAGGGGCACGAATTTTACATCTCGTGCCTCGCAGGAGCGGTAAAATGGTACGAAAGCAAACTTAAAAAAAAAGAAACGTTCAGTAAATGTAAAGTAAGTCCTAGCAAGCTTTTCGAAAAGTCGTAGAACAAAAGTCGTTTGAAATCACATTTAAAAGTTGTCGTGTTTCAGGAGTAAAACTATTTTAAAATTGCCCTGTATATCTATCACTATGCAGGATGCCCCATGCTGCTGACTGACGGGGCATCGGCTTTGGCTCTGGTTTACCCCTGACACATCCAATAGGAGCAATATTAGAATACTTCGGCTTCAATACTATAATGAAGGCTTCACAGTTAAAGCGTGTGAAGTTTACACACTTGGCAGACACGACACCACCACGCTGCGAAAATGCAGTTTTGCTAGCACTTCGTAGCAAAATAGCCTCTTCGCAGCGTGCCACCTCTGCCTTGGTAATTGAAACACTTGTTACAATGGGTTTCAAAACTGCAAAAGAGCTTTCATTGCGCGTAATTGCAAATCGAGGCATTTTAAATGTCAAGAAGTGTAATGTTATTGGTCGAGAAAGCGTAAAGTTTTGTAGATCTAAAACGGCCATTCTGGTTCACCTTCCAACACATTGAACAACCACACATTTTACAGATTTGAGGCAGTACTTATAGTTTGCAGGGTTAATTCAATTTTGTTTATTACACGAACCAAATAGAGATTTCGTACGTGACAGCGAAAAACTATTAGCCGAATGACGATTCGTAGATACCTAAGTACTTATCGACATTTTAACGTTTAGTTCGCGGTAAGCCCTTAGGGGTCACGTGACTTTCCTTTAACGAAAGGTGAAGGACACCGAGCCGGAATGCGAGACATCTGACACCGCCATGAGGAGAATGTAGCTTAATATGCAAATCCGAAGAATGCAGCGTGGATGATGTTTCAGGAAGCTTTAAACAGCCTGTTTTTACTGCGAATGCGGTGTGCTATTTTAATGGTAATTCTAGGTTGCGAGAATCGTTGTTATGGTAGAGAAAAAGGTTACATTTATAGATGTTTTGCGGATAATTAGGGCGGTGGTAGCCCGTTGGGTAAAATACGAATCTCGGTGGCGATGGAAGCTTTCATTGGGACCTATGCTTTTCAAGTTGATTGTTAAAACAATAAATAAATAAAAACCTAGCCTAACAGAACATACCTATCTCAATATGGAATCAAAAATGAGTAGATAAATAAAGTGACGTCAGCTTCTTGAATTATCCAAAGTCGGGTACATCGGGGGACTTTAGACAAATCACTGACGCCTGTTTCCATCAAATTCGATCAAAATCGGTGAGGTAATAGAGACAAAAAGTGGAAGCACGCGTCGTACCCCATACAAAGATTGAGACAGAGAACGTTCGCAAGCACCCAGGGATTAGGTTGTTGTGTCATGGGAGTCGGTAATGTAGGTCTCCGAGCCCGGGTTAGGGCCAGCATTATGCTGTAACAAGTGCCCCCCGAGGCCGTCTACCGGATAAAAAGAGAAACTTTATTGCTCTTCACGCTACCGTTTTCTAGAAAATTGCATTTCCTTGGTGAAAGTTCACTAATGATGGGGCGCTTGCGCAGGATTTGTGCCAATCTAAACGCCGCTCGATCTTTAGTGATAATTATAATTATTGCATCCTTATTTAATTTGCATTCGTAATTCTCTCTGGCGTCTACGGTCTAATACATATCTTGTATCAAGCTCTCTACTTACACTCTACCGTTTTGTTTGATCGTTTGATTTAATGACCACCCCCTAGTGTCAGACTTTTAGGCCGCCTTGCGAAACGCGGAAACGCCAATATGATTTCCCTACGATTTTTATACAACGTAACGTAACATCCTAACTCTTTTTACAGGGTGTAACCTAGTGGTCAACAGGATGTCAAATCTGTAAAAAAAAGTTGGAATAACCAATTTTTATTTTATAAAAATAACCTCAAAATTGAGAAAAAATCTTAACTTTTTTGTTTTTGGTCAAATTTTAAAATATGTTTGTGTGTGTAGGTGCATTTACATAGCTTTGAGTTGTTAAAACATTGTGAAAGTCAATGAAATCAAGATTTAAAAAATACTTTTCTCCCGCCACATCGTTCACATTTTATTAATTTAAAAATCAACGGAACTTCATAGAGTAAAAAAAAATAATATTTAGGTTGTGATCCCTATCACCGGGTGCTATTACCTTGTAAAAAGAGTTAGGTACTTTTGTAACACTTTGTATAAACTGTTAACGGGTACTGAGGGTCTACCAGGAGTGCGTTTGGACAGACGTCCGGCAGACGTCCGGCAGACGACCACGCGACGTGAAAACAAATGAAAGTGTGCTGCCAACTTGACCATATACTTGCCAGAATTGACATAAGTCATGCGTCACTCACTTTCACTCAAGAGAAAACCTGGAAAATCTTTTGGAAATGAAACCAAACTAAATAATGTATTTACAGCCGTAGTACTTCTCGGCAGATGGTTACTCAGGTTCAAGTTTACGCTGATAATAATTATCCAACCTCAAACAAATCCATTGAGTCGATCATACAATGCGCCTTTAGTGCAGTGCTGTGGGCATGAATTTATGGCACAAATCCAGCTAAATATAGAGGGAGAAGACAAGGAAACCTAACCCTGCCAAGAAGCGGGGCTAAAAACACAAGCATAATCTACTCTGGCTCTTACAAATAATGTCAAGCAAGTCATTAAGCTACAAATATATTTTATGGCTTGTAGCTTAAATTACCAAATGAATAAAGCTATCCAAAAGCACCCGCATGAGCCACACAACCCTCCGATGACTTGATAGTGCCGTGATGTGATACCGCAGTGACAGAACTCAATGGAGACTCCAATGAGGAAACAAACGACTGGATGCCGCTGCGACCTGCAACTAAGTACTGCATCCCGAAATTGGTCCGTCAAGGTCAATGCACGTGCTCGCTGGCCAGGCTCTGTGCATGATAGTTTTTCTCATTGTACACGCAATGGGAGAATGGATGGAGGCCATTTCCAGACGCAATTATTTTGGGCGACAGTGGAAACGGCCTTCGACAGTGGCTGATTATTCCAATCTTATAAACCACGTTGGATAACCTGGAGAAAAACATGATTCCAGTATTTTTGATTTCTAAAACGTATGCAGGGACTTGCGTTCGTGACTTTGTAGGTACCTATTGTAAATATAATAAATTAAAGGAATCTGTACTTAAAATATTCTTTTATTTCTTCATAGATACCTAATAAGGTCTTATGTTGAGAAGTTAGAACCACAACAAAACAACAACAACAACAACGCACTTACAAACTTTTCCTTTTTACAATATTAGTGTAGAAGTGTAGATTAGTGTAACGGATCCACTAAACTAATCGAGAAAGTGCTGCTGCACTAAAAAAAAATAGGTAGGTGATTTGTTGCACAAAACGAACTTTATTCTTAAAAATTTTTAGGAATAGAGCTAATAATAATAATAAGCTAATCACTATTTCACTTTCTACTGGTTTTTCTAAAACTAAACGTCTCTGTTTTCGTTGACTTCACTTTCCACTGTTGGTAAATTGAACAATTTTACTGATTCTGCTGATGGAGGCCATCCAAGCGGTCTGTTCGGGTCTCGCCCCCTGCTACTCTAAGAGCAATATTTCCAGGTTCATTTTTCGCAGTTCTCTTTCATATAGGGCTTGTCATCATCATTATAAACGTATTTAAGAGTTATCCTCTTGTCGGTGCATCATTCTCCATGAACTTCAGTTACAGGCCAGTTCCTTCGCAGCCTGGTACGTCTAGACCACAGCCTTCTCTTAAATTTGATCAAAATACCTTCGCCGTGGCCTTCTTCTACCTCTCTTACCTTCTACCCTTCTTTCTATCACGTGTTAGCAATGATGATATACAGGGTGTCCAAGAACCTGGCGTCCAACTGGATTCCCACGATGCCCCAAGTTCTAACAGTACTCAGAAAAATATTTTAAAAAATCCACCCCATGTACTTACAGAATTATACTGATTTCAAAAAAAAAAGGGGAAATGAGCACCCTGTGACATACTTTTGAATGCTGTGACTGCTAATGCTGATAATTTCGATATTTCTTGGAGGTTTTGTAATCTAGGGTATTGCTGTGTCTAAATAGAATGTAAAAATAAAGTACTTATTGTACCATTTTAAAATAAAATATTATTTTAACTAAAGGTGATATGGAAAACTATTGAATTTCGCAACTTTGACCGACTGTAGTGTAAAAAAAATGTACCAAAATAGTATGGCAAGTGACGTCAAATTTTGACGCGTTTATTCCTCTTTTTAAAAAGGTATAATACTTACACATTAATTTGAAAAAAAAAATTTTTGATAATATTTTTACTCAACAACCCAATTTTTACGATGTCTTACAGAATTCTTAGAAAGAAAAATTTACGACGAATTGAATCTAACCTCTAAAGAATTACTATTGTATGCTCATAAAAATAACAACAGGCCTCTCAAAAAACAGGTTAGACCGTAAGGGACGGTATGTGCATGCATCTCACCATAGTGATTCGTTATTACAACAGGAGGGAGCAAGACAGAAACTATCTTTGCGATTTGCTGGTTCTTCTTTATGGTACCCCATTATTCAGGTAAGAGTGAGGGAGAAAAAGGTTAGAGGTGCGAGTGAGATAGATAGTGACGCTATCTGGGATCGTGCTATTTAGGATAACAGTACGGTCAGTACGCGTCACTGCCTCCTGCCGTTACTACGCACCTCTCTCTTATTGTTACCATTGATCACGTACTACGATTTAAAGCTTTGTTTATTGGACTCGATTACTCTTTGTGCTCTGGACTTTGAAACGAACTCTTTACGACGACCTTTGCCTGTGTTTGGACAGTTTGTGTTTTGTGTGTGCTACCATGGCGACCTACACTCCGCAAGAATACGCAAATATGCACTACATTTATGGAGAATGTAGAGGTAATGGACGAGCTGCAGCGAGACTTTACAGAGAAAGGTATCCGAGGGCTACGCGATATCCCGACCATCGAGTTTTCATTAATGTGCACAGATCACTATGTGACGGGCGGTTCCCCAATCAAGTAGCTGGTGAAGGACGACCCGTAAATGACTTCATACGCGATGAAGTTTTAGAGGCGGTGTCGGCAAATCCAAGCATCTCTGTGCGAGGAATAGAAGCTGATACGGGGATACCGAAGAGCACAGCACACAGTATTCTCCAAAAAGAAGAATATCATCCGTACCACGTACAGCGAGTGCAAAGTCTTTTACCTCGAGACTATCCGAGCCGAGTCGCGTTTTGTGAAACAATCCTGCAAAAACATCGAGAAGACGAAAACTTTATCGACAAAATTTTGTGGTCAGATGAATCAACATTTAAGAAGGATGGCCACATGAACCTACACAACTTGCACGAGTGGCATGTGGAAAATCCGCACTTGATGCGAGAAGATAGATCCCAGTACCGGTTCAAAGTGAACATGTGGACCGGTATTCTCTGTGGGAATATTATTGGTCCATTTGAGATGCCCGAGAATTTGACTGGCGAATCATATTTAAATTTTCTTCAAAATGATTTGCCAAACTTACTAGAAGAGACCCCACCAGATACATGGTTCCAACACGACGGCTGTCCAGCACATTTTCGCGTATCCGTTAGAGAGTTTTTGGACGAGCAATACCCGAACAGGTGGATTGGGCGATCAGGAACAATCCCGTGGCCAGCCCGCTCACCTGACTTAAATCCGCTGGATTTTTTTTCTGGGGAACTATGAAGGAGCTCGTTTATGCGAAGCCCATTAATGACATCGCTGACCTTCGTGAGAAGATAACACAAGCAGTGCAGGTGATACGTCAAAAAAGTTACTCGCGAAACATAAAGCGGTCCTTTTTAAGGAGAGTGAGAGCTTGTATTGCCGCGGGTGGTCAACATTTTGAACATTTATTGTAATAAAATATCTTTAAACTAACATTCTTTGCTTTTATTCTACTGGGAACCCATCTACCTGTGTGTATTTCCTTCTTGCTCACTCTTGGAACCGAAGTAAATAATAGTAGTAACATAACAGTTTCTAAGATAAGAAAGGGTCCGACAGTTACCGTTAGTAGGTAGGCACTTCGTAAAAATTGGGTTGTTGAGTAAAAATATTATCAAATTTTTTTTTTTCAAATTAATGTGTAAGTATTATACCTTTTTAAAAAGAGGAATAAACGCGTCAAAATTTGACGTCACTTGCCATACTATTTTGGTACATTTTTTTTACACTACAGTCGGTCAAAGTTGCGAAATTCAATAGTTTTCCATATCGCCTTTAGTTAAAATTAGTACATTACTGCCGCGATCTGTAATGAGTGCGTTTCTGGCGCGCTTTTGATGGCCGACAGAGCGCAGCGTAGCGCAGCTCAAGGCCCTCACAATGCGGTCAGCATTGCAGCCCTTGATGGACAAGCTGAAATGAAGGCCGAGACCGAAGGTCGAGGCCTTTATAGCGCGGCCAGCAAGGGCTGCAATGATGACCAAACTTGAGGCCCGAGAGCGTAGCTAAGCTAAGCTCGAGGCAATCATAGCGTGGCCAGAAGCGCACTCATTGCAGACCAAGGCTTGTATAGTGCTTTACTCAAACAATGCGAGTAATTAAAATATTAATTAGAATAGTAATTAACATAGTAATTTAATTAGCTTACCATTTGTCGTAGATTAAGTACTTTTTGTCGATTTTCCTTTCCGCAAACTTTTTGTTGGTAAGCTTGCTTGTATTTTTCTTTTGACTTCGGTGGCAATAAATTTCCAATTACTAATTTCGCTTGATTTTGAATGTCCGGCGGTGTTAAACACATTAAATCCGAGGATTCGTCGCTTTGAGAGTTCACTTTTTCAACAAAAACACAGAAAAAAATCACTTCGAACAACGCGCGAAAAGTCGAAAACAATATGGCCGCTCTTTTTTTTTCTGTGCAATGTGTCGACTGCCAGTACCCATACAGCCTAATTCTAAATAAATACTTTTTGCACCTGATGTTTGAGTTCTATTTATGAAACAAAACTCGACATTAATGTTTTTCTGGCCGCAAAACACAAGACATTAATGAAATTCCATACAACTTTTCTGGCGCCTAATCCAAGTAGCCCGCAAGTCCGACTTTGCTCAAAGAAGGTTGTCGAATTAATGTCCACATTACGAGCTTTTTTGAGTAAAATATTTTATTTTAAAATGGTACAATAAGTACATTATTTTAACATTCTATTTAGACACAGCAATACCCTAGATTACAAAACCTCCAAGAAATATCGAAATTATCAGCATTAGCAGTCACAGCATTCAAAAGTATGTCACAGGGTGCTCATTTCCCCTTTTTTTTTTAAATCAGTATAATTCTGTAAGTACATGGGGTGGATTTTTTAAAATATTTTTCTGAGTACTGTTAGAACTTGGGGCATCGTGGGAATCCAGTTGGACGCCAGGTTCTTGGACACCCTGTATAGTTCTTGTCAGGCCAACAAAGTGTTCTTGTTTCCCAACCGTTTTTAGGGTTCCGGACCTAAAAAGTAAAAACGGAACCATTATAGGATCACTTTGTGGTCGGTCTGTCTGTCGGTAAAGACCTTTCTCTCAAGAACGCGTGGAGGTATCAGGTTAAAATTGATATCAAAATACTCAGGTCTGCAGTCTCTTTGAGCCTTAAAAAAATCAAGCTTCTAAGTCAACTGAATCAAAAGATACTACAAAAAATGGGGTCTCTAGAAATGTAACATGACATAGAAACTAGCGCCCTCTATATTAGTTACAAATATCAAAGCTAGAGCGCGATGGATGTTTTTTTTTCTTCCAATTAAATGCAGAGAATGATGGTACGAAACCCTCGGTGCGCGAGTGCCAGTTGCACTTGGCCGGTTTTTTTTATAGTATTTTTTCGTTGTCGAATGATGATTCATTATTTTTGAGTTATCTCGTCTGATTGACTATTTTATTTTATTTATTAAGGAAAACAAACAGCAGTACAAAGGAGTGTTAAATTTAAAGATTAAGGGTAGACGATAGCAAGGTGGCGGGAAATTCAAAATTTTCACAGTATTTTACATTTTGTAGCTAAACTGAACTATTTTTGTTCAGCGATTTTTCGTTCGCGAGAATAAAACCGTATTATTTTCATTATTGTAAACAACAGAACAACAATTATTCAGCCGATTATGTGTTCTGGTCTACGAAGCAGTGGTAGTGCCCAAAAAACTTGTCGTAGACCTGAACACATAATCGGCTGAATTATTGTTGTTTAAGACCTAGTACTTAGGACTTAGGACCTAGGACCTAGGACTTAGAACTTAGGATCTAGGACATAAGACTTAGGACCTATGACTCGAATCGAATCGAAACGAAACGAATCAAATCGAATCGAATCTAAACGAAACGAAACGAAACGAAACGAATCGAATCGAATCGAATCTAATCGAATCGAATCGAATCTAATTGAATCGAATCGAAACGAAACGAAACAAATCGAATCGAAATTAATTGAATCGAATCGAATCGAAACGAAACAAAACGAATCGAATCGAAACGACGCGAATTGAAATGAATTGAATCGAATCGAATCGAATCGAATTTAATTGAATCGAATCGAATCGAAACGAAACGAAACGAATCGAGACGAAACGAAACGAAACTAATCGAATCTAATCGAAACGAATCGAATAGAAATGAATTGAATCGAAATGAACTGAAACGAATCGAATCGAATCGAAATTAATTGAATCGAATCGAAACGAATTGAAACGAAACGAAACGAATCGAATCGAATCGAATCGAATCGAATCGATTCGAAACGAAACGAAACTAATCGAATCGAATCGAATCGAATCGAATCAAATCGAATCGAATCGGCTATTGCTAGATTCATGGTACGGTCGGCCACAATCTCAGATACCCCATGGTAGCTCTTATCGCGCGCGGCATAAGGGCGCCAATCGAACAAAAAGGGGTATCTCAGACTGTACACATGGTATGACTGCACGTCAGACTGTACACTTTTGTTGTAAAATCGCCCGTAACGTAACCCAGCAAAGTGCTAGCGTGTAAGGGTCGACGTGCTGTCGTATGTACTGATTCAAGTATCAAAACTTTAACTGCCCATATTATCTCCTAAACGGCTAATGCTAGACCCATGTTTATCGTACTCTAAAAAAAGGACTCGACGAGCTCTACCTGATGAAAAAACAAAAATAATAAAAAAGAAGTATCAAAGAAGTATCAAAACTTTAACTGCCCATATCTCTTAAACTGCTAATGCTAGACCCATGTTAATGGTACTCTAAAAAAAGGGCTGGACAAGCTCTACCTGATGAAAAAACAAAAATAATAAAAAATAAGTATCTAAACTTTAACTGCCCATATCTCCTAAACGGCTAATGCTAGACCCATGTTTATCGTACTCTAAAAAAAGGACTCGACGAGCTCTACCTGATGAAAAAACAAAAATAATAAAAAAGAAGTATCAAAGAAGTATCAAAACTTTAACTGCCCATATCTCCTAAACTGCAAATAATAATAGTATCTTTATTTATTCAGATAACTGAGATCCATTGAATTACAGACTAGTTTAAAATAAATAATAGTTTATAAGTAGGCAATATTTCAGAAATAAATAAGCTCGCAAAGTTTAACTGTGCATTATTGTGAGTAACACATAACGCACGCACGCACACACCCACGTAGCCTATTTATTTCTTTTTATATGTATTTCGACCCATTGTTTAATAAATGGGCCATCTACCCTGTTCGCTACAGTGCTCAGGATACCGTTGGAGCCAGTATCAAAACTTTAACTGCCCATATCTCCTAAACTGCTAATGCTAGACCCATGTTTATGGTACTCTAGTCCTATAGTCTAGCATTAGCCGTTTAGGAGATATGGGCAGTTAAAGTTTTGATACTTACTTTTTATTATTTTTGTTTTTTCATCAGGTAGAGCTTGTCGAGCCCTTTTTAGAGTACCATAAACATGGGTCTAGCATTAGCAGTTTAGGAGATATGGGCAGTTAAAGTTTTGATACTTCTTTGATACTTCTTTTTTATTATTTTTGTTTTTTCATCAGGTAGAGCTCGTCGAGCCCTTTTTTTAGAGTACGATAAACATGGGTCTAGCATTAGCCGTTTAGGAGATATGGGCAGTTAAAGTTTTGATACTTGAATCAGTACATACGACAGCACGTCGACCCTTACACGCTAGCACTTTGCTGGGTTACGTTACGGGCGATTTTACAACAAAAGTGTACAGTCTGACGTGCAGTCATACCATGTGTACAGTCTGAGATACCCCTTTTTGTTCGATTGGCGCCCTTATGCCGCGCGCGATAAGAGCTACCATGGGGTATCTGAGATTGTGGCCGACCGTACCATGAATCTAGCAATAGCCGATTCGATTCGATTTGATTCGATTCGATTCGATTCGATTCCTTTCCATTCGTTTCGTTTCGATTCGATTCGTTTCGATTCGATTCAATTCATTTCGATTCGATTCGATTCAATTAATTTCGATTCGATTCGATTAGATTCAATTCAATTCATTTCGATTCGCGTCGTTTCAATTCGATTCGATTCGATTCAATTAATTTCGATTCGATTCGTTTCGATTCGATTCGATTCGATTCAATTCATTTCGATTCGATTCGTTTCGTTTTGATTCGATTCAATTCGATTAGATTCGATTCGATTCGATTCGTTTCGTTTTGTTTAGATTCGATTCGATTTGATTCGTTTCGTTTCGTTTCGATTCGATTCGATTCGATTCGATTCAATTCGATTCGATTCGATTCGATTCGATTCAACTCATTTCGATTCGATTCGATTCGATTCGATTGGATTGGATTCGATTCGATTCGAATATCAATTTTGAACTCAATTTAAAGTAAGTTCAAAATTGATCTCGCTGAACTTAGTTTAAACAGAGATCAGTTTTGAAATCAGTTTTGAAATCAGTTTAAAGTAAGTTCAAAACTGATCTCACTTTAAATTAAGTTTAAACAGAGTTCCATTTTGATCTCAATTTAAGTATCGTTCATGAATACCACCCTTAAAGTTAGCCGCAAATATGCGATTTTTTTTTAAATGGCGGACATTTGACTATACCATTAAGGTTGGATGGCTTTTATAGGTAAGTATACCAAATTAATATTTTTTTAAGGTTGGTGGTTTTAAAGGGTTGGTGGCGGTGAGAGAGAGAGAGAGAGAGAGAGAGAGAGAGAGAGAGAGAGAGAGAGAACACTTGGTGGTAGAGGTGGTGGTATTGGAGGAAGGTTTTATTGTGGTATTGTTATTACCTTCGACTCCGGGGCTGGCAACCCTAGGTTTGGTGAGCCTACACTACACCAATAATTTGAAATATAATTTTGGCTTCTTCATAAAATATGCAGGATGTGCCCCCACCGAAGACCGTCCGTCTTCTATTCTCTTTTTTTCTGAAACAGTAGGTAAGTAGTTATTCGTTATGCAAGGCTGTAAAACTATTATTAGGTGCGAGTGATTGTATAGAAAACCGAGCAAGCGAAGGATGAACCAAAGCATAGCAAGGGACAGGCATGAAACGAAAATAATTATTGCAGCCAATGAGCCAACATCAGCACCATCTCCAGACTACTATTTTTATTATAGTGGCCCTTTTACCGACAGCTTAGGTCACGAAACACTCACTCACTCGTGTGTACCTAATGAGAGTACCTTTAAACAAGTACCTTTGAACAGGATTTACGGTCGGCCACAGTCTAAGATACCCTTACCGCGCGCGGCTTAAGGGCGCCAATAAACAAAAAGGAGTAGGTATCCGAGCGTGTGGCTGACTGTACCTATGATTCCACCTGTAGGTAGATACTTAGTTTCTCACTAGGAAGTAAGTAGGTACTTACCGTCGTTCTTTTTTTCCAGTTTTTCTGTATCTCGCAAAGACTTCCAGTCTTTGTGGAGTAGGCCTAAGGTCAGCCACGTTTTTCCATGCTATAACTTTAGGTCGCGGGATAAAGTATAGGAAAATCTTCCAAATAATATATATTATGTCGTTTTTCTTCTCTTATGAGAGTCAGAATTTCCATTTTCCTATCATTGACATTGACATAAAGTACAGATCAATAATTTTTCTTTACGCAAAAAAGAAGTTCTGAAAAAAAGTTTTCTTAAGAACCGAAACCTATTTATGAGGATTTGTAGTTTTATGAACCGTGGCTGGGTCGGTCAAAAGTGATCAGACAATCGGATCGGATGGACGGCAATACACGTACGATTTTTTCGTCCGACTTTTTCTGACCTCACTTCTGTTACTTA
Source organism: Zelleria hepariella (assembly GCA_949319315.1). Classification (NCBI taxonomy): domain Eukaryota; kingdom Metazoa; phylum Arthropoda; class Insecta; order Lepidoptera; family Yponomeutidae; genus Zelleria; species Zelleria hepariella. The sequence continues at coordinate 7,203,362 of OX439387.1, read as the reverse complement.
TTGCATAAGCGGCGGTAGCATAGGTAGCAATGGACTGGACTTTAAACTGAGACACCTAATGACGGACTATTTTCAAAGTTACCTACGTAAATTTGTGAATTTGTAGTATCAATACTACAGGGTGCACTCTAAGTCGATAGCGGAACTTTAAGTAGGCTGTCTACTGATCAATATAAACAACTTGTACTAGGTGGTGAAAAAAATGAAGCTAAAAAAATATCAGCTGTTCCATACAAAAGGTCGACTTAGTACTGCGCCAAATGCATGAAACAGCTGATATTTTTTTCACTTCATTTTTTTTCGCCACCTAGTACAAGTTGTTTGTATTGATCAGTAGACAGCCTACTTAAAGTTCCGCTATCGACTTAGTTTGCACCCTGTTGGTACTCGCTTACCATCGTGACAAAACCCGCGGATTCGTTGGCTCTGACTAAGATGTCAGGCAGGATGGTATAAGTAGGTGCTTGGCAAGCCTACTACATCGTAACAATGTCCCAGGCACTGCATAGTCCGAGTGGTCACTACATGCATCTATGTAGTGTGAGTGAAGGTGCTACTTGACGCTATATAAATCATATCATTACTTTAAATTCAAAGGCATAAGTATTATTTGAATATTCCGTGCATGTGTCCGTTCAGTGTCACGAACGATATACAACGAGTTACAAAACATCCTAACTCTTTTTACAGGGTGTAACCTACTGGTCAACAGGATGTGAATTCTATAAAAAAAAAGTTGAAATAATCGACCTTTATTTTATAACCTCAAAATTGAAAATTTAGCATATAACCCGTGTCATTAAAGAAAACATTTAGGACGGAGTTAAAAACCTAGCGTTGTCTCGCTTTGACTGTATTAATTAGAGCGAGAGGGCGAGTGTTTTGAAGTCCATCCTAAATGTTTTCTTTAATGACACGGGTTATACAGGTTTTTTGAACGAGCGAGCGAAGCGAGCGAAGTTCTCCGAGTCTACTGGAACAATCCGGCGTTTGTATGTATGTATGTATGTATGTATGTATGTATGTATGTATGTATGTATGTATGTATGAATGTTCGTTCGACGATAACTTGAGTAAATTAAGTTGGATCGTCACAAAATTTGGTGGGCAGGTAAATAAGGTAAAGAGAATTTTTAAGTTCGAACATGAGCCAAATCGGTCGAGGGGTTGCTGAGATATGGGGTCGCGAGTTCAAAGTTCGGGGCGAACCACTAGTGGTATTGGTAATTTTGGTTGTGATCCCTATCACCGGGTGATATTGCCCTGTAAAAAGAGTTAGGATCTTTGGTAACACCTTGTAGAGCCAAAATGGCAATACGGACGAAAAAAATCGGACGTGTATTGTGTCTCTATGCAGAAGTATGCAGACCGCGCCTTCAGACAATCGGATCGGCCATAAAATCGTACGCTGTTTCCGAGTTGGACGTACGATCCGACTATCGGATCGGACGTGTATTGCCTGTCCATAGAAATGTAGTCTGATCAGACAATCGAATGGAAAAATCGGACGTGCATTGCCGTCCTTATGCTAAGCTTGCAGACTGATATAGAGTTTTTGTTAAAAAGTATTACAACATAATATACCTCCTTGGTATCAGGACAAGCGTGAGTGTTTGGCTCGCGTACCATGCCGGACCTATGTGTAGCGGCATCATAATATGTCGTAGGTACGCTGCTCACCGGAAGTTGCAAAATCATTGACCAATTTTCCAAGTAACCATTGGACAGGCTGTGGGATGATGTATTGTTGATTTCTCCGGAATTGGAGAACACAAGTTAATGGATTGAAGTATTGATTGAACGAGCGTGCGAAGCGAGCGAAGTTCTCCGAGTCTACTTGAACAATCCGGCGTTTGTATGTTTGTATTATGTATGTTTGTATGTATGTATGTATGTATGTATGTATGAATGTTCGTTCGACGATAACTTGAGTAAATTTAGTCGGATCGTTATGAAATTTGGTAGGCGGGTAAATGATATTTAAAGAATTTTTAAGTTTGAACATGAGCCAAATCGGTCGAGGGGTTCCCGGGATATGGGGTTGTATAGTTTATATGCAAAGCGCGCGCGCGCCTGCGCGAATGGCGTAAGCAAAGTTACACATATGTAACTGGGGTCGCGAGGTCATAGTTCGGAGCGAACCACTAGTTTTTTAGGTATACAATTAGTCAATTAGTTTCAGAAACCTTTATGCCAAATACAAGGTGTTACAAAAGTACCAACTCTTTTTACAGGGTAATAGCACCCGGTGTTAGGGATCACAACCTAATTTTTTTTTGCTCTATGACGTTCCGTTCATTTTTAAATTAACTAGTGGTTCGCCCCGAACTATGAACTCGCTACCCCATATCTCAGCAATCCCTCGACCGATTTGGCTCATGTTCGAACTTAAAAATTCTCTTTACCTTATTTACCTGCCTACTAAATTTCGTGACGAACCGACTAAATTTACTCAAGTTATCGTCGAACGAACATTCATACATACATACATACATACATACATACATACATACATACATACAAACGCCGGATTGTTCCAGTAGACTCGGAGAACTTCGCTCGCTTCGCTCGCTCGTTAAAAAATTTGAGCTAATACCAAAAATAAAAAATATATGTTTTTTTTTTAATTTTGAGGTTATAAAATACTAGTGGTTCGCCCCGAACTATGAACTCGCGACCCCATATAAACTTAATAATAGTAATAACCCCCGTGTGGTTCCCGACATTTTAGTGGCACACGACCGTTGTCTCAACCCCATAGCCCAGTTACCCAGTCCATTCATATGCATCCCCATAACCCAATTATTTGCTCCCATCCAACTCTACAATAGCCTGTGTTCATTGCGGGAAAGCCACCAGAGTGCATTTTGTGTTGTTGTGTGGTCAGGTGGTAGACCCAATTTGTGTACCCACAATGCATCAGGTCGGCGTGACCTGTACACTTGACGGGAAAGTACTGCGAGTGTATTTTGGTGTATGGTGCCCTCGCAGAATGGACCTTGAGGATGCGAATAGTCACGTCGCACCAGGTCAATGTAGGTGATGCACCTGATGGGGATTCTCAGGTGTATTTTTGTGTGTTTGGTTGCACTCTGGGGTACTCAACAGGTGCACCTCCTTACATCAGATCAAAGTTGTCAAACGGGCCTCTACGTGTTGGATACGTCCCCACGCACGCCGTAGTACTACAATCCAATTAATGTGATATTAAATTATTTTTTTCATTTTGATTCATTTCACATGCAGAATGTTCAATCATTAAGAATAAAAATACTCAAACTACGATTTTTCACGTTTCTCGACGCCAAAGAAAACCAAATTTTTCTGTCTAGCATTTTTTTCTAGATAGTACCTACAGTCTTTGCTCTTGATTTTCCAGTCGTTTTTCAAGATTTTCAGATTTTTCATATAGCATTTTTAGTTTTTCGCCAAACATTCTTTGAATGTTTTCTGTAACTTGGTGGCCGCTTTTTCTTATTTCAAGTTTTTGTGCCTCTAGATCATTTTGTATTTCTTCCATTTTAAGTTTTGTATAGGACTCTCTTGTAGTTTTGAAGTAAAGCGACCTCTGTTGTTGAGCATAAGGACTTTTTGGTTTATAATTTTGAACACTAGATGGCTCTGATAAAAAAAATTGTCACGCCCTCTGTTAGGAAGTAGAATAACAATTTTTTTTTTAATAGATGGCGCTGTTTTGTATTTTCTAATCTGGTGTACTTTGGACCTTAGCAATTAGCAAAATTTTTGGTTATTTTTGGATTTATTGGATTAAAATAGAGTTCTTGTTACGGATTATTTCGCGACCCGTAAAAGTTTATTTTTATTGTTTCCACTGAGTTTTACGTCCGATAACCACAATATTGTTTCCAAACAGAATTTGTATTTATAGTTCACTTTTGTTAGTTTTTATCACTGCTTTCACTGTTTACTGATTAGATTTACGTTTTTATCACTTTTAAAATCACGTTTTAGCACTATTTTAATGTTACTGAGAGGCAGCAGTGGCGCCCTCTCTCATCCCATATAAACTTAACAACCCCATATCTCGGCAACCCCTCGACCGATTTGGCTCATGTTCGAACTTAAAAATTATTTTAATTTCATTTACCTGCCTACCAAATTTCATGACGATCCGACAAAAATTACTCAAGTTATCGTCGAACGAACATTCATACATACAAACATACAAACATACAAACATACAAACATACAAACATACAAACATACATACATACATACATACATACAAACGCCGGATTGTTCCAGTAGACTCGGAGAACTTCGCTCGCTTCGCTCGCTCGTTCAAAAAATGTTTTTTTTCAACTTTTTTAAATAAAAATGTTTTGACATCCTGTTGACCACGAGGTTACACCCTGTAAAAAGAATTAGGATATTTTGTAACACGTTGTATATCGATTGAAATTAGATTATGTTCACGTGTCATTTAAAATGTATAGAAAACGCGATGCTAATAAGTTCCAATTTAAGTATAAACGTGCTAAAAATACAAAAGTGCTTCTATGTGCGATATACAATGGTAATGTTATAGAACTCATTTTAATCAATACCGACCACCAAGATTCATAAATTCAGGAGCTGTCAGATTTACTATAAGTACTCGCAAATAGCTTGTCCAATTGTTCACTGCAAGTCTGTGACTTAAATCCAAAAGCGCTATTCAAAGTAAAATAATACCTATTAGCTTACATTAAGGTTACTAAATCAAACTAGTTAATCAAGGAAACACGTCACTGAAAGTGACAAGTTGGATAAACAACCTTACTACTAAAGAATTAGGATGCATTTTACATCAATTAGTGAAGCAGTTTAACCAACATTACAATACCATATTTTGACGAGACGTCCGGCAGACACAGACAGACATCCGGCAGACAATATAAGCACTCGTGGTACAGGTGCTGTTAAGGCCTAGTCAGAAAAGCATGGGCATATTACAAAAGCTGCCTACAAAATATGTCTCATATAATTTGTGGAGCAATTCAAAGGAAACTTCTGAAAAACTATACTTAGTGGAACGGCTAAGGGCGGTGTTGCACAAACAAACTCGTACCGGCTGTAAGAAAGGCGCTCACCTTTCCGAAAGTAATGTTTTGCTCCAAATCTCGCCGTAAACAGCCGGTAGCTAGTGTAGCTGTTTTGCAAAGGTGTGGGCTTAAGCGAAGATAAAAATATGAATAAGAAAATACTTTTATTTTTAGAGAAGGCTTATGCGCCTGGTTGGATGTAAAGGCTACATCTTTATTTTTCATAGAACTTCTATCTTTAAATGAGCTTAAAAAGCTTCATTAGCATCCAAACGAACTTTCAGTTCGATGACGGCTCGCAGTTTCTGCACCATTCTAGCACCTTCATCCCACGCCCACAAATGCAAAGCCAACTTCTTATCTAAAGAACCTATACTTATCAACGGGAGTTCTTTGTTCTCATTAGGTACCTACACTTTTAACAGCCTGCTCTACACTCGCCCGTATAAAAGAGCAAAATCACCCCGAAATGCACACTTGCAAGTTGAACAAAAAATATCGCAGGAAGCGTTCTCGCAAACCCCACAGTCAGTAAGTTCCCATTTCGTCTCTAGTGTATCATTGGAAGTACAGTCGGCCACAGTCTCAGATACCCCTTTTTGTTCGATTGGCGCCCTTATGCCGCGCGCGATAAGATCTGCCATGGGGTATCTGAGATTGTGGCCGACCGTACAACCATTTACATTCACAAGGTCTAGGTATAGATATTGTGGATTTCTGGCGCGAGTATGGCGTGGGCATTCGTGACGTTTCGAGAGTGTGATACAGACTTAACATTAATGCATCAATAATTCAAGATGATCCTCATATTTTTTGGAACGGCCTTTGTTTCCGCTGAAAAGTTTTTTAATGAATTGTTTTGATAATTAAACGGAATTGCAGCGTAAAATTTGCACGAAACGTTCGCAGTAACCTACCTCAACACGAAAGTCAAGAAAGGTCTTGCTCTACATCCAAAACAGCGCCGTAAAATTTAATTTCATTACACCTCACACTAAACGTGTAACTAACTCTGCTAGGAACAGCTATAAAGTGAAGTGTAAACCGGCATTAGTGGTCGATAATATGCCCAATTAATGTCGAGATTACTACTAGCAGGGGCCTTAGCCTGTAACACAATTGCGTAACAATGGCGTCCCAGGTAGAAGGACAAAACCGGGATTTTTTCGTTGCTCTCCTACAACCAGCGAACTAATCCTCTAGAATTAGACTCATAATAATCTTTGCTGTACTACAAAAACATTAAAAGGACCGACACTGGACCGACAGCATTAATAAATCGTAATTAAAACCGTCAACCGAGAGCCCATTTTGGCACCATTGCGTTACAGGCTAAGGCCCCAGGTGCTGAGGCGCGCCGCTGATTAGTCAAGGATGTATTATCGGTCATTTGTAACAGATACATTGGACCCATCTCAATTTGGAAGACGTTAATTGATGTTTCCATTGGACTGTTAACTTTGTTAGTCCTTTTTCTATCATTTGAATTTGGAACGTTTGTTTCTTTTCTATGCGTCAGCCGTTAATTTAAATTTAGAATCGACCGTCTATTTGTTTTCTTTTATTACATTTTAAGCATTTTGAGTTATTTAAAACAGCATATGCAGTAGGTTGAAATAATGTTAATTAAGATATTTAAACAGCGGACCGCCTTGGAGTTCAACTGAAATCAGCCAGGAAAGGTTCAAACACCGCAAGCGGAGCGATTCCCAGTAACTCATACATTGATGGATGCAAGACGCTGCTGGTACTCTGTACTGCATACTATACGCATCTGATTCTCAGTGCTTACACGAGTGTGTTTGTTTATAACGTATTATAAAACACTAAACAAAAGACGGTGATTTATCGAGTGCCTCCGTGACAGGCGATGAATAGCGTTCATCTTTCCAGCTCAGTATCATTTATAACTAAATGCATTTAATAAACGATTTAAAAGAAAGTGCAGCGCGCATAACGCATAGGCGATGCGTTGTGATAAATCACCGCGCGTATGGCGCTATGCTTTTCTAACGGTACCGATACTGTAGAGTCAGAACAGCCCCTCTACCCTTGACACATTTTTCCAATACAGCCGCAATATGGCGCAATTAACAAAATTTTATATTTTACAAATTAAGACGCATTTTGTGTTTTCATTGAATAAAACAGCCTTACCTTTGAATAAACATTACAAAGTATTTAAAATCAAAGCATTATTATGCGAATTCAAAGAGAAATTAATTTTTATTTTTTTCAATTTGATCGCAATAGCGTCAAGGGTAAACCCCCAGAGCCTTTAAAAACTACAGCTCATTCATTCAGAGACTTTTAAATAACATAGACAAAAGCGTTATTAGTTTCCCTGCACTGAAATAGCTGTTCTTCATAATTGTGCAGCAGTTAGAAACATACATCAATCACAATTTAAACGTACACGTTGTAAGGGCGGTTTCACACCATGGTAAGAGAGTTCCATAAGTCAAAAACAAAGGAGCACTTTCGTTCTTATAAATACAGTGTTTAAATGGAAAATTAAGGCATTCGGTGGCTTTCTAAAGGCACCGCTTACAATCGCGCGAGTTGAGTTTATTATTGAAAGCAAAGATTGTATCTGAGCTAGTTATTAGAGTTTGATTTAGTGCTTAACTGCAGTCGTTGCGTTGCCGGTGAGGCCGACCACCCCCGGTTAGTGATAGAATATTGGTTGGCGCCAGCAACTGTCCACGAATACAATCACTGCGAAATTAACTGATAACAATTTATCAAATTCTGCCTCCTTTTGTACCTTATCATCTGTAGTTTTCCAATTAATAAATCTATCAGTTTAGTAATCGGTTTTCGTCACATGAAAGCTGGGGTGTTTCTTCGGTATTATGCTCTATAGTTTCCTTTCGCTGTATATAGCTTAGTTATCAAGATTAAGAGGAGAAGCCTTGTAGGTATTACCTCAAAAACGTATGAGATATTTGACCTAAACTGTAGACACTAATGACACCTACATCAATATAACTTAAAGAACCTAGGAATAGTCTATGATACGACAGTCAGTGTATCGATATACCTACACACCCCGTTTGTTTCACGAGTGCACAAACCAAAATCTGTATGCAACTAAGGGTGGCATTAATACTTTTACGCTATCATGCGTAAAAGGACGGCCTCACTGTCCAGCAGGTCCCGTGGCAGCTCCAACGGTATCCTGAGCACTGTAGCGAATAGCGTAGATGGCCCATTTATTAAACAATGGGTCGAAATACACATAAGAAGAAATAAATAGGCTACGTGGGTGTGTGCGTGCGTGTGTTATGTGTTACTCACAATAATGCACAGTTAAACTTTGCGAGCTTATTTGTTTCTGAAATATTGCCTTCTTCTTCTTGAAGTGCCTCTCCATCACTGGAGGTTGGCAGTCAGCTCCCTGCACTGCTCTCTGTTCATGGCTGTCCTGAATAATTGTTCCACGGTTTTGATACCTGTCCATTCCTTTATATTACACAGCCATGTCATTTTCCTCCTTCCTGGCCTTCTTTTCCCCTCTATTTTGCCCATCACTATGGTGTGTAGCAGCTGGTAACGTTTATTTCTTAAAACGTGTCCTAAGTAGGCAACCTTTCGCTGCTTGATGGTGCGCACTAGTTCTACTTTTTTGTTCATACGTCTGAGAACTTCGACATTTGTGACTTTATCGGTCCAGCTGATCCGGAGCATGCGTCGGTAGCACCACATCTCAAATGCTTCGAGTTTTTTCCTGAGGTCTTCCTTTATGGTCCATGACTCGCACCCATAAAGAACGACAGGCCAAATGTAGCAGTAGAGTAGCTTAGTGCGGAGTTTTATGGAGAGTTGTCGACAGCACAGAACTCCCTTCATTGTCATGAATGACGCTCGGGCAATTTCGATACGCACGCGTATTTCTGTATCGCTCTCCCATGAGTTTGTCAACCATGATCCCAGATACTTATATTTGTCGACCCTTTCCATGATGTTCGCTCCAATGTGTAAATCTGCCTGCGGTTGAGGCCCGCTCGCGACCACCATAAACTTCGTCTTGGACACATTCATATTCAGCCCAACTCTTCTGCTGCACTCATAGACTCTGTCCACAATCTTTTGGAGATCTTCTTGAGTGGATGCTAGCAAGACAGTATCATCCGCGTAGCGCAGGTTGTTCACCCTGCGACCGTTGACGACGACTCCTGCTGCCACATCTTCAAGTGCTTCCTGAATGATTGTCTCGGAGTACAGATTGAAGAGCAACGGGGAAAGGATGCACCCTTGACGAACGCCTCGTTGTATACTGACAGAGTCTGTTTCTTCCCCATCTACTCTTACCGTTGCAGATTGCCTCCAGTATAGGTTACTTATGATGCGTATGTCCTTGCTGTCTAGGCCTATAGCCACGAGTTGTTTGATAAGTACCTCGTGTTGTACACGGTCAAATGCCTTCTCGTAGTCTATAAAGCATAGGTACACGATTTGTTGCATTTCCCTACACTTTTGGACCAGCACGTTTAGTGCAAATTGAGCTTCTCTCGTACCCATGCCAGCGCGGAAACCGAACTGACTTTCCTCAAGCTGATCTTCGCATTTGTTTCTGATGCCTTTGTGTATAATAGCCAAGAAAGCTTTTAACACTTGGCTCATGAGGCTTATGGTACGGAAATCTTGGCACTTTTTAGCACATCGTTTTTTCGGGAGAGTGATGAAGGTAGATTTCAGCCAGTCTTCAGCCAGTCTTTGCCTACTATAAATATTGCCTACTTATAAACTATTATTTATTTTAAACTAGTCTGTAACTCAAAGGATCTCAGTTATCTGAATAAATAAAGATATTATATTAATAGTCGTCGACTCAAGATCGAACTCAAGTAGGTGATCTCAGAAAAGTCAAATGCTAATGTCAAGCCTTGGCTAATGTCAATGTCAATCTCAATGTCTACAGCTACTCAAGTTTGACATTAGCCAAGGCTTGGCTTAAGCATTTGACTTTTCTGAGTTAACCTACTTGAGATCGATGATAAGTAGTTTGTGATCTCAGATGACTATTAATTCCACCCTAAGTGTCTGTAAATTATTATAAAATAAAAATAAAACTAAGGCCTTTGCATCTACGTAGTGAGATGATTTATACAGCGTCCAGTGGCACCTTCACTCACACTAGATGGGTGAAGAGAACACTCGGCGCTGCAGTGCCTGGGACATTGTTTACATCGTAAGGAAACCGGCGGCATAGGTGGCTCCACACGTATTTACCTTTGTCTTTGTTTGATTCGTGATGGACCCTCATTATGTACGCTCCAATAACGCTCACGTGCGACTAGTCTCAAACAAATATCAAATTAAACAACACATTAGTAGACCTGTCTGCACGCTTGTAATCCGCAACAAATCTAGAAGCAAATTTTAAAATCAATTAGGCAACCGTCTCATGTGCTAATTTATGTGACACTGCAAGCGTAGCTTGATATATTGCTGACTAAACTGTTATTCACTGCGACGACACTGTTTTATAACAATTTCATATTTTGACTAGAGCTTCTTTGGGAAGTCTACACCTATTTCATAATTGAGAAAACAAAGATCTACCTATGCGACTGAAACGGGGTGAAACGACTGAAAAGTAAATTTCCCAATTGATTGAATTGCGTACCTAATCAAAAGTATGTTTGGAAACGTTTGATGATGATTTGTTTGGTTCGTTTATAAAGACATATTTTACTTGCATTGTTATCTATTTGGTCTTTGTCGGTGCGGCGACTTACTCAACATAATAGGTAACTTTAAGTACAACTCAATTCACGAGGCAGTCAAAGGTCGCGCTCCGTACACTCTTGTAATTTACGTAACTGCAGTCTTGACATTTTCAGGGCTCCATCCATGCGCGCGCGCCGGCCTACGTCACTCCGGAATTGAGAAACTCCCTGTTACGTCAAAAGTATTTTCAAGGTATAAATCAAAATCTTGAATTATTTAGTGACGTTGATAATCTCGTGATTTATTCATGCGAAATTAAAAGGCCTCTTAAAATAAAAATCTCAACCTTTGATAAACGCGTAGGCGGTAAAGCTCAGACGAAATTACATGAGTTTCGAAGTGATTTTATTTTTTTGTCACACTTTCATGTTTCAACACAATGTAGTGTTGTGTAAAGTACAATAAAGATTCCAGTTTTTACTGTGGAGCCCTAAAAATGGTACCGATAAAGGCATAAAAGATATATTGTCATGCTAAAACGATGCTGAACATATCGAAAACGAGAGTACATTGCGGTGCAACAGAATCGACGAGCCTATAGTTAACTCGGAGATTGGATTTAAATCGCTGTTCATGCGTAACCAACCATAGATGTAATCCCGTATTGGAAATGGATGCATCATTGGTGCAATCGTAATAAAAAAATATAACACGACGCCATTGGCAGGCTATAATAATATTTTTTGTTGCATCTCGACATCGAGATGGGAATATTTCAATCTTGATGAGCCACAAAAAAGTAATCCCACACACAATACATGACCGAAACGCTGTGACGTCAGATTTCATCACACCAGAACCGATAATTTGTTGCAAAACATTCGTCATCTCACAATTCCTCTCTCAAACCCCGAACCAAACAGTACGTTCTCACATAACAAACACTGCTGCTCTATCTCTCCTGCGATCATACGCAGCGGCGATGGCGAGCATTGTGTGCGTTACATGTGTAGCTATCTGACTATCTGTGTCGTCGATACGCAGGACATTCTACCGGTCCCCGATACGGGAAGTTGGCGTGGATCCCACCGCCCGCCGCCGCCACCGCCGCCACCGCCGCCGCCACCGTCGCCACCGCCACCGCCACCACCGCCGCCAGGCGGAGTGCTCCCGAAGCGATTACATAGCAAAGAATAATAAGACATATTTTGCCTTTGCTGGCACTGGCACAGTAACTGGCAGGGAAAGTTATGGCGCCAGCCTATTGCCATATTAAATATTTTAGAAATTTTCCTCAGCTATCGGGAGGTTGCACCTACCACAACAATAATATTATGTGAGTAGGTATAAAACTAGATTTAATTACGATTATGAAATCACTAACTTATTCAAAGCTTCATAAGTAACTACTTTATGACATAATACCTGAAACTTTGGCTTTTGGGTGTGTGTTTTATATCAGGTTTTCATCGATAACCCTTTATTAAGGATACAACACTCCATAATATAAAAATTTCAGCACGCGCAAAGCAAACATAAATTATTATATCTTTCTATACCAATACCATACACTTAAATTATACGTACATACATAAAAAGGCTAAGCTGCACAGTTTACTTACCAGTCTAAATGGTAAAATTCTTGAACGAAATGATCACCAGCCTTTAGAAGTAATGAAACAAAAAATAAAAGCCTTTGCGTCTTTGAAACGCAGGATGCTGTATCTATTTCCAGCCACTGCCTACAAAGACAATGTTCCCACTCGGGAATACTCGCAAGGCCGTGTTAGGAAAGAAGACAAACGTGTAAGACCGTGCATAAAACATAATGTTATTTATTGCACTGGGCCAACGTATGAACACATACACGATTAAAGCCTTGATATTTTCATGAAAACTTAGCCCTATCGTAGTGAGTTTCTTTGTTTATTTGTCCCTTTGTTTTAGTTTTTGTTGGAGGAAAGATACAAAGCAACAACCGAAATTTTACCACAAGCCTTTATTTGCGAAAATGCGGCAAGGGCGCCCAGTTTCAGTGAAAAATCTCTATTATGTTAAAATGACGAAAAACTATGACTATGAAGGGAGAACACCAAAAAAAGAAAAAAAATAATAATTAATTGAGAAACTAAGAAACGAAATGCATTAAAACATCCTGCCATTGAGAAAACCACAGATTAGTTGATAAATGAAAGCAGACCCTACCCGTTGCGATAAGGGTTAATTGAGACGACGGCTTTATATGAGACCCCGTATCAGTTTGTCGTCAGCCTATCAGCGATGATTAATAGCTCGAATTAAATCGATTTGAGACTAAAGGGACAGGACACAGGGCACTCCATCAATATAGCCTATGAAATAAAATATATAAAGGCTCTACAACGTCTCGCGGTCAAAACAACAATTTTGCTGTCCACTGCATTAAATTTATCGCCGCTCGAATCCTCGCAGGGGCGTACATAATACGATCCAGAACTATTTTATGTTCCTTTCTTAGTTCCATTGGTGTCCATACTATAATTTTAATGCTCTACAGCGTGCTGCAGAACAGTCTAGTCATAATTTCGCGAAGTCGTTTTGTAAAATCGCAAAAAAATATATGGAACGGTGCAACAGTTGATATTTTAACATGAGGGTTATTGGTTTTTGTATAGGTAGATACGAGTATATACAACTGACAACTGTTAGCAGTCAATTAATAGCGCGTTAGTGCATGAGGATTCGGGAGCATATAAATTATTTTGAATTGATGAAGTCGACCACGAGAAAGAATATCTGATAGGACCTTAATGAAGCACCCTATGAAAGCACAATACGCCAATGGAAGGTAATTCACCCTCATTAATAATAAGTTGGTGAGATTTTTCTTTTATCCTTGACTTTGAATGTAATTCAAGATTACGTTAAAGTGTTCGACAGCGGTTGATCGATGGCAATCATCGTCTGTTAACCGAAAATTACATGTAATCTTGTCTTTTATCTTGACCTCTGTTATTAAGTTAACGGTTCCATTGAACTAAATCTCTGTTGTCGTTGTTAAATATGAATTTTAAGATAATGCCTTTTTTATCTGCACTTTATTCCTTTTACAGGGATTCTTTCTTACGACTTTCTCAAAATCTTGGAGATCGTTGCCCTAAAAATTAAATACTAGGTATATATTACCACCCCTGCGGTTTGTCGGTCTGTCGTTCGCGGAAATATAAGTAGGTAATTAAATTTACTGTAATTACTAGGTAGTGTGATGTTTTGGGTTTTGTACCAGTCGTTTTTTTGGGTTGTTCCGTATTCATGACACGACTTTTCATGCTATAGGTATATTTTTCCGGATTTATGGTACGAGTTATTATTATTCCTCCTCATGATTATTTTCTATTTAAGTTTCCGTTTTCATTTTACATGTGTTCCGTATTCATACTACCAATTATTTTATTTAATATTGGCACGTTAGTATGGTCAGCATAACAATTTCAATTCTAAGATTGGTAAGTCAGACTAGGTACCTACCTCAGTCTCTTCACCAAGGAACCAAATTATAAAACTAAGACATAACACGCACGCACCTTTCGATACACCCGCAGGCACTTTTGGTTATTGAAATTAAAAAACCGTGGGACTCGCGCACCGAGGATTCCGTTCCACCATTCTATGCATTTAAATGGAAGAAAAATAAAAACTAGGTAGACTGCATACAGCGCCATCTAAAGTTAAGGTTTGAAACTAACATAGAGGGCGATAGGCTGCATACAGCGCCAAGTTAAGGTTTGGGACTAATATAGAGATATAGAGTCGTGTTACAACCCTCACCAGCATCATCAGGTATATAATTTTTTTGTTCTTCTAGCATTACTTCCTCAACTCAGCCAACAGATGACACTCCACATCGTGGATCGCGGTATGGTTTATTCTATATTCTATATTCTGAGTGTCAAGTTTTATAAATAATGCAGCCATGATAGCTATAGTTTTGTTTATATTAAAGTAAAAACATGTTGATTATATTTCTTGATTTTTAAGAACGTTGGTTATTAACATATTTTTTATACACCGTGGAATTTTAGTGGTTTTAAAGTCGAAGGTATTTAGTTGCACTCGTGATTCTGAGCCAAATTCCAAAATGTTACTTCAAAACGAGCGAAAATAAAAAAACACCTCCCAATACAAACGGCTGTCGCCAATCGACACCATTTGTATGGAGAAGTGAATTTTTGTTTCGCGCGTTTTGGAATGAAACTTCAGTGCAATAAAATACCTTCGGCTTTAAAACCACTAAAATTGCACGGAGTATTATATACAAGATGATTATTTCTAACTTAATTTGTATGATTTCAATCCTATGATGTCCTATGACACTTTAACCGATCATCAATTTGCAAGGTACTGTTGACCTACTTGTTTGCAGTGCTGATGTATAACGCATACGTGATTATCCCATTCCTCATGGCGATACAAAGAATAATTAATATACCTCGTGCCAGTGTCCGTGGATGTCTTAACGAAATCCGTACCCAGCTTGTCTGCGTATTATTTATTTCTTCCAATATTTTAGATTTTTTTCTGACCGTACTTAAAAGCAAATTATTTTTATTATACTGTATGGTAGCATGAATCCGGAAAGGCTCGCGAGACGAAATGTAAAAATTCATAAAATAATTTCCATAGCATGAATGCGGAAGTCAAGTAAAATGAATCCGGAAAAAATATTTGTGACATGAAAACTCGTGTCATGAATACGGAACAACCCGTTTTTTGGGTTTTTTAGCAATTCGCCTTTTCAGTTGTATTATTGGAGTTATTAATATAATACTGATTAATTTTATTGTCCTGCCCCTGTATTATCTAAAATATCCACCGTAAAAATAACCGTTTGTAAATGTAAAAAAAAAGATTGTTCATTTCAATAAGGGCTATTTTCGAGTGTTTTGACGCTCGGAGGTTGAGTGGAATTTTTAGATAATAGAGGCGCTGAACACTTTAAAGTTTAACGAAAATAGCTCTATTTAGCTACAGAAAACCGTGATTTTATTTTTCCGTCACGCTACTGCTTTTAAAATTCTAGGACTGAAATGTTTTATTACTAGAACTTTTTTAAAATATTTACCTTCGGCATCGCTAGTTAACTGCAGGGAGCGCCTTAAGATATCGCGTGCGTGATAAAGATAATGACAAACATACGCGAGTACATAACAAGTACCAGCGTACAGAAGAAAGTTGCAGAGCCCACCATCCAATCCGCGTGAAAATTTCGGCCCAGCCGAGGTTAAGGACCGGTCGCGTGCCAGGCTCGCGTGCAGATCGGTACGGGGTTCGATTCCGGCACTCGGAGACAGGGCCATCAATTTTGGGACACATTCTCGGAACTTTCCCCTGGGGCGCACTCGTGAAGCTGGAAGAGCGACTGATTTGTAACACGAAAGCCGATGTAATTTTTCGGTGTTAATGTCTCATTGGGCAATTGTGTCCGAGGATGAAAACTTTCGGTCCTTCTCTCGCCCAGAGCAATAATGTATAATTGAATAACGTGCAAAAAAAAGGTAAGAAGGGGCCTCACTCAACTCATCTACGTTTTTTATAAAATTGTAGCAAACAAGTAAATTCTACGCTATTCCGTATGAGGATGCAAGTCTATAGCTGTATTTCGCTAGTAAAAGACATCAACGCGCGCGCATCGCATTCTATTTGAAAGTCCTAGCGCACATTTCCTGTTGAATGTACAGAATGTGCATTACAAATCTTTGAGTGCCTCCGCGAATAGTTAATTTTACTTAGACATATCAATTACATCTCCGGCACTGTTATTCCACCTAATAATTCACCAACGAAAACTAGCTCAGCAAGGAACTTTAACAAACATCGCCCGAATCGTTTTAAAGTCACAGGCAAATATAGTGTCGGGCGGCTGTTATTGCTACTGTCATAAATGTGACAGGCTGCGCACGAGTTTAATCTTCAGTAGCACAAGGGAGACATTAATAGTGCAATAAGAGCGCCAGATAGCGCAATATACATGAGATGGAAACAGCAGGAGGCTATCCTGAGACGAATCTTAGGCTGGACGCAGACCAAGGACATGGCTCAGGAAATAATATAGCTATTTGGTCAAGTGGCCAGCTTTACACTAATAGTAGTAGTAGACATAAGTTACTGTAAACGTATCACAAACAATAGAAAAAAAAAAACATAACGTCCATATTAATTCGTAGTAAATATTCACCAATGTACACACGACAGCACGCACGCAAGCACTCTACTCGGTTACGTTACGGGCAACTTTACAACAAAAGTGTTCAGTCTGACGTAATGTCCTGTGAACGATAATATTAGGCATTTCTTAAGGGAAACATACAAAAATGTCTGTCCTTTCTTGAGCCAGAATATTTCTCAGTATCTCCCTACTTATAACGACTCTTCATGAGAAAACAAAAATATTCCTCTAGCGTCTCACAGATAAAATGGTTCGCAACTATTTGTTCGCTATTATTTGATTAGTCTACTTCCACCTTAAGACCCGGGCTCCTTTACATAATATTACCCTAAAGGCTTCCTTATTATGCCATTGCTAAGGTTGGTTTCAGGATTTTCGTTGGACATTTTCACCAGTAGTGTACTAGATTGATACGATTATCCTTACTATTACATTATAAAATATCTCAGCGTATTGAATGTGTTTCTCTGGATATATTTATCGTCGTGAGGATACAAAATGAACCATAGTAAATATGAAACCACGATGTAGTTTGGTCGCAAAGCCTGAAAAGTAGTTATTTCAGAATTTGTTATTTGTAAATAATTATGTATGATATGCACCCATGACTAGTGTAAGGTAAGTACGCGCACGAAATAGGATTTTTCGTTAAAACCTTTGTAGACCGATTTTTTGTTTCCAGACAACATTTTTTTGGCACCGCAAGAACACACCTTAATTGTTTAAGTTACAAGTTTCTATCTTCATTGGTTTCTGTTGTGATAATCTGCAAAATATTGGTTGCAGGTGATTTGGTACCTATGCTTACTTTTTCGGGTATGAATCATCAGGATTTGTATGATGGAATGTCTTGTAGCAATTCTACCAACAACAATAGAAAGTGGCATTTTAGGTCTGAAGAAGACAAAACAGGTGTTTATTTGCGCATAGCTTTACTAGAGCATCTTGTATACTTTCGATTGTTACCAAAAATGGGTCGCTCATGTCTAATGTAAAAAATGTGCATATCAGATGTAGCAAACAAGTGGGTTAGCAACCATTAGGCTCAGTTGTTCATTCTCGTTACATTTTTCAATGCACCGGCGGCGCTTGCGGTGTAAGCCTAAACCTTTGACCTCCTTTGCGATCGTATCGCGGTGGTCTATGCCCATTGATTGGCAACCACTGACGAGAATTGGCACCCAATGATTTTGTGGGGCCTTAGCCTGTAACACAATGGCTTATCAATGGCGTCCCAGGTAGAAGGACAAAACCGGGATTTTTTCATTGTTCTCCTACAACCAGCGAACTAATCCTTTAGAATTAGACTCATAATATTCTTTGCTGTACTACAAAAACATTAAAAGGGCCGACACTGGACCGACAGCATTAATAAAATCGTCATTGAAACCGTCAACCGGGAGCCGATTTTGGCACCATTGCGTTACGGGCTAAGGGCCCTGATAAACTGGGGCATTTGCATCTATTGTCGTAGTTGATTTACAAATTGTCTACGTGAGTGCGAAACCTGACCATCCAGGAGGGGTATCTACGTCCAATCAGTATTCACTCGGATGCTGCAATATCTGAAACATGTTTTATATGAAGACTTGCCTTCTTAGTCGGTCTAGCCCATAATGTCATGTCAAACATGCGGGTTTCCTAAAGATGTTTTCCTCTAAAAGAGTGATATTAATACTACTGTAATGGTGCAACCATTACTTAACCTTTTTATCCATCCTTCTTCTTTCATTTTACTTTTTAAGTTTTCATTTCATTTCTTTCAGAGCGATAACGTTTTTTGAATTCAAAATTTACGTTCTCGCTCTAATTTCATTTCTTTTCTGGCGATTCCACATCCAGCTCGAGGCAGATTACAAGTTCCTTGTTTTATTTTTGAACGAGCGAGCGAAGCGAGCGAAGTTCTCCGAGTCTACTGGAACAATCCGGCGTTTGTATGTATGTATGTATGTATGTATGTATGTATGTATGTATGTATGTATGTATGTATGTATGTATGAATGTTCGTTCGACGATAACTTGAGTAAATTTAGTTGGATCGTCACGAAATTTGGTAGGCAGGTAAATAAGGTAAAGAGAATTTTTAAGTTCGAACATGAGCCAAACCGGTCGAGGGGTTGCTGAGATATGGGGTCGCGAGTTCAAAGTTCGGGGCGAACCACTAGTATAATTTAATGTGAGTCTACTGGAACAATCCGGCGTTTGTATGTTTGTATGTAAGTATGAATGTTCGTTCGACGATAACTTGAGTAAAGGTCGGATCGTTATGAAATTTGGTAGGCGGGTAAATTAAATTAAAATAATTTTTAAGTTCGAACATGAGCCAAACGGTCGAGGGGTTGCCGAGATATGGGGTTGTTAAGTTTATATGGGGTCGCGAGTTCACAGTTCGGGGCGAACCACTAGTATTGAACGAGCGAGCGAAGCGAGCGAAGTTCTCCGAGTCTACTGGAACAATCCGGCGTTTGTATGTATGTATGTATGTATGTTTGTATATATGTATGAATGTTCGTTCGACAATAACTTGAGTAAATTTAGTCGGATAATCATGAAATTTGGTAGGAAGGTAAATGAGGCCAAGAGATCTTTTAAGTTCGAACATGAGCCAAATCGGTCGAGGGGTTGCTGAGATATGGGGTCGCGAGTTCAAAGTTCGGGGCGAACGACTAGTCCTAAAAGTTATTATTGAACGAGCGAGCGAAGCGAGCGAAGTTCTCCGAGTCTACTGGAACAATCCGGCGTTTGTATGTATGTATGTATGTTTGTATGTATGTATGTATGTTTGCCGAGGTTGATGAGATATGGGGTTGTTAAGTTTATATGGGGTCGCGAGTTCACAGTTCGGGGCGAACCACTAGTTACAATATTACTAGTTCAGAGTAAATAAAAACAAAGAAATAGTGTCGTGAAGTGATTTTTTATTTATTTATCTCGTGGGGCTCATTCAAGGCCTCACACTTCTTTACATACATAACTTTGAATATAATGGGATTCTACCACCTAAAGTGGTACCCCGGTGAATAAACGGATTGCCTCTCAACATAACTCTTCTGTCAATTCACTGAGAATATTCAAAGTGTAATGTTGCGTAAATAACAAGTTTTCCATTACATATAAGCTCGTAATTAGTTTATGTGTTTTGAGGGTGATTGAAACATTACTGGAAAGTCTCGTTTCACATATTCAAATGTTGGTATTACCTAGCAATTAATGTTTGGCAAACACACCAAACACGTACATTTAAGTCATTATATCATAGCTCATAAATCTTTACAGACATCCAAACACCAATGTCTACAGAATTAATTACTAATGACTTTGCGTCAGTTACTATTAAGAGCACAGGGTGTTGATTTTGAGCGTTTCTTTATAGGTTGCATCATGCTGTAGTAAGTAACGCAATGCCTGTAGGTGTGAAAGATCACTAAAAGCACATAGGCGACCTCGTACGCTTGACATAATGAATAACTAATTTTGTATTATGATTTTACATTGAGACATTTTGACATTGGCGTGGCTTATTGCAAAAATTGCTCGATCATACATAACGCAACCTTAAAGAGATCTTTATCATTGAAGTTTGATGTTTTCAAATTAATCTCTCCCGTAGTTTCCGCTATTCGAGAATTATGAATCCTAGCTAATCCTAATCTAACTCTATCTCTGACACATAAGATTGAAGTTGCTATTTTTAATTAACCTCTGGCATCTCAAGCGTGAGTTATTGCGGCGGTCGACGGCTGCCTTCCCATCTGACTTATTAGATTATCTTGTATCTTGAGTTCCATCTTTGAGATGCGTTCGAGATGAGAACCCAAGAGTCTAGTAGAGAATATTTATCTATTAAGTATGATGTGATGTACCCTAACTCAGGAGCTACATACTCAAAAACAGATGAAACTGTTCTTCTGGGAAATGCATAAACGATGATACATCGATGGCTCCTACGTAAACTACCGTATGTTCAAAAAGCTAACTTTCCAGGAGAGCCATTTAAAGATGTTTTCTTTAACCGTTCTTTTGATTTTAAAGCTTTTGGTTTGAAATTTTTACCATAATTAGGTTATTTTGGGCTCGATTTTTATGTGCTAAAGTAAAAGCTGTATTTTGAATACTTTTGGAGATATTGTTATTACGATTCTTTACGACGGGGTAACGAAGTAAGAAAATATCGTATGTTAATCTTACCATTTTTTACGGCGTGGAAGAGGTGACTGAAAATATCGTATGTTTCACATACCATGTTTTACATGGATAAATCGCAGGTAAAATGACATGTATGTGGCACTTACAGTTTCTTACTTTGTAAATCTCATGAAAAATAGTATGGTATGTAACATTAATTTAGTAAATACATGGGGAAATATTAAAATTTTAAATGGGACCAGAGGTCTATCTAAGTGATAATTCATATTTACTTAATTCATAATATTTAGTAGAACCTAAACCTAAATTTTAAAGAAAAATTTATATGAAATAACTTTTGACACTTCCTTATGTTTCCATTCCACTAATCAATTTGTATATTTCCTATTTTCCCAACTGTCCCCTTCGAAACTGCCACCGGGGTGGGGACTTGGGTAAAATTAGTGGCGTTTACCACCCTGGCAAATAGGAATTTTATTTTCAACAGTTTCCTTGAAGCTCACGACCGAATCAACTATTTATTCTTTCCGACTTCAAGATATTTAATGAATAAGTACTAGACTTAAATAAAGTAGGAGTACCTAGCCCATTGTAGACTCTCTGCCTCAGTGCTTTTCTCATTACTTGGGTTTTTTTTAAGTCTTACATAAACTCTAAACAGGCCTACTTTAGGCTAACCAACCCCGATATTATCCGTTGATGAGCTCGAAAAGGACGGTTGGGAAATAAAATTAATATTTGCCACTGAGGTGGTAAACGCAGCAATTTTTTCTCAAACACCATGCCGGTTATAGTTTTGAAGAAAACAGTTAGAAATAAAGACGGTAAATTAGTAAGATATGAACAATCTTAAGAATTCCTGTAAATTTTAACGAATCTGTATTGGAAATTTAGGATGATGTTGTCACATAGTTAGCCGGGTTTCGGGATAACTTGTATCAGCCATTTTCCTATTCTTACTCAGGACATGCAAAAGGCTAAGAGCTAAACTTTACCTAAACTTTCAAGCTTAGGAGTCCATGATAGTTATCCCAAGAAGACTGCAGCAGTCACTCAGACTCAGACGTGTATTTTCTCTGGCGTAGATTGACAGATAGAATACTCTTTGGTTGTGGTGGTTGTTGGTTACTTTGTGATCCAAAGATGAGTCAGACATTTCACCTATTAGTATACAGACTTAGTAAAAGAAGCCAAGCCAAACACAGTGTACCTACCTTAGGCAACAATGAAAGTTTTGGAATATACAATACACCACGCAGATCGGAGTTTCAGTTTGGCTTACTATTGTGTTAATACTTAGAAACGTTCATATACTGTCTATATCCACTGATCCATTAACATCTTCTCGTTACCATGCACATGAACACCGCGTGTCTAGGAACTAGACCAAATGAAATTAATGGTGACGGCTGAGCTTGTCAAGCATACAGACACAGTTCTCAACAAGTCTTGAGTCCATCCAACTGGCCAAAAGAATTCATTTAGAATAAATACAGATTTATCTATGATTTTAATACTTCAATTTATTAACTTACAGGCTATGAACAGATTTTCAGTCTAAAAGTCTGCTGCAAACTACTACAAGATTGGGCCTTTTTAAATCCTTAGGATCTAAGTTTGTGAGTATTTGATGAACCAAATGACGATCTCTTAATCTTTGTTTTGAAGCTCCTTTGTTTGTATCTTCAGTAAAAAATATATTTTATAAATGAATTTTTTGTTACCTTCATGTGTTTGGTGTTCAGCTTCTATTGGTATTGATTTGCCTACGCCCGGGTAATTGAAATTTCATCGTCAACCAAACCAAATCTCAAGCATGCGTACAAAAACGGTTGCTCAGCCTATAAGAAACCACATCCGAGTGTCATTTCAAATCCTTGTTAAAAATAACTCTAGTGAAAGTGAAGGTCCCAAACAGTAGTGTGTAATTTACCATCATGAAGTAAGTATATTTGTTTTCCACCATACAATACACAAAGCGGAAACTGTTATGTTATGGTTTTGTTTTGATTTTTAGTTTCTTCCATCCGTTTAATAAGTAGTCGATTTCAGTGATGGTTTTGTATAAAAAATATTTTTCTAACATAAAAAAGACGTTATTATTAATCAAATCTGCTTTAAGTAGGTATAAACAATTTGAATTATTTGAATATTTAAATAAATTATCTATTTTTTTTTGTTCAATTTCCATGCAAACTATCGTATCTGTAAGATATTGTCTTAGGCTCAGCTTAATATTGCAACGTAAATAAATCTAAGTGACACATACAATAGTTAACAGGTTCATATAAACCAAGTAAATAATCGTACGTGTTACATACGATACAACATCACTTTTTATCGACGTCGTACAAAATGGTATGTGTTACATACTATAGCATACCCCCTCGAAAAATCTACGTACGTAATCGTATGTGTTACATTTTATAGTTTTGAACAAGATTGATAGAAAACGCAGTAAAACTAACAAAACTGAATACTTAACATGTTTAGTAAGAACATGCCTGATCACAAAACACAAGCTCAGATCTACGTACTTCCCACGTAGAGAATGGTAAGATATACTTACGGTAGGCGTAGCATGCAATGTGTCCCACGTAAACTACCGCAAGAGGTCAATACGATAGTTTACGGCGCGCCCGTGATCAACATACGATAATTTACGTCTGAAAAAATCTTCATTTTTGAATATTACTAGTTGTGCCCGCGACTTCGTATGCGTTTTTACACATTTGACATTTAATTTAAATTCGACTGTGGAGGAAAGCTCAAAAGGAAGGTTTTTTTTAACCCCCGACCAACAAAGAGGGGTGTCATAAGTTTAATAGCTTTGTGTGTGTGTCTGTTTATGTGTTTATGAGGGTGTGTCTGTGTGTGTGTGCCCTAATCTAAACAATACATTTATGATAAAATATGTTTTGTTTAGATTAGGTATCGCTCGTGTAAGATACCAGGAAGCTTAGCATAAGAATTGCCTGGGAAGTATGGGGGTTTATATGTATCTCCCTCGACGTAGAGTGGGATAGATAAAGTTATAAGCCCATTGAAAAGGTCTTACCCATTCTCATGCTAAGCCAGCAAGCAAAGCATAAGGTTGGGTTAGAGCGTATCTACCGCAAATAACTCTGTCTATCCCGCTCTACGGCAAACAAAATATATGTACTACATTTCTAACATCGATAAACTTTGTGCGACCTCCACCGAAAACCACTCACAATTCCCTCCAGCAAGCATCATAAGGCTGGGTTAGAGCGTATCTATGGCTCTGTCCATCCCACTCTACGTCAAACAAAAGAGTGAGATACCTATTGTTTTAAACCCATAGATACGCTCTAACCCGGCCTTATGCTACGCTTGTAGAACTAACATTTTCCGCCAAAATAAAATAAAAACAAATGCCGATTTTTCATTTACAATATGGCGCCCCAAATGCCAAAAGTCGTAGCGTGCTATTATACAGAGTGTTAAAAGACCGCCAACAAAGCGGGAGACCACGTAAACGTACGTATACGTATAGTCCTCATCATAACGAACATTTTTGCCCAAGGAACTATGCCTGGGAAATCAACGGTTTCCGAGATAATAAGTCGGACTTTTCAATTTTTTTTTTCAGAAATGTGTTTAGTATCACGTTTATAAAATACCTTCTCAAGAAGCCATATCAAAATTATGGATATTTCTTACAAAAAATCAAGTTAAAATTGCAACCCGCAATGTAGGTTTTCTAGAGAATGTGGTTCAAAGTCGGACTTAATTTTTTTTTTGCAGAAATATGTTCAGTATGACGTTCTTAACATACCTTCTCAAGAAGCCATATCCAAATTATGAATATTTCTTACAAAAAACGAAGTTAAAATTGCAACCCGCAATGTATTCTAAACATCGGATAGCCTAAGTTACCCCCAGAAACGTGAGTTACGACCATTTTAAGTTTGGTTGAAAACTATTCAGCGGTGTTCGCGTTTATCGTGTTCATACAGACAGACAGACAGACAGACAGACAGACAGACAGACAGACATAAACCGTTTTTTTTTGCATTTTTGGATTTAGTATAGTTTACTTAGTAACCCCTGCTAGTTTTTTTCTAAAAATATTCTATGTACAGAATTGACTTCGCTAGAGTTTTATTATAAGTATAGATTAAGTTTTTGTTTTTGGGATACATGCGGAATAAACATCATGACAAAAAATGAAAAACATGAAAATCGCTATTTTGTGGGATACGGTAGTTTACGTAGGAGCCATCGACATATAAGTTGGTGTCTCTACTTTAGAGATAGATATGAGCATCAGCGGGTGAGATTGACTTATGTTCACAAATTATACAGTTTCTTATGTCAACATACAAGTTTATGCTCATATTGAAATTATAACACAGCTTTCAGAGTGCAAATTATAACACAGCTTTCAGAGTGCAAAAGAAAAACAGACTTGGAGTTACAAAACCGAACACTCCCCCCAGCCCGCTATGAACGGCTGCGCCGCACTTCGTTTATGAGTTCGCAATATTTTATCCATTGCATAAGTGCCATACCCACTACTCAAAGAACGCATACATTCGATTATCAGCCAGATAGAGGAAACATCTCAGTGTTTTGACTCGGATAAGTCAGTCAGTGTCAAAAATAAATGAGTCTCGTTAAGAGACGGTAATGGAGCCAAATGAGTTAACTTCGATAAGACTCACCATTAAGCTTACAAGTAAAAGATAATTCACCTGCGTAAGTCTTGATAAGAGCCGGAAATAGTTGGATCGCTTACGAATACACGCGAGGCACAATTAAATTAAATTGTTCATTGACAGGTTGATTTTCAGCGTCATGCTCGAACAAACGACGACGCGCGCCGGCCAACAACAAACGTTACGCGCATTACACAACCGATATACAAAGGAAAGTAAGAGTGTAGACGTAATTTGTCCCTGATTTCCATACGGGCCACGCGATGGCATTTACCCGCGACTTTTAGCGACTGTTTTCGCTAATTACCATCTCGTTTGCAATTTAAAATCGCACGTTCATTTGCGGGCCCTTACCAAGTACCGACCAACCTATTCAGCGAAAGTGAATGCATGTGCAATACCGTCGTCGCGCCCGTGGTAATTGGCAGGAGGTGTAACGTAACCGGCGTTAGACGTGTGGAGGAGGCCTAACTGTGTGTGACAGTAGCTTGGGAGCGTGTAAACACCGGGGAAGGGCCACTGCCATTAACAGTCAGTCTGGCCGCACCTTTCACACGGTAGGTTGTGCGCGGCATTACCGTAACGTTTCCTTGTGAGCCTAGTATGTTATGCCTTAAGGGTGGGTGTATCTGTACTGCGCTGTGTATTTTACATACCTGATAAAATCGGAGATACCAAATACGCGTGGGTTACTTTCGATTCGTGTTTCTGCATTCGCGTATTTTATTTGAATAAAAGGAAATCCTTTTAGATTGTACGTAAAAAAAATAAAACGCACCGAATGGATGAACTAAATAAATCTATGACATCTATCCATTCAGAGAGAAGTAACCTCGAACCAATCCAACGAGATATTCTATTTCCAACGGTCTGAAAATTAAAGCGCACCGAGCGGTGAGTTATGTGCGAAACATTAGCTCAGCGCATTCATCGTTGGGGTCAGGCGGCTGCCATTGACATTGATGACACGAAAAAAGAAGGCACAGAAGTATCTACCTATTCGTAACAATAGTACATTACTGCCGCGGTCTATAATGGGAGCGTTGCTGGCGCGCTTTTGATGGCTTTTGATGGTCAACAAAGCGCGGTCAGCATTTCAGCCGTTGCAATGATGACCATGCAATGATGCAATGATTTCGGCTTAGCGTATCTAAGCTAAGCTAGAGACCATCATAGCGTGCCCAGCAGCTGAGCGCACTTACTGCGAACCAGAGGCTTAATTGTGCTTTACTCAATGCGAGTGTTGGTGTTGGTGTTGAGTGTTGTAAGCTTAAATATACCTACGGCTATTTGTGATTAAGAGTGTTTGCAGAGGCTTTCAGAGGTAATTTTGGCTCACCCAAAATTACATGATGACATTATTTAAGCTGTAAGGGCAAGTTTGGTGTCATCTTCGAATAAATTATAATTTGTTATTTGAATTATTTCAACGCAAAAAGTAATAATAATGAAGAGAAAAAAAAATTGTCTTGTTTTTTCAAACATAATTGGATAGCCCAATTAGTTAAGCGTATTATAATACGTAAATACCCATACGGTATAGTGGTCTGAGTAATCTTGTGTTCGAGGGTGGACACAATTGCGAATAGAGACTATTATTTCATCCTCCAAATAATGAAAGGTACTCGTACTATGGCTACGAATGCACTGAATTGGCTGGTCTTTCTGTGTAAGTGAGCTTTATACTGATGATGCGTCTCTTTGTCAGTGCCAGGCCCTGATGAAGTTGGATGGGCCTGTCAGGGCCGTTCGTCTGTTGCACTCGATAAGACGACTGTCAGATGAAATGTTGTGTTGCACTGTTTCATTTAGATGCTAGTGTTGCAAAAATGATGCAGGATGTGGTTGATATATTTAATGATATCTAACAGAAAACTTTACTCGCCTCTATTTAATTCAGTCAAAAATGTGGCAATAAAAGAAAACAAAATCTCGGCCGCGAAATTAAGACATTAGTCTTCAATCATCATCATTAATCAAACCAGCCATCTTGAAATTGGTTCAACCTTGAAATATGTTTTTGTGAGTCTAGAGTCGATCACCATGGTATAAAAATATATTAACCTCTTTTTGTATTTAACTTTATGGGATGAAAATTGCACAAGCAATTCAATTCACTGAGCTATGGTAATGTCTCTATCATCCCATCACTTTCCCTGGCCATTCCCAGTCGCATCCTTTGATCCTGTCACTATGGCAACCGCTTCATACAGGCTCTGTGCCACTTGACAGCTGTATTCAGCGAGATGAATAGTGTCTTCGAGACCAATAGACATTCTTTGGCGATGCTAAAAATATATTTTAAAGATGCTATTATATTAGCTGCGCTGTGGTCTGAGACTGCGCTCAGGGCGTGAGTAACGTTGTGGGAAGATAAGCTATTCTAGTCGTGGAATTTTACGCTATGAAGAAATTAAAGTAAAAATCGCGTTATACAGGCTCTGCACATATTTAGTGATTTTGTATTTTCTTTGGATATTTAACCTAAAAGTTTAATATTGCTGATACCATACAAAAAGTCTGAGACACCGCAGCAAGCAGAGGCGCATGATTTATTTTCCTTTCATGAATAAGGCTTCCTAATGAAGTCCCAAATTAGTCTACCTCGATATAAATATAAGGGCGTAAAAGTAAAACCGTATTAGGTGTATAAACAGTGTACATAACTACTAAATTTAAAATACCCCCGACATTTAGCATATCTCATAAAGGGTAATTCGGAACCCAAAGTTTTTTGTTCGAAAGCCCGTTATTGGCTTATTCAAAACTTTTGGCTATTATAAGAAACTGATTTCAATATTTTTTATTTTGGTTCAGTAGTTTGGATTTTACAACGTTTCAAAGATACAGTTTTATGACGTCACGCGACGGTCTGCATACTGTTGGCGGTCATAGGAACAAAACATTTTAGCGCATAAAAACAAAACTACTGGACCAAAATAAATAGTTATTTGTTATGCAAGAATGCAAAATTATTGTTTGCGGCGAGTGCTTGTATTGAAAACCGAGCTAGCGAAGGTTTCTAAAATTGAGCCACGAGCGTAGCGAGTGGTTCAAAAAAAGAAACCTGAGCGTAGCGAGGTATTCAGAAGCACGAGACGCAAATAATATTGCATTCGTGCGAAACACAAAACTTTTCATCTCACAGAAGCGAGGAAATGACTTTGTTAGCCAAGCGGGACAAACTCTATAGACAGCTACTTACAGGCAAAACAGGTGAGTCAAATAAGTTCCTTTTAAAAGCATATTTTACTGTAGTTACGGCTGCCGCACTAAAGTTTTGAGCTTCGTTGGTATTAAAACCATTCGTTTTATTAATAATTTCCTGAAGTTTATTTATCCAGACACAAAAATAATGTAAATAAAAGAATGTTTTTTTTTCCGGGTGCATTCTGAACTTTTACCATATAAATTAAAAAAATCTAGGAGATAAAAAATGAAATTAGTAATATCGTTTGAAAAAATGTATTTAACAAACCAAAACATAATTATCTATTTGATAAAACAGAAGCGCAGCATTTTTTTTATTTACTGGTATTTAAAAATAAATATGTGTACAAAATATTGAAAAGACTATAAGAAGAAACCGCGTTTCTGAATGTTCTATTCCGTGACTTTACCTTTTTAAAAGATGCTTATGCACCATTTACATTCACAGTTTTGTATAGAGAATGGGCACGAACAATCGCTTTCGCTGAAATACGCGTTTAAACGAACTATGAATGAGGTTTTATTTTCCATCGGGATCTGGCATCTACTTAAACGGCCAGTGTTTTTTTCTTTTTCAAAACCATAGGGCGCGGGAAAGACTGTCCCGGCGTCGCGTTCAAATTTCGAAGCGCACAAAATTTCAGATAGTTTAAATCCGGCCTTTACACGATCGTAAGTTACTTGTAACAGCAAACTTTCCGAGCGTGGGAGATGAAAAAAATATTTAAATTAGTTTCTCAATATTGTCTAAAGATAAGATTAAGCCAATAACGGACTTTCGAGCAAAAAACTTTGGGTTCCGAATTTTCCGGTAAATAAACCGGTTTTGGTGATCGACGCGTGAGTGGATCTTTCTGAGAATAGATGCAATGAGCTGACCTTCGATCTGATAGGATAATACCATGTTCCAAGACTAAGAACCAACATCTGAGTGTAGCGTTAAATTTCAACTCATAATGTAGAGATAGAAACATGTACTACATAAGAAGGCACTTTGGCAAGTCCGAATCGCACGAATCCTCACCACAACTCCTGTGAAAGCCTTCCACTTTCCTTGGCTGTCGAAGTCTGCGATTTGTGTGGCCAACCTCTATCTTGTAAAACATCTAGCTAATACACTTTCGCCTTGTTCGTGTTAAAATCTAGTCTCGTCAATTGCCGGACTGAGTAATGAATGTTTACTTATAAAGAGTGACATCTACATCTGCAGGCTATGTTTATCTTCAATCTAAGCACAAATATGGAAAGTAATTCGTAGAAGTTTCATTTCGGTTATTCGTGAAATTGATCATGTGTAATACACCCTAAATTAATTTAATCAGAAGATCGTCACGTCATGCTCTTACTTCCTGTAGATCAAAGAGTCTATGGCCCGGTTTCTGAATTGAGAATTTTACTAAGTAAATACTTAAGTATCGTTCTGTCACGCTCTTTTGTGAGAAGTTTGCAGAGAGAGAACGATACTTACGTATTTCCCAATTCAGAAATCGGCAGTTTGAGAGCACCTTGGCGTGTTAGGCCGTGATCACAGGGTCAGGATACGTTCGGAAGTACTAACTTCAAGTCAATTCACACAAGGTCAGTATTGGGTTATAAAACTTATAAATCAGCCTTTGTATTCATCTGGGGCCAAACTTCTGTGTTTGTTCCAAAAGTTCCATGCAGGCACGTCCGCGGTTGAATAGGGATATTTAAAAATAGTTTAACGTTTACAACAGGCTGTAATCGCGGTGATTTATAGACGCATCTCTAGGCTTTGCATTTCTCAATCTCTCCAGTGAAGAGAGCCAATAGGGTTACGGAGGTACAGTTCAGGAAATACATGTCTGTTTGGGCAATGCCAAGCAAGATGATGCAAACCAACCAATAAATAAAAAATGAATAAAGTTACAAACGAGTGACTCTGCCAACCCCTACAGAAATTGCACTTAGACAGAAACGGGTCTACTTAAATATGCTTTCGCTATACAAAAGATACGATAACGATTGTTATGTTGGCATCAAACATTCATGTGTTAGTTCAGTGATTTTCCAGATTAATTCCAAAAGAGGTTCTACGAATAGAACCGTTCCAAAACAACAAAGCGCAGTTACTGCAAATATAACTTTACTACAACAACATTGCAGCCCGCGCAGTTGGCTCCCGCGCAACTATACCATCACAACACCACAGTGAAGTGGTAATTACTTTATGATTTAAGTTCCCTAGGCATAGTGTGGACAAGGGGAGGGCTTTAATGGACGGTTTCGCTTCGACTCCGGTCTACCTAGACCTTAACCTTAAGGAGTGATACAGAACGTCAGTTTTAGGAGCACAGAAAGAGTAAGAACTGTTCTTTATCAAGAGTCCCAGGAGAGAGAGAGAGAGAGAGAGAGAGAGAGAGAGAGAGAGAGAGAGAGAGAGAGAGTTAAGGCCTCATCAGACTTATCACCACGCATGCCTACTGCGGATTGGCGATTTTCGCGTTGAAGGTATAATGCCTATGACGCCCAGACGGTTTGCAGTAGCAAGACCACTCGCTACCGAAGGAAAACATCGTGAGTCAACTGAGGCATACTTTATTGGTGATCTGAGGAATACTTTATTGCTACTCAGGAAAACTCCCTTTAAGGCGCCGTGCATAGTGAATTAGCCCGCGCGCAAAGAAAAATGCACAAAATCGATTCCTGTATCAGATACACTAAACGAATCGAAAAAGTATACATAATTATAGAACACTAGAATTAGGTGAGAGTTATGTAACACAGTTTCATGTTGATATCCATAAGAGCTTGCAAGATATTTTCGAAAAAAAAGCGCGCTGCCTATTTTTTTTTCAGCGAAATTATCTTCAAATTTTTATTAATATCTGATACAGGAATAGATTTTGTACACACGACAGCACGTCGACCTTTACTCGCTAGCACTCTACTCGGTTGCGTTACGGGCGACTTTACAACAAAAATGTACACTCTGACGTGCTGTCGTGTGTACATGTTTCTTTGCGCGCGGGCTATTTAAGTAACCCGTACTTTTATACGTCTTCACTTTGTGTGTCCCTAACCATGGCCTGACAGGAACGAATGGGGTGTACCACGGTTCCTTCTCGACGAAAGCAAAGGGCATTAATCTATATCGGCCGCGTATCGACTAATAATAAGTCCGGTGGTCGATCGTGTTTGCGTTACTACCATGTTTGGACTGTGGTTGATGGGCGTGAGGACGCCTTCCTCGCTTGGAGATGGTTTATCAGTATGTATTATACTTTGGACTGTGGGTTTATCTATAAGCTCGATGGTTTTGTAACGGCTTCCGAATGTTGTAAATGTTTAGTATTTTTAGATGGGAAAATCTCTGAAGCGTAAGTATGTTGTGCTGGCTTGGGGTAATAGTTTTTTTGACATACACTATAATCTCAGCACATAGAAGAATGTTTTGTTTTTTATTTAATACGAGAAACTTTAAAAGTTTGTTTTATAGTTCCTTCAAAAACCGGATCAATATTTAAGTGATTTGTTTTATAGTCATAAAATTTTATTTTTTCCATAAATGCATCGTTTTTATAACAGCTGTACTTACACAATTTGTATAAATATGTTTGTATATAAAGGGAAATAAAATTTGTATTCGTAAAAAAAAATCTAGACAAGTAGATAATGAAATATCAATAAGTACCTAATTTGTCTCATTAGACTTAGCGTATCTACAGCACTACAGTGTTACCATAGTCAGGATAAGATGTTACCCCCTTGACTGGCAAGAGCGCCTTTTAGTGGTCGAAAAATGTTAGGTTAGGTTACTTGTCGTTCCGCCACCAAGGGGGTAGGAGATTTTGTCTACGCTTATCGGCATACTATAAAAGCCGCGGCAGTTTCAAACCACCAGCCGTCCGCATCGGTCATATCTCTCCGATGAAAAATAGCATCCGTCAATGAGGTTGTCAATAAAAGCATTGACCTCCGCTCAAACATCCGCCTGTGTTTGCGCCTGCGTCAGCCGGATCATTAAATTATGCAAGTCACACGCATTTTTACGCCATTTTGTCTCACTCACGTAATGCGCGGGTTGTTGACACGTTTTAAGCCGGGCTCTACACTGACGCGTTTCTATACAATTTGTTCATTCTCTACCTTTTTTTCCATTTGTGAAGAAGAAGAGATGGCCACTACCTCATACGATTACCTACCCATTTGTAAATATTGTTAATGTTAAAATATACATTGACTAAGGGGGTTTCATGAGTTGACAAACGAAGTGCTTAGTAGGTCGAATGTGGCACACTTTAGAGTTTTGTAAGTATATCGAGCGCTTTTACTCAAAATCACGACGAAACCACGAAACCTTCCTGCAAACTACGTTTGCATTGGGCTGTAGCGAGAACTGAAAACTCCGTCAAGAAAATCAAGAATACGGTCTAGAAACGATCTGTGTGTGTGCGTCTTAAATGCGGCGCGTCGAAAAGGTCAAGATAAAGTTGCGCGCACGCATGATCAGCGCCCTTCTTGCACAGCTGATTTGTAAGGAACATTAAGTCACGTGTGACGTCAATTATTTCTCAATTAAGAGGTGGACGTAACATATTTTACTTTTTATTACCGTTGTTAACATGTTGATTGCCTGGACAAGATAAAGACAGGGAAACTCCTACGGACATTATATTATTGATAACTATCTTCCTACTACACGATCCGAACTATATGCCTGTGGACTTGAGAATGTGAAATCAACTTTTATTCGGATTGACTGAACTTTTTTTAAAATTACAATTTCAGTATTTGTACCCGGTGGTCCAAAAGGTGATTAAAGGGTTTAGATGTCTGGTAAATAGACTTTAGAGATATGTAGAGACTCTTATTTTTAATCTAAATCGTGGGTTGGACATAAGACAGGTACATAACATCTTGTGTTGATCTAGGTGATATCCGATATCTGCTGCGATCAATGCTGTTCAAAATGGCACAAATGGCAATCAAACTTAATTTGGGACTTAAATTCTCAATCATCTAACTATGCCTTTTACCACAGGCCCTGAACAGTCAGCACAACTCCGCCATTTTGTGGTCCTGCGTGCCCGCTAGAGCGTCGCACGCGCACCCCAAGCGGAAGGTCATCGGGCCGGATTTATGGGGCACGAACTCTTTGTTCCGCGCCGCACTACCGCCTGCTCGGACGTATAACGGGCTCACTCGCTCTCAGCTGAAATACGGACGCGCAAGCAGCTGCGAATAGGTAGATGTGTCAAAATGGCTTTTTATTATGGACTGGGTCATCTTTTGGTAATCTGATTTGCAAATGATATTTAGAATCTAGAGATTCCAATTATTCCAATAAAGAAGATAGAAATTACAATAATGATTAAAAAAATATATAACGCTTCCTACTGACGTATAGCATGAGTGCCTTATATTTTTTTTGTCTTGCACTTACATTTTTTTTAATTTTTTTTTTAAGCGGGTTTCTTCAGAGCGTGAGTCCGACTCGCACTTAGCCGGTTTTTTATCTACATAGATGTATCGAGCTATAAACCTCAACCTCAACCTATAATGGAGGCTGTAAGTATTTTTTGCAAGCTAATTTTTTTTTTATATTCGTACTTTTTGACTTGAATGATGAATGAAACAAAGGCGGAGAAAACAAAATAAATAAACAAACAAAGAACTTCCGCAACATGATCTTGCACCGCGAGATCACACAGACATTACCATACATAAAGCAAAGCCTCGGGTTAAAATTACATAAAAAACTGGCGGATTGAAAGGAAAGAAAGTAAATCATGGTGACCTTTCGCCAACAGATGTCCGGCCAAAGGAAGATGACCATTACGTCGACGGTGAAGGTGTTAAGAGACAAAAGTAATGAATTGTGTAACCGATGAGTGGAAGAAAGGAACTAACCAAAAATATTGCAAGTATTGAAAGCTCATTAAGCTCACGTTGTCTTCTGTAAGATGTTCTAATGACAATAATCAGTAGGTAATGGATAAGTACACACGACAGCACGTCGGACTGTAAATTTTTGTTGCAAAGTCGCCCGTAACGCAACCGAGTAGAGTGCTAGCGTGTGAAGGTCGACGTGCTATCGTGTGTACCTACATCGGTGAACTTTTATAATGGGGCTTTGCGTTTGAGAGGTTGAATATCAGAGGAAATATTTCCTGTCCTAAGTAGTGTATGATTATGGCATGCCTTCTCCAAAAAAAAAAGGATACTTTTCGCAGCTCCATCCAAAAAGTCGATCCGAGACTACTAGCAGCGCAAAACATCGCAAACGATCGTTCAAGTAAAACAGTTCTCGTGTTTTCTATCGAGGATCGAGACGTGCAGCGACTGCATCGGAACAAGTGGTAGGGCGTCGACGTAAATATCGGACAGGGGAACAATATGGGTTTGAGTATGCTTTCCAGGCTTCGATCAAGGATAAAACTAGATACAACATAGAACTCTGAAA
This sequence comes from Zelleria hepariella, assembly GCA_949319315.1. Taxonomy (NCBI): domain Eukaryota; kingdom Metazoa; phylum Arthropoda; class Insecta; order Lepidoptera; family Yponomeutidae; genus Zelleria; species Zelleria hepariella. The sequence continues at coordinate 7,167,971 of OX439387.1, read as the reverse complement.
TGTGTCTGGAAAAATAGATGCCCAAATTGCCTTTGGGAGCTTATTTGCTCGTAGTCCATGCAATTAAAGTAAAACTGTACACTAATGCAATAAGGTTGACATTCGAATATTAGACGTATGGTCGAAATGATGTTTCGTATTGTTCTATTGCTGATATCTTTTGTTTCCGTGGGGACAAGTTTTTATTGTGATTTTAAACGTAACCCGGATTCTATGGGATTTAGTTCGGTGTTTCCAGGCCATTCGACGCTCGCGCTCCCGATGTGATATGGCTGAATTTTAAAAGGTTATTTTGAGAAGTTTAGTACAATTATGTGCTACGGAAGATGAGACTTGAGACACCACGTGGTTAGACATGCGCATTAACGATTTATAGTAGACATGCGCGAAACAGTGCACTTCGAAGTCATGATATATTTCATGACATTTCATACCGCGTGATATTACCTTATATCATGGCACCAAACATGACACATGACAACGTCATGAAATGAAACATGACACGTCATATTTCAGCACACTTTCATTGCAGTACAGTTATTCATTTCATTACACCAGATGACATGAAACATGACATCATGGTATTTCTTCATTGCAGACATGAAACTTGACATCATGGTATTTCAGCACACTTTCATTGCAGACATGAAACATGACATCATGGTATTTCTTCATTGCAGCTATGAAACATGACATCATGGTATTTCTTCATTGCAGACATGCAACATGACATCATGGTATTTCAGCACACTTTCATTGCAGTACGTACAGTGTGCTGAAATGCCATGTGTCATGTTTCATGTCATCTAGTTCTAGTGTAATGAAATGCTATGTGCCATGCTTTATTCTCAATATTTGTAATACAATACTCTCAATAACAATATTTAAAAAATACTTTTCTTCCGCCACTGCATTCACATTTTATTAATTTAAAAATCAACGAAACATCATCGGGCAAAAATAAAATTTTGGTTGTGATCCCTATCACCGGGTGCTATTACCCTGAAAAAGAGTTAGGATCTTTTGTAACACCTTGTATATATTTATACCACCTTGTATATATTTATACCCAGAAGAGATTCACTCAATTAAATTTTACCAAAACCACCTTGAGTTGAAGATGTTTGCAAGAAAATGCAAGCTTATTGTGTAAGGTACATACCTAAGACAGATTCTTTTTTAAAACGCTTTTATAAGCTGGCCTGTATGTATGTATGTATGTAACGGAATCTTTGAGCATATTTTTTACCAATTTCCAGAAGTCTGATTAATTTGAAACTTTGCATACGTATCAAGGACCAATGACAATGCAATAATTTGATAACAGTTTCCCATTATACCCCTACAGTACCATTATACAGGGTGGATTTTTGAGACGGGGCAGTAAGGACAGGTACCTAAACCGTTATAGTTACAGGAAAACGTTCTTGGGAGACCTTCCATAACTTTTTGAAATATTATGAACTGTATTCACAGATTTTGGAGAAAATGTACAATCAGCAAAAAAAAAAGATAAAATACCAAATTTTTTTTTTTATGCCAATCTATTCTCTTTCATGTAGGGATCAAAAGACTCTAAGGAGCCAACTGAGGTTTGAGTACTAGAAATGTCAGAAATTTACAAAAAAATGATAAATCGAACTAAAAAATTTAAAATAAATAACAGTTTAAAAAAAACACGCTTTTATAGCTAACCGAACTAAAAAGTATAAAATAATTTTTAATTACAAAGAGTTATAATAAAATTATAATAAAATTTAATTACTAACAGAATAATACAATTCAGAGTAAAAAAGCGTGGGGTGCATCTCATAGATAGTTGCCAATAGAATGATTGTAACATTTAATATATCACGCACCCCACGCTTTTTACTCTGAATTGTATAAAAACTTAAATTTTATTACAATTTTAAACTCTTTGTAATTAAAAATTATTTTATACTTTTTAGTTCGGTTAGCTATAAAAGCGTGTTTTTTTGTTTTTTTTTAAACTGTTATTTACTTGGAGAAAGGATGACAAAGCACAACGTTTAGTGTTTGCTAAAGGCACTAGATCATGCAAGATTTCACACATAATATTTATCGAATGAATGACGATGACAAATTTCTCATAAGCGCCACCGATGATATCTTTATTTTGGTAAATTTTACCACAGATCCGGTTTGAAAAAATACAGTTTTAGAAGATAATACAAAATTATGCAAAGTGATGCGTCTTTAACCCATAAGTATAAATTGATGATGATAGTAATAATATAAGTCGAATAAATTAGGAAGACGAAGGAGTAGTCAGTCCGGGTCCGGGCACGTAAAATACATTTCAACGAACAAGCAATTTAAATTATTAGGACAAGGAATCTTTAACCTGTAATCGATATAAGCAACACGGCGCAGGAGAAATTGTAATAATATTCAGTAACTATTATTCGTATCATAATGGAAAATAATAGGCGTCGAGAGCATGAAGATCTCACTAAGAGATTTCACGAAGGCAATTTTAGTATTTTAGCGTAAGTTATGGAAGGGATCAGATAATTTTACGACCTGTGATGCAATATGTGAAGCGGGTAGACCAAATATAACACCCGGAAACTACTAATGCACGCTCGATGAAAGATTTGTTTTAATAAATGCATTTATGAAAATGAATCAATCTATGGTTTTGATTCAGTTCCGGTGCATTAGCATATGTTTAGTATTTCTTTTACACACATGCAAATCTGTTTTTGTTCTAACTAATAGTTTTAGATAACGCTGGAATTTAAGACACGGCTTTAGTGAGGTAAGTCTAGCTTTCTACCTCAGCAACATCGTCGTATTTTTTTAAACTTTGACCAATGGAGAAAATCGGCTGTCATTGTGTTTGTGTATCATAGGCCCGCATATATTTGTTTTCCTATATTCCATTCTGCAGCCAGCGCGTCTATTGTCTAAAAAATCCAGTCACGTGTCAACTAGTTTATTTGCGGAAAATAGCCGTCATAGATTATAATTTTTTTTATTTGACATTTTAATAATGGAATATTTACGGTGCTTATTTTAGGGATAAGGGGCTAAACGATTTAGTCTTGCCGTTGCGGAAGACAATACCAATATGGAACCAGCCCCTGTTTTTTCTAAAATAATCACCGTCAATATTCCCGTTTTATAATGTTAAAAAAATATCGTTCATTTCAATAGGGGCGTTCCAGTGTTTTGGCGCCCGACGGTTCAGTGGACTTTTTAGAGATAAGACGCGCTGTAGGGCTAGCACGAAGAGCATTACTCCTCTTGCTTGCGCTGTCGAGTAGGTTATAATGATATCGTCTCTTCGACCGCAATATATCTCTCTGGTAGGTTGCATTTCCCGGCGCGCCGATAGGGTCTCGATACCACCCCGTAAGGCCCTAGAAATGTCGGGGCGGGGAGCGCTATGCACTTATAATTATGCAATATCTGTATCTGAGAATACATTTGTATTATACCGCTATGTGTTGTTGTAGTGGAGATAAATCTGCTACGCGTCTAGCACGAGTCGTCAGTTACCGCGCTATCTCTACCTCTCCAATAAAATAAAAAATCAAAGTAGGACCAGGGGGGTTACCCTTGACGCTATTGCGATCAAATTGAAAAAGTTTTGAAATTAATTTCTCTTTGAATTCGCATAGTAATGTTTTGATTTTAAATACTTTGTAATGTTTATTCAAAGGTAAGGCTGTTTTATTCAATAAAAACACAAGATGCGTCTTAATTTTTAAAATATAAAATTTTGTAAATTGCGCCATATTGCGGCCGTATTGGAAAAATTCGTCAAGGGTAGAGGGGCAGTTTTAACATGAGTATTTTCAACGATACTCTTGAATTCTAAGAATTGATACCGGAGCATCCAATATTGTATGACTTATACTGTAGTTTCTACTACACAGGGTGGTTCCAACTTAATCCATAATAATCATTACTTACCTATTAAGTTAATTGAGTTTATCGACAACTTGGCTTTTATTTGGAAACATTGGCTTGGAAACACGACAGCACGTCGAACCTTACACGCTATCACTCTACTCGGTTATGTTACGGGCGACTTTACAACAAAAATGCATAGTCTGACGTGCTGTCGTGTGTACTACTTAAAAACCTTCAGTCTCTTATTAGATTTCTTAAGCCACCCCTGAACAAAGCGAAACAAAAAAAAATATCGGTCCAGTCCAGCCATTATTGAGCTTTAGCGACTTGATTTGCGATTGATTTTTTTAGGTACTCAAAGTACTCATATTAAAAAAAAACAAATTATAAGTGAATAATTTCAGCAGTTTGCAGTTAAGTAGTGGTCGGGAGGGATTACAAAAATTGCCCGGATCTACCCGAAAATTCTTAATTCGTGCTGAAAGTCTCTTGTCTAAACGTGGCGCATGGCGCATCGGTTAAGGTTAAGGGTAGCTTGTTCCTATTATTTTCTTTAGCCCAATGCGTTTACTATAATTTTTTTCCGCGGCTTTTAACACGTATTTATGTTCACCCATTTTTTCTAAATACAGCTCAGGATTCTATTGTTTCAGTTTCAGAGACTATCATCCTTTACATGAAATTACGCAGTGCGTTACTTAGCAACGTTGTTTATTTATCTGGCATTGTATTTCTGAACACATTTAATACAACCAACAGAAGTACTTACCGATCGATGAATTTCACACCAAGAGGGACCAAGAGTCGAAGTATTAACTATATTCCAATTCCTAGTTAGAGAAGAAATTCCGACAGATTATTTTAAAGTGTAGCGCATGATGGTCTTTTTATTTTTTGGCGCAAATAGGGTTACCCTTGACGCTATTGCGATCAAATTGGAAAAGTTTTAAAATTAATTTCTCCTTGATTTCGCATAGTAATGCTTTGATTTTAAATACTTTGTAATGTTTATTCAAAGGTAAGGCAGTTTTATTCAATAAAAACACAAAATGCGTCTTAATTTGTAAAATATTATATTTTGTTAATTGCGCCATATTGCGGCCGTATTGGAAAAATGCGTCAAGGGTAGAGGGGGGATCTACCGGCTAAGACGAAGCCGATTACCATTGACGAAAATCGAAGTTCGATTTATGCAAAATGAACTGGGTGGCAGTAAAATTAACTTAGAGTAAATTAAAAAAAATCGAACTTCGATTTTCGCCAAGGGTAATCGGCTTCATCTTAGCCGGTAGACCCCCAGGAGAGGCTGGAAAGGTGGTAAAGAGTGGAAGGGTATGAAAGCGCGCCGCGCAGGTAGCGCTGAAATGGTAGAAATGCAACCTAAGAATAAGAAAAATCCAATAAAATACTTAGAAAGTATCGAGCTTTTCGGAACGTCGTCGTAGAACAAAAGTAGTTTAGAACTTTTAGAACATTTAGGCCCGGTTTCTGAATTGAGAATTTCACTAACGAAATGCTTAAGTATCGTTCTGTCTCTGCCGGTGTCACACAAGAGAATGTGACAGAACGATACTTAAGCATTTGGTTAGTGAAATTCTCAATTCAGAAACCGGGCCTTAGAAGTTGACGTGTTTCAGAGAAAAAGCAATTTAAGACGCATTAATAGGACTAATTTAATAGGACGCACTACTAGCACTGCCAATGAAAAAAAAAACAATCTTTTTGGATGCGATTTTGCTAAAAACTGTCCTGCGATTGACTACTTTTGGCGAGAATCGATTGCATTCTTAAGTTCTAGGATTTGGAATCCAAAACTTAGGTCCTAAAAATTGTAAAGCCTCGCGTTGAGAAATCGCAGGAGAGTTTTTAGCAAAAAAAACGCATCCAAAAAGAAGATATGAAGTTTTTTTTTCATTGACGGCGCTAGTGTGCGTCCTACTGGGCCTTAAAAATTGCCCGTAGATGTAAAAGCCGAAGTTTTTTTGTTGTTCGTAGGATGAAGAAACCGTTCTTCTAAAATTGTGTTCGATCCCCGCGAGAGGATTCGAATAATCGCGTGAGTAATTGAAATCGTACGCAGTGATTTGCGACGCCTCTCTCGCATCGATTCGATCGATTTATAATCGAACCATCGGCTTCTTAACTCTTAGCCGATTTCCAATTGTAAATGAACGAATTCCATTACGGTTTAATACAAACTTGGTTATCATTGAGAGTCGGTAGAGATTTTTTTTTATTATTACTGAAGTTACCTTATTGAGATTTTTACCTAATGCTTTAAATAGGAACAAACAGTTACATCGATTGTCCGTATATAAATCGGGTTAATTAAGAAAAAATCAGAGCCATTAAGGAGTTAAAGGAATTCATTAAGAAAAATAGAGCTATTAATTTAATAGGCACCAATTAACTTCTTAATCGATTACCGTTGTCATCGAGACGGAACAGAAGGTATTAAAGTTTACGAAATGACAATCGAATGCGCAAACGGATGACCTTTCGTACGCAAGGCGCGGCAATAATTAAATAAATCCCCGATATATCTCGGCCTCTACTTTCAAAACATAATTTTCATTGTCATCGCCTCCCATGAATAGCTGTTAGCTATTGACCTATCTACAAAGGTGCACCTTTTCTTCTTGCTTGGATTCCTCGTGCATTAGATATTGTCATATGATCGTGCAAAGTGTCGAAAAAAATTCACTGTTTGTGTTGGTTCAAGCAATGCTTTCAAGCACCTTTCATCTTGACCTTGCATTTTTTTAGTAGCTGTAGTGAAATGGTGCCTCCGGTTACCCTAACTTTCGTATTTTAAACCTGCCTCAAGTTTCAACCAGACTTCCTAAATTTATAGTCCTGGTTTTTTTTTTGTTAGTAGAGTTTCTTTTGAGTTTCTTCTTGTTTTAAGGTCAAACATTGTAGAACCTTATGGATTTTGACACAGTAAAGTCAGTGAACCGATAAAAGATCTTGTGTAGCCCCATCCCTTATCCTCATATCACAAGTGTTTTCAAGTGAGAGTTTTTTTATCAAGTTGATGATTCGATTCGGAATTCGAATTAATGCGTCTGCCGGTAGCTGTTTTCACCTCGGGTGTGATCGGCAGATGTTTTGCTTTTGTTTCCTCTGCTTATTAATTGTTTGGCCCTTTGGATGGCCACTTGGCCAGTCATAAAATATTATGATTAGCGAGGCCACCGAGGAAATAAATCACTTTCATTCGTTACCTTCCATTGCAGAGAGAAAAAAATACAGACTAGAAAAAAATATCTAATAGCTTAAAGCAAGTTTTCAAATAACTATTTGGAATTCATTAAATATACCTATATATAGGTATTTTTAAAGCAAGAATTTCCTGCTCGCGTATGAACGCACTATCTCCTACTCTCTATCTACATTATTCTAAACGTATGTCTCTCAAGAAGAGCCTTCTCCTATTATTTTTAACTACACAGAGCGAGTTTCATTCACCTAGATTCACCTAGATGTGTTTCATCTAGGTGAAGAGAAAAAAATATTTTTTGGCGGTCGCCATAGTTGGTTAAAAGTTTGTTTTTTTTAGTCCAGTGTCGGTCCTTTTAATATTTTTGTAGTACAGCAAATAATATTAGGAGTCTAATTCTAAAGGATTAGTTCAATGGTTGTTGTAGGAGAACAACGATAAAATCTCGGTTTTGTCCTTGGGAACCTGGGACGCCATTGATACGCCATTGTGTTACAGGCTAAGGCCCCAGCTTTCCAGCTATAGGTACACTTCATCATAAGCCAGCACTAGCAGGGATTTATTTCACGCGGTTGTGGAGCTAATATTATGATGATACCTACAATAAGCCTGTTTTTTTATTATTTCAATGACGGCACTTCAACTTTTGAACCTATCGCGATCCCTTTAAATTTGTCGTTTGAAGGGTGCTGACCAACTTCACACTGCATTTATTTGACACAAACTGTCATTGAAAGCGATTTCGTACATAACTGTCATTGTATCTGGTAATGTGCAAAGAAAGTAGGTTTCTTGGTATAACCCGGTTTTGTACGAAGAATATTTTTTCTTTGTATATAACTAGTTATGTAACTCAGTTATATACGAAAAACAAGGGGATTAAGATAGGGATAGGGATTGCGACTCGATTTTGAAGGATATTGAGTGAAGAAAATAGCAAACACGTTCACTCAATATCATTCAATTTGTATGGCCTTTTGTTTGACGCATTCGTTCTATAGGCGATTGTGATTTAAAACTTAGACAATTTCATTCCAAAGTCGCAATTACGATCTTGATCCCGAATCGCGATAGATTCAAAAGTTAAAGCCCCTGCATTCAGTCATGCAGTAACATCGTGATGGTGTGAAGATTGAGCTGCGCGTTGGCAAGCCTCACCTACAAATGATAATAGAGTGCTTGGTTATTTCCACAGTAAATAACGTAATACCGGCAATGTATGACGTACAAACGGAGATTACTCTATGTAAAGCACCCACCACGTGTCTGTGACGCACCGATGCACGAGCGTGGTCTATCGTCGTAAGATCAATAGTTGAACTCAATTGTCTTGGACGATTTAATTTAGAGCCGAAGGGGTTTAGTTGTATGGTTGAATACAAACAACTTTCGGTTAAGAACCGTTTCAATATGCGGAAAAAAGTACTGCCCCATACAAGTCTTTGACCGCTATTTTTTTTTTTGTAAAAGCGATTTTCAGTAGGTATGTTTTATCACTACCTCAGGTCTCAATTAGAATTCGCTGAAATAAGAGAAGATAAAAAATATTTATTTGAAAAACAACAGATTTTACAGAAGCTTACTGTCAAAGTGATTGTAATACATACAAATATCCAAAAGCATACTTTAGTTTGATCAACGATCTGTATATATTTCGCCAGAAGCCTTTTTCCTTAAACGCGGACTCTACTCTACATCCAAGAAAATAAAAGCAAACGTTGCCGTTACCTTAATTACAGTGCACGCTACCTGCAGACCAAAACTGCGAAAGAAGTTTTGCCTTTTTTAAGCAAAATCTCTCCGCCAGCTGTGATGGAGATAAATGTATGCTACGGCGATGACTCACAGAAAAAAAAACACAAGAATTAGGCCAAGTCAGTCACGAGGAGAAAAAACTGGTCTCAAATCGTACTTTTTCCTGCCGCAGCCAGTAGTAATTTGAAGGTAATTAAGGGACCCCAGTATGCAAGCTTTCGTCAAAGTAATTAAAAGCGGACACTCGCTAAACCGCTATTTAACACCGTTTTAATTAACACCCGCAGACGTGGATTTAAGGCGGCTCTTATGAAATTACTCTTTTCTGTATTAGCCAAACTTAGTGACATTGACAAAGAATAGGATAAAAACTTTCATCGACGCACAAATTTTGTCTATGCGTTGCGTTAATTATTTATCTTTGTTTTATAATAAAATACAACACCGAAAAATTAAATACATTATTAAATCAAGTTATCAAACCCATTAAAAACGGTTTACATTAATTAAAAACAAAAGTAAAACGCGGATCATTCGAAGCAGAATTATCTATTAATCTCGAAAGTGTCATGTCGAATCGAATGGAATCGAGTAACTCGAGTCCTCAAAGAATTTGAAGGGAAAAAAGTGGAAGCCGGCGAAGGGTTGCGCAACCGACCGCCGCCGTGGTCTTTTTGTTACATCCCTGATTAAGGCCGGCTTGGGTTTTAGTTCCAAGATGCCAGCCCACAAATGTTAAAGCAGAAAGTCTGTTTAAAATAAGTCATGTAAATCGTTTGATCAAAAATTTCAATGTTAAAATCAATTTAAAAAGCGCCTTCAAGTCCGAAACTTTTAGCAATAGATTGATTGAATTGAAAACAATAGACGAACCAATTATCTTGGCAGAATACGGGCGGAGCGTTGATCAATTAGTGATCTCTTTTTGAGGTGAAACGAATACCTATCCGGTAGATATCCGGCCCATTTGTGCCAAAAACAGACTCCACAGGCAAGGCTGGCTTCAGAAACAAGCCTATACGAAATGGCTGCTAGAAGAAGCTAAAAGATCTGTGGCAGAAAGGAACTGGGTACCTAACATTGCGTCGGCATCGGAAACATACAGACATATAATAATATTGAGTGCGACTTAAACCCATAGAAAATAAATAAGTCCTGCTGAACAGCCGACCATCCAACTTTAGAGTTAGAGTCCGGCACCCGGCGCTCGCTATCCGTCTCATCTCTACCTCAACCAAATCACTGTAGTGGATCTTTTGTACACTCTTGTTGAGTGGCCTGGCTACCGAATAAAATCCTCCTTTGTAACCCGACACGGTAGAGGAGGCGTGCAGACATAAACCACTGACCAATGCCCAACATCCCGCAGGAAAGTAAGATCGAAAGATGATGGTACTGATTTCACTTTTGGTCTGCGTAGTATACAGGGTGTTAAAAGACCGCCAACAGAGCGGGAAACCACGTATTGTCCTCATCATAAGGAACATTTTTGCCCAAGGAACTATGCCTGGGAAATCAACGGTTTCCGAGATAATGAGGTTCAAAGTCGGACTTTTCAAAACTTTTTTTTTGCAGAAATGCATTCAGTATCTAGTTCTTAACATACCTTCTCAAGAAGCCATATCAAAATTATGAATATTTCTTACAAAAAGCTACGTTACAATTGCAACCCGCAATGTATTCTAAACATCGGCACTTCAAGCTTAAGTAACATAAACTGATACCTACGCTTGCTCAATATGACTTCTGTGCGTTACACGTCCATTGCGTGATAAAATATTTTTCAAAATTATAACCTAAAAAACCAAAATCATTTCCCAGCAATAATTTATCGAAAAAGTACTTTGTTTTGGTGTCCAGTAAGCGTGGCTTTCGGGTCTGTTGGCGGTCTTTTAACACCCTGTATAAAATGTTTGATCTCGCGATGTCCAAAAGGATTTTGTATGTACACACGACAGCACGCCAGACTGTACACTTTTGTTGTAAAGTCGCCCGTAACGTAACCGAGAAGAGTGCTAGCGTGTAAGGGTTGACGTGCTGTCGTGTGTACAAATGGTTGAAGGTCTGGGTTTATATTGTATGACTATTTACCAGGCTGGTGCAGAGTCTCTACTTCCCAAGTAACATTTTAGGTTGTAGAAAGGTTTTGAACAGGTTCTAGAACCTTTGTATGGAAATCTGCTCGTAAGTCTTATAACTCTCAATAAAGTTATATTAACCTTGTAATTACCTTCTGAGTGCCAAAAGGGCCCCGGTTTTAGAACCTTTCTGAGAGCTACAGCACAACCTATAGCTCAAATCCAGAACCTTTCGAACTACTTGCATAGAACCTAAATATAACCTTCACAACCTTAATTTAACGTTATTATAACCTTGCAAGACAACTTATAAGTTCTAAATTAGTCTTGGATGTAACTCTATGACAACTTAGAACCTTTTTGATGGATATGAATAAATACCTTTCCAGGACTTACAAGTTTTAAATAGCTTCTGTTTAAGATTTTTTACACAGATTCAAATACTTATTTACAATGGCGTCAATCCTTTTTCGTTCGGCCATCTTTCAAAATGGCTAGATAAGCAAAGTGTTTATAAAAATAATAAGTAGCTTGGTAAAGTCAGCAAATAATCAAAATATAGTGCGATTGGCACTTCATCGTGAAACTTTACGATAATAGTGCTGTATACAAGACGGGCCTTTCATAAGTTAAACATTTCGGATATTTTTTAATAAAATAAAATAAAATAAATTGGTGATCGGTGGTAAGTCACATCAGAAATCAAACTACTATTCATATGAAAAATATATATTATAAATCGTGTAGCGCATGGTATTTGATTACGCTTTATTTAATTAAAATATTGGTTTTGTTTCGTTTTTTTTTTCATTTTTTAATATTAAATATGGCTGACGTTAGGAAATTACTTGAAAGTATTATGTTTTTCCTTTTCAGAACTGTAACAGCTAAGAGCTCTTAAGGTTTTCCAAAATAAGAGCTGAAGGTAATCTCGCGGAGCTACCTCAAACGACAAGGCTGTTTTCAACGCTTCAAGGTTATTACCAGGAGTTGTCCAAGACTTACCAGTTGCGAAAACAACCACTGAGCTAAATTTGTTGCTTTTAAGTTTTGGTTGTAGGGGGACATGCGTTTGACCTTCGTTCAACAAACAGCTACAGGCTGCTCTAAGGGTGGTTACGAACTGAGATCAAAATTGAACTCTGTTTAAACTTAGTCTAAAGTGAGATCAATTTTGAACTAACTTTAAACTGAGTTCAAAATTGATCTCTGTTTATATTTAGTTTAGTGAGATAAATTTTGAAGTTACTTTAACCAACTGGTATTACTGAGTTCAAAATTGATATTATTATTATTCGAATCGAATCGAATCGAATCTAATCGAATCGAATCAAATCGAATCGAAACGAAACGAAACGAAACAAAACGAGTCGAATCGAATCGAATCGAAACGAAACGAATCGAATCGAATCGAATCGAATCGGCTATTGCTAGATTCATGGAACACACGACAGCACGTCAGTTGTTGTAAAATCGCCCGTAACGTAACCGAGCAAAGTGCTAGCGTGTAAGGTTCGACGTGCTGTCGTGTGTACTGATTCAAGTATCAAAACTTTAACTGCCTATATCTCCTAAACGGCTAATGCTAGACCCATGTTTATGGTACTAAAAAAAAAAGGGTTCAACGAGCTCTACCTGATGAACGCAACAAAAATAATAAAAAGATGTATCAAAACTTTAACTGCCCATATCTCCTAAACGGCTAACGCTAGACCCATGTTCATGGTACTCTAAAAAAGGGGCTCGACGAGCTCTACCTGATGAAAGAAACAAAAATAACTAGTAGTTCGCCCCGAACTGTGAACTCGTGACCCCATATAAACTTAACAACCCTCGGCAACCCCTTGACCGATTTGGCTCATGTTCGAACTTAAAAATTCTTTTAATTTCATTTACCCGCCTACCAAATTTCATAATGATCCGACCGAATTTACTCAAGTAATCGTCGAACGAACATACATACAAACATACATACATACATACAAACATGCAAACGCCGGATTGTTCCAGTAGACTCGGAGAACTTCGGTCGCTTCGCTCGCTCGTTCAATAAAAAAGAAGTATCAAAACTTTAACTGCCCATATTTGAACGAGCGAGCGAAGTTCTACGAGTCTACTGGAACAATCCGGCGTTTGTATGTATGTATGTATGAATGTTCGTTCGACGATAACTTGAGTAAATGTAGTCGGATCGTCATGAAATTTGGTAGGCGGGTAAATGAGGCAAATCGGTCGAGGGGTTACTGAGATAGAGGGTCGCGAGTTCAAAGTTCGGGGCGAACCACTAGTATCTCCTAAACGGCCAATGCTAGACCCAAATTAGTAATTTAATTTAAATTGATTCGATTCGATTCGAATCGCATAGAATCGAATCAAATAAATATCAAATCAAATCAAATCCAATTCAATCGATGTATGTATGTATGTATGAATGTTCGTTCGACGATAACTTGAGTAAATTTAGTCGGATCGTCAGGTGGGCAGGTAAATAAGGTAAAGAGAATTTTTAAGTTCAAACATGAGCCAAATCGGTCGAGGGGTTGCTGAGATATGGGGTCGCGAGTTCAAAGTTCGGGGCGAACCACTAGTTAATAACATTTTATTATTTTTGTTGCTTTCATCAGGTAGAGCACGTCGAACCCTTTTTTTGAGTACCATAAAATGGGTCTAGCATTAGCCGTTTAAGAGATATGGGTAGTTAAAGTTTTGATGCTTCTTTTTTATTTTTATTTTTTTCTTATGTCAGGTAGAGCTCGTCAAGCCCTTTTTTCAGAGTACCATAAACATGGGTCTAGCATTAGCCGTTTAGGAGTTATGGGCAGTTAAAGTTTTGATACTTATTTTTTATAAATTTTTATTAACTTTTTATTATTTTTGTTGCTTTTATCAGATAAAGCTCGTCAAGTCCTTTTTTTAAAGTACCATAAACATGGGTCTAGCATTAGCCGTTTCGGAGATATGAGCAGTTAAAATTTTGATACTTGAATCAGTATGAATCTAGCAATAGCTGATTCGATTCGATTCTATCCGTTTCGATTCGATTCGATTCGATTACATTCGATTCGATTCGATTCGATTAGATTCCGTTGGATTCGATTCGATTCGAATAATAATAATATCAATTTAGAACTCAGTTTAAAGTAAGTTCAAAATTGATCTCACTAAACTAAGTTTAAACATAGATCAATTTTGAACTCAGTTTAAAGTAAGTTCAAGTTCAATTTGGATCTCAGTTTAAGTATCGTTCATGAATACCACCCTAAGGCCCGGTTTCTGAATTGAGAATTTCACTAACCAAATGCTTAAGTATCGTTCTGTCACATTCTTTTGTGTGACATCTGCAGTGACAGAACGATACTTAAGCATTTGGTTAGTGAAATTCTCAATTCAGAAACCGGGCCTAAGGCTGGTATTCTAAAAGTATAAAAACACGTTTGTGGTATATGGTCCTCCCTTATTTTTCATTATTATTTGTTGTCGTATCCTCCATTATTAAACATACATTCTGTAAGAATTAGTATTTGTATTTTTTTTAGTGTGAAAAATGTTTTAATACTTTCCAAAAAAACCTTCACCAAAACATCTATTTCATAAAAAAAAACATATTAATTTAATGTGTACTTATTATCTTGAATACCCAGCTTTCCATTAGTGTCACTAAATGAAAAAAAAATGGCTTCATCGATTTAAAGGAACAGCTGAAAATTACAAAAAAATAAATAGCGAAATTGAACTGATACGAAGTTTACAGAGAACAGAAGTTTACAACTAGTAAATAATAAAAATAATAAAACTTACCGTTGTATTATTCATAACATTTTTACGCGCTTTACGCTTAAAATTTCCACTCCTTTTTTTGTATCACCCTGCGTCGGTTCATTTTTCAAGACGCGTAATGCTTACAATGTATACCTATTATTTGAAGTCGCGGAGACAACTGTCGGGTTTTGAGGATGCCTCTCAAGCTTTAAAATATTCCTGTAGGAATTGAATCATGCCTTCAGCTCAAAACAACAGCTTATTGGTTTTGTTTTTCACCACACAGTCCTAATTTGTTTGCCTAGGCAACTCTGATCTAACCTCAAAGTTGTAGGTAGGTTTTAGAAACTACTTATAAGTAATTTCAACTTTTCAAAACCTTATGGTAATATCAAGGTTAAAAATTTAACCTTTAGATCACACATAAGTTAAATGACAGCCTTTCCAGAACCTTATCAGTAGCTTACGACAACTATAAGATCGTGAGGCTGTAAGCTCTTGAAACACAAGTCATAATAACGTTAACGTTAACTCTTGTCAGCAACTTCAAGGTTTTAACAATAAACTATTAGTTTTAGGACTTAGTAATCATTCTCAAATACTAAATTCAACCAACTAGCAAATCATTAACCTTTGTACAACCCTTCTAAAACCTAGAGGCAATTTTTACAACCTAGGCCCAAATGAAATGTTACTTGGGTTAGTCCTTTACATCTATTACCTTATTATAAAAAATAAAAAACCGACTTCACCGGTGAAAAGGTAAATTGTTATTAAGCTAGGTACTGGTTCCGAGTGATCTGCTGTCTGTTGAGGAGTCCTGTTCTCCATCTCTGAATTTCTTCGTCAGATCTTCACCATTTTATGGGACCACACGAGAAGTATACAATTTAAAATAAAAAAAATATCATCAAAATCGGTCCAACTAGAATAAAGTTCTGTCCTTTTTTGAAGTCTGTAAAAAACAGCGAACGGTAAATAATATTAGAGGCTCGTATATCAGGATCGTGGCAAGTTGCAAACTATCATCTCTGTCTACTCTATGTCTGTTTATGTATTTAGGTATGTACCTACATAAAGGTTATTGTGGCCATAACCATTACCAGAATTCACCAGATGTAATCACTTAGTTCATCGCTTATTTTGCGGAGACATTAAACCGTGGATTTTTGCTACAACAAATCCTCCAATGTACGATGATAGAGACTCAATTTTTTTTATTTTAGATTATTTATTTATTCATGTAACCAAAATAATCAATCTCTCTAAAATAAATACACTCTAAAATAAATAGACTCTAAAATAAATAGACTCTAAAATGTGCACTTACGACCTTAAGTTATAGTCAATCGTAAAGTGACATACTCCCGTAACCGCAGGAAGTCTTACAATAACGCGCAGGCGCAGGTGTCATCTGCTACATCTCTACTTACAGCTTTTTACACTTAT
Organism: Zelleria hepariella; assembly: GCA_949319315.1. Lineage (NCBI taxonomy): Eukaryota > Metazoa > Arthropoda > Insecta > Lepidoptera > Yponomeutidae > Zelleria > Zelleria hepariella. The sequence goes on along the minus strand of OX439387.1, from coordinate 7,151,825 downwards.
TTTTTTTCTGTACTTATAGAGGTGGACCCAGGTTCGATTCCCGGTGCGGGCATGTTCCCTATGACTTAAATTTATTTCAAAGTTACGTACATTTGTGAATTTGTAGTAGCAATACCACTCGCCGACCGTCAAGGAAAACATCGTGAGGAAACCAGCGAATCAGGCATAATACCCATAACGCGAAAATCGCCAATCCGCATTGAGCACGCGTGGTGATTAAGCTCGCACTATCTCTCTCTCTGAGAGAAGGCCTTTGCCCAGCTAGTGGGACACGTACAATAATTGTACAGCCTACTTCTTACTTTTTACTTAAAGAGGTCCAGTACTTTACGCGGAAGCTGATACTTTGTTTCGGCACGTTATTTCTGCAAACTTCTGACGTGACATTACCCAAATCTACACTTGAAGAACACGTCACTAAAATATTTTATTTTCGGTCTATGTAGTACCAATAATAGAACAAAAGTCTAAGAAAGAGGTCAGTGACTCGAGCAACGTGAGTATCTCACCTAGATTCAGCAAACCTTGCGTTCAACTATAGTTTACTATCCATTCTCGGATATTCAAGTTCGATATTGTATATTTTATAGTGGCAGTAAAAAGCAATAGTTTTAAATGCAACCATATAGTTTTATCCTCATCAATATTCTATTAATGGCATCGTCTAGCCAGATCCTGTGTCCAGCAGGCTCTAAGACAGTCTAACTGACCAAGCTTGGTGGTCCCTAGTCTGATATAATTAAGTTTTACAGGGGGATCTCCAGAAGTGGTATTTTACAGTGAAGCTACTAACAAAGAGCTTGTTAACATTCTTCTTCTGAGACCGTTATCAATCCTGTCTAGCCCCTTTATTAAATTAAAACAAAAATCTACGAACCCCTCTGCCTTAGATTTGTTTTTATCTGCACTCGTGGATTTGAATTGAATGGTTTTAATTAATTAAGTCTTATTTATATTGAGCTGTGTTTTTGCTCTAGTTTCGTTTTAGTTTTTCAAGGACTATGTATAATTGGCCTATATCCGTGGAAGATGATTTAGACGGGGTCAAGATATATTTTTTTGTCAATCCTGAAAAAAACTGAAATAATACGCACTCGAAATTCACTGTTAATTAATTGGAGCTTGGGACAAACTCAGACTCCCAAACTTGGGGGTGTGATCTTGTAAAATTGTGATAGACTACAATCGTAAGATATATAAAAAAAAACTTACACCTTGGCAAAATGGGCGCAACTTTTGTTGCCTACCTACAGATTGTGATTTGGCCAGCACTGCACCTATACCTACGTAAGTCTCTTATAATCTGGTTTTATGCAAACCCAATTTCATAAGGTACGCAAGTGGCTAACCTGGTCTAGTTAGCCTATCTCAAGAACTATAGCCCATTGTCTTCGGGTTCATTTTGAAACTAGATTGCTATCAAAAGGCCAGATCATCTTGAATCTTAGAATTCACTGTCCGAAGGTTGACCAGATGAAATATAATTGGCATGACTTTTAGATCTTGCTATGACAAATTGTCTTGACTTAAGAGGCCTACTCTATAACTCATAGACCAACTACCTACTGTTAGATATTGTTAGTTGTTTGTAACAGTTTTTTTTTTACTTTTTTCAGCAGGTATCCTTTGATTTTAAATAGATTTTAAAATAGCAATGAGATTTTAGCTTCATCCACCGGCTGAGCCGAAGAAATTTTTAAACAATATAAGAACAAATGTATATCAATAGAAGAACAAATGTATATGAATAGAAGAACAAATGTATATCAATAGAAGAACATATATCAATTCAATCTAAATCAATCCACGTTTTATTTATCCAATAAGTGAACAAAAAGACTTCAATTTGTACCTATACAGATAAGCCCAACACAGGTTTGCTACCCTAACAACCTTAAAAAGTAGAGAAGAGATGTGTGTAGAGGAAAAATAACAAAACAAAATACTTAGGTTAAGGGGAATTAAAATTTTATCTCAGCATTTTAGTCTCTCATAGAATTTTATAATTACGTAACGATACGCCATCAAAGTGCTAATAAATTACTAATATAGCCAGCTCTAGTCTGAGCAACAGAGATTTTCTTCATAAAAACTGGAATTTCACACTTGACGATAAAATTTGCACACTTGGATCTATACATGCACCTTATTGTAATTATGAAAAGATACATAGTAGGTAATGTTTAATGTCGTCTAATTGTTTCTAGATAGTACACAAATTCATGCAAAAACCAATATTTATTCAAAGCATACTGTATAACTAATCTGTTTATGACCCAAATAAAAAATTAAAAATATCTGCCTAATTCCACCTACGTATTGTTTTGTATTCAAGATGCATTGAGGTACTTATTCTCACGATTACTACGACGGTCAAAGTAGCAGGAAAAGACTGTATGAGAAAAGCCCAAGATGGAGTGCAATGGAAGAGACCTACCCTCAACATTAGGTGGCTGGCTATAGGTTGAAGAGAAGAAGAAGGTAAAGTAAAATTTTTTTAGTCTATATATTTTTTTATGTAGCCTGTTTTGTGTCCCACTGCTGGGCAAAGGCCTCCCCTTGTGTCCTCCACTCTTTTCTATCTGGGGCCACCTCTTGCCAGTCTATAAATTATTAAATAAATAAACGAATACTATGCTACGAGAATGCCATGTTCCTACACTACAGCTCGGCTATTAAAATCTAACCCTGCGCTCATCATATCACATGTCACTGTTGGCATAGATTCCTATCGGATTAAACTCGCTGGCCGGGACCTTAACCGTAATGTCTGCAGATAAAACGTAGCGAATTGTCACTTACGCTTTTATTTATGTCACCCTAGTCGATGGCCGAGACAGATTGGTGTCATAGATATCACTTTAAATCGATTTCGCTTTATTGGGTCTTAATCATCGCTGTTTTTGGTCACGACTGTTTTTGTTCCCATGGTCTTGGACAGAGAAGTCGAGAGATGTTTGGGCTTCGCCGCAAACGGGAGGAACCAACCACCTAAAATACGCCAAAACGTATGTTCGTAGAAATCACGTGAAGAAATTGTAACGACGTTACAAAATATTTGTTGTTAAAAATAAGTAATGTATATTATTGTATTCGAAACGGGTCGAATCGCGATTGGTTTTTAGGCAAATGTGATGTAATGTATAAGTGTACGTCTCCCACTACTCCCACTAGATGGGCAAAGACCTTGTCTCAGAAATATACCTAGTTCAGGTTTAATCACCACGAATTAATTAAGGGAATGTAGAGAGTAATACAATGTAGGTAATGTTTACGCTCGGAACTGCCAAAATACTTATTTTTTAACCACTTTTTGTTTTTTCTAAAGCACTAACCCGTGCTAGGGAATAATAGCACGGTATGCGGAAGGTTGCGGGTTCAAGTCCTGTCCCGAGTGAATTTTTTCAACTTATTATAAATGTTTACTTATTTTTTCTTCGCTATTGTAAAACATTTATTTGGTCATCATAAGGATACACAAGACAATACTCTAACTACACGACTTGACTTGCAAATATTATAGGTACATACCTATCCCACCAAAAACATTCTGTAAAAACTAGCCAGGTCTCGATGGATCTGCTTGTTTATCTCTAAAAAAGTAATGAAATCTAGACATAGTCGTGCCAAGTCTAAGGTTCCTTACTGCGATTTCTTTATTATTATAGTTAATGTTGTGAGACTTGGCCGTTGAAGGGTACACAAGCGGTTCTGGCGACAGATTGGTGCAATGGTGTCATGGAACACCTGGTTTTGTACCCTTGTGTACCCTTCAACAGCCAAGTCTCACAACATTAACTATAATAATAAAGAAATCGCAGTAAGGAACCTTAGACTTGGCACGACTATGTCTAGATTTCATTACTTTTTTAGAGATAAACAAGCAGATCCATCGAGACCTGGCTAGTTTTTACAGAATGTTTTTGGTGGGATTTCACTTCTTTTTGTAGAAACGAGGGCATATTGATTAATTTTATTAGATTTTCTTATTTGACACAGTTTTTAAAGTGTAATGTTCGACACAGTTTTTAAAGTGTAATGTTCGAGTAGAATAAAGTTAATCGTCCGACTATTTCTTGTTGAACGAGCGAGCGAAGCGAGCGAAGTCCTCCGAGTCTGCTGGAACAATCCGGCGTTTGTTTGTATGTATGAATGTTTGTTCGACGATAACTTGAGTAAATTTGGTCGGATCGTTATGAAATTTGATAGGCGGGTAAACTAAATTAAAAGAATTTTTAAATTCGAACATGAGCCGAATCGGTCGATGGGTTGCCGATATTATCCTAGTTTTTATAGTTTTCCCTTTATGTGGCCATTAAACCCTAACTCTGTACCAAATTTCAGCTCTCTGAGTTTATGGGAAGTACTAGTTCTATTAGGGCTCTTGTGTTTTCTAATCAGGGTCACCAGGTACTCCAGATCTTCGATTATCCTAGTTTTTATAGTTTTCCCTTTATGTGCCCATTAAACCCTAACTCTGTACCAAATTTCAGCCCTCTGAGTTTATGGGAAGTACTAGTTCTATTAGGGCTCTTGTGTTTTCTAATCAGGGTCACCAGGTACTCCAGATCTTCGATTATCCTAGTTTTTATAGTTTTCCCTTTATGTGGCCATTAAACCCTAACTCTGTACCAAATTTCAGCTCTTTGAGTTTATGGGAAGTACTAGTTCTATTAGGGCTCTTGTGTTTTCTAATCAGGGTCACCAGGTACTCCAGATCTTCGATTATCCTAGTTTTTATAGTTTTCCCTTTATGTGGCCATTAAACCCTAACTCTGTACCAAATTTCAGCTCTCTGAGTTTATGGGAAGTACTAGTTCTATTAGGGCTCTTGTGTTTTCTAATCAGGGTCACCAGGTACTCCAGATCTTCGATTATCCTAGTTTTTATAGTTTTCCCTTTATGTGCCCATTAAACCCTAACTCTGTACCAAATTTCAGCTCTCTGAGTTTATGGGAAGTACTAGTTCTATTAGGGCTCTTGTGTTCTCTAATCAGGGTCACCAGGTACTCCAGATCTTCGATTATCCTAGTTTTTATAGTTTTCCCTTTATGTGGCCATTCAACCCTAACTCTGTGCCAAATTTCAGCTCTCTGAGTTTATGGGAAGTACTAGTTCTATTATGATGATCATGAGTGAGTGAGTGAGTGAGTGTGTGTCATAAATGCGAAACTTTGCTTTCGCTTAACTTCGGAACTAAATGACCTACAGACTTGAAATTTTGGATTTTAAGTATGTGATTATAGCTTACTAGATGAAGAAAATTTCTGCGTTCTGGTCTTATCCAGAGGTTCTCAAATAGGGGCCTGAAAATGCGGCGAAATGGTTCCAGTAAAGGATGGTACGGCAGTGTTTGCTTCGCGCTCGACCTGGCGGGGGCACTGCCGTGCCCCCAGATACAACGTGTTAGGTAGGTACAAAACATCCTAACTCTTTTTCCAGGGTGTAACCTACTGGTCAACAGGATGTCAATTCTGTAAAAAAAAAGTTGAAAAAAACAATTTTTATCTTATAACCTCACAATTGAAAATTTTTAATGACTTTTTTGTTTTTGGTATTAGCTCAAATTTGAAAATGTGATCATCTGTGTAGGTGCATTTGCATAGCCTTGAGTTGTTAAAACATTATGAAAGTCAATGGAAACAATTTTTAAAAATTACTTTTCTTCCGTTACAGCATTTACATTTTATTAATTAAAAATAAAAGGAACGTCATAGAGCAAAAAAATATTTAGGTTGTGATCCCTGTCACCGGGTGCTATTTCCCTTTAAAAAGAGTTAGGATCTTTTGTAACACCTTGTATACTTGATATGAATAATAATCCTTAGGTACAGTCGGCCACACGCTAGGATACCCCTTTTTGTTCGATTCGCGCCCTTATGCCGCGCGCAGTAACAGCTGCCATGGGGTATCTGTGACTTTGGCCAACCGTAGTACTTATAGCAATAGCAAGACGCCAGTGTAAACAGTGTAATTGCGCAATCATTCCTGCAATCAAGGTTCTTTCCCTAGTAAAGGTTGATTTAAATTAACATCTACAACATTAACCATTAATCAGGGGGTCTACCGGCTAAGACGAAGCCGATTACCATTGGCGAAAATCGAAGTTCGATTTTAGAAAAATGTACTGCCACCCACTTCATTTTACTGCCATCCAGTTAATTTTTCATAAATCGAACTTCGATTTTCGCCAATGGTAATCGGCTTCGTCTTAGCCGGTAGACCCCCAGTTTGTGTAAACAGATGCGATGCGAGTCATGCGAGTGATCCTAAAAACACTGCCTGTAGTACTAACTGTAGCTTTGTTTGGTTTACCGGGAATAGGAAAAAATATCGAAGTTTATAGCTTGATACATTTAGGCTATCTATTGCGCTCTATGTAGATCAAAATAGAGGCGTAGAGTTGGCGAAAACTCGCCGTAAAAATATCTCGAACCTAATAAGGCAATCTTTTCAGCTGAAGATGTGTCACTGCAAAATTATTGCAAAGAACGCCGACGCCCGAATATTGCTGTTGCCGCCTACCTACTCGATGTGACGACAACTACATAAATATCGTAAGAAAGTGAGTTTTTCAGCTGAAAATGGCTGATGGCTCACCACAAATATTGCAATGCAATGAAATGATGTCCGAGTCTTGATATCTCTTATTATATTTATAAATACTTATTAATTCACACACAGGCACACACTAAAAGATTCAAGATAAAATTGTTTTTGTGATAGCGTTTTAAGTTTTGATAAGAAACTAATGAAACTTGAAGTATCTTAAAAATCGTAAGACCTCAGGTAGAGCCACCTCTAAAGTCAGAATTTTTTCAGGCGTTGTTTAGCTAAAAATGGCTCGCTGCAAAATATTGCAATGTTCGCTGAATGCAGACGCTCGAGTCTCGCCTCCTCGACGCGACGCTAGACACCGCACATGCGCCAATTCCGCTCAGTTTGGCGCCAGTTACGCGCCGGCAGGTGAATCGGACGCGCGTACTCACGAGTCACGACTTCAGAAGTTCAGACCCAAAAGTCGCGATCTTTTACTCGATACAGCCGGACTGAAAGTTCAATCTGAACCCTATTTGTTGAGCCGCAAGGCTGTCAATGGACCTGTAGGTGAACAGTGCTGTGACATTTGACATGAAGATGACAGTAAATCGAATTAGGATAGTGGTGCTTGGCAGCGCGAGGTGCGGGAAGTCCGGTGAGATACATTGGCTTATGTTTCGTTCAGATGAACTGTTATAATATAGTTAAACCATTATTCATTAAAAGCTTGAGGCCCTAATGACTCAAAAAATAGTATGGGTTAACTTCAAAAAGCCTCATTTACTTATTTATTGTTTTTGTTTCGGATCACCTCGAGGCAAGAGTTGGAAGGAAATCAATTATCCTTAACGACTCGAAATTCATCAAACTCATTTCGGGGGCGTATTTTGGAGTTATGAGCCTGTTAATTTAATTACAAACTAAGGTTTTGCTTTGTTTTGTTTTTTTATTTTAAGTGGAGTGATTGAATCTGTGGGACTTTTTGTTCGAAAGAAATTGGTGCGTGCGCTGAAATTTAGCTGTCGTATATGCAATATTTACGTCTTCGTCAACATGATTGAAAACCTACAGTCCACAGGCCCATTTCGATCTGATCAAATTGGGTGTAATTTTAGCTAAAACAACAGTAAACAACACCCAATTTTGTTTGGAGTTTGGTCCTAACAAGCATCACTATTACTCAACATGACCTAAGTTTACCCCAATTTATAGCTGTTTGATTTGTGCCCTATTGGCCAGGCCGAGACTTCTGCGACTTAAACTGCGACTAACACCAAAACGCTAATCCATAGGACGAACAGAAACCTTCTACTCTAGTATAAGTATTAAAATCCATACTAAAGGTTGTCCTACTTTATACTTTTGACATGAAACCAAGCATACAGGTACCTACCTAAACTCTAACAGTCACCCGATTGGCTTAATCTGTCATTCCATGGACTCGGCTTTAAAATTAGAGTTTACCGATTTATGCAGCAATTTTTACGCTCATGAAAAGCTGGCCTCTAACTAAAGTAGGTATCTATAAGAAACTTTCCGCATAGATGCAGATGATAGGTAGGTAAGCATAATTGAACGAGCGAGCGAAGTTCTCCGAGTCTACTGGAACAATCCGGCGTTTGTATGTATGTATGTATGTATGAATGTTCGTTCGACGATAACTTGAGTCAATTAAGTCGGATCGTCATGAAATTTGGTAGGCTGGTAAATGAGGCAAAGAGAATTTTTAAGTTCGATCATGAGCCAAATCGGTCAAGGGGTTGCTGAGATATGGGGTCGCAAGTTCATAGTTCGGGGCGAACCACTAGTACTAAAAGATAAAGATGAAATATTCTTTATTGTACACCATGGTAAAAACAGATAAAGAAAAAAAAAAACAGTACTACGTGTAAAATTCATTTAATGTAGTAGGAACTAGGTACCTTTAGTTTATTCTAGTCGCAGGTGGTGTCGCACAAGACGTAGCCGCCTTGATACGGGGGCGTGGGCAAATGGTTTTAGTCATATTGACAGAAATACTATTGTTTAGATTCAGGTTAGATACGGCTTTTGAAATAGAACATATTGGGTGATTTATACTTTAACTGGACCTATTAGCGAACCTTGATGCAACGTGCACGGAATGGGAGACAAAGACAATTTGTAAAGTAAGTAGATTAGAGAGAACAAATAAAACAATCATGACCAAGGTACATTCCCAAGCACTTTAATTTTATATCATCCTATTTTATCAAAGGAAATGGGTATTTTGTTTCCTAGATTGCTTCTTAAGATCCTACAAGGGTTTCATTTTAAAATATGTATCTGGCACGAGAATGTGACAACGTGGATGTTTCGACAATACACCATAACATACCATAACACCATAACATAGACCATTTATGTTACATATTATAAGGTATGCAATTGGGTTAGTTTTTCCATATTTCCCATGTACATACCAACGTCGCAAATATTTATTCTGTTTTCACTGGTTGGTTGTATCCAGTGAAAATGTAGAGTCAAGATCAACACTAACGTTTAACAAAAGAATAATTGAGCGAAAGCATGTAACTATTGAAATCTGATGAAGAAATTATGTCACGCATCCAGTTACCTACTCAGCATAGTAAATATATCGGTTTCATTGCATCTATTAGCTATCATGCACCGATAAAGGTAGCAGGTATCTGTGAGTAACGCTTAGGTAAACCGAAGTTGCATTGTCGATATCTCTACAACTGATAAGGTAATGTGTCAAAAGCCTCGTTTGGCCGATTGTGCGGACAAAACCGGGTTTCGCAGCCGCGCGGGTATTATATTATCTGATGATATTTTTATCAATTTAGGTTAGATTCTGTGTTACTGAACTACACAATGCAATATCATCCCATCCACGATATCCATAATATTAGATACCTTAAAAAGAAAATAAAAGTTCCTTGATATTAAATACCTATCAACCTACTTTTAAGGTTATTTTACCTAGTTTTAGGATATTTCTTTAACCTAGCTTAAAATTTTTTGCCGTGCCCGATAGCAAAAAGGTCCTATTCGTACATGTTATTTAAAACCATGTAAGCTTTTGGATGCAATAAAATATTTAGTATTGAGTCAATATGAGGATATGGATTGGGAAAGCAAAGGCATTGAATTAGGAAAAATAATGATGGAAAGCTTAAGAAAGACGATGTTGCTACCGACCTTGAATGAGATTTAAAGAAAGTTTATCAAATGCATGCGGTGAAGATCGCGTAGAAAATATTCTAGTGTAAACAAAGTAATCATTTAATCTTGTTTGCATCGGCATTTTAATTAAGCATTAGTTTTCTTTGGCGTCCCTCTGCAAGTATTTTGCCACATAGTACCTAAATATGATTGTTTTCCTTTGAATCATTATCTGCCACTATAACTCAACGATGCGACAAAAATGGCTCTCATCTGTATCTTGCACATAGGTAGGTACAATAATACTTAGATTTACATTGTTCCAAACGAGCAAAGTGCGAGTGGGCGGCTTCCTAACGCGTATCGTCAATATAATGATCCATCATTTACATCTTATATTCACATGCGGAGCAGCGGTAGTGAAGTCATAAGTTTTGAATAAGCACGCCTACACCACACAAACAAAGCGACCAAGCACATGTACGATTATGAATCATTTAACATAATAAACGTCACTAATAGACTATTAAGATGACATTATAATTAATATTTCCGTGAATGCTACCATTTGATTTAGTAACAGAACACGGAGCTGTAATGCAATAAATAGAAAGTATAAACAATAAGTCAGCGAAAGCTAACATGAGAGAAATTGATTTATAGGCGTTTGAAGCCTTGCTTGTCGTTTTCGGAAACACTTTATCGGATTAACATAACAATTAAGTAAGATTAGGTAAGCGATTTGACGGGCGACGTATTGACCAACTAACACCTACACAGGTAAATTGAACAGCTATTGAATATAAACCTTTCTATCACAAAGAGAGACCAATTCGTCTGTTATGTGTATGATCATCAAAACATAAGGCTCGAAAAATCGAAATAATAAAAATAATATGACGTCTATAAATACTAAATCAGCAAGTCACGTAATTGAACTGAAAAAAAAAACACAGTTTCAGACAGTGTTCATTGAAACGTTTTAGACCCTGGGAAAATTATCAATTAAACTGTCACGGGCACGCGAGTTAAACTAAACAACGGCCTCAAACCGAGAATCATAGGTACAATCTAACAACAACAATTTGGTTCCAAACAACGGGTCATTATGCAATTATGTAACAAAACAATCAATCAAGAATCACCGCATCTTGATTATGTGATTAAGTATACCCAGAACATTACCGAGGCGGTCGCTTGCCGCGGGCCGGCTACTCGACCCACAGTAAACATCATGTGTAACAGTGTAACGAATTACTTAATATTATCATAGCATTTAGGCGTGACCAGTTCTTTTTTAATTCCGCTAATTCGATGCTTGTTTTTTAAGCTATTAATTTGTGAATGTCTTGCCAATTTTGAATTATAGTCCCGCAGTTTCTTTCGAGGTTGTTCCGTTGCTTTCGCAAGTGTCCTCTTTTACTTATTAATTTAGATGTCACTTCTCCGATGTTAAAATAGAGTTGCATCATCACAAACAGACGTAGGTAGAAGCTACGCATCGATTACTTCAGGGGAAATTCGGAAGGTGATAGTCACGACTTTCTATTTCAGGCGCGCAAATGTTCAGCACTTCGTTTAAGTCACAAATCATATAACATGATCAGTACAAGCCTCTCGGGATGCAATCGGGAGCATAGATCGAGAGCGTTTAAATGTCAAATGCAGTTGTATTTATAGACGGCGCACGCGCGCAACGCATCAGATCGTCGCAAGAGTCGGAGTACGCATGATGAAGACAAAAATATAAAGATCTACGAACCAGTGCGCTGAGTCATGACGCGCCCGAGCCGCGCGTCTGCCGGGATGCCCGCAGACTTTTCGTCAGAGAATTACTCACTCAAAACTCATCGTTTTACCCAATTTAAATTTGGACTCAGCACTTAAAATTAACTTCGCTAGTTTTAATAATAGACCGGATTGGAATGCAGAAAGTAACAAGAAATTTACAGACTCAACACTCATCAATAGACGTCATGTTGCTGGTAATAAAATATTAAAAGAGATAATAGTGCAAGGTTGTAAACAAGCGTGTAGACAACATTTAGAACCTACTTCAGCTGGCTGCAGGGCTGAGGGTATTAAATCAAGTAAAGTAAATAGATTAAATGTACAGTGACTATGAAGCTATCATTAAGGCGGCGTTAATTAAAAATGCAAAGCCAATGTCTCAAATGTACCAGATAAATGCCTAGTCGAATCAGCGAGCGCTGAAAATAGACAATCGTTAAAGCGACAAAGCGTCTGACATGCATTAACATCAGAAAGCTTATCTGGGACTCTAGGTCAAGCTATCATTGTTTAGAAACTAAAAACATCATTGTCACCTGTCTGGGGCTTTCAGTGAAATCGTCAGATATATTTGAAGCGCTAATTCAAAGAGAAAGTTATCGCCTTATTTGTACATTATTTAGAGTTGTTTAATGAAGACACCAAATTGGTCAAAGCGTGTCGAGAATCAGCAGCTCCCAGAGCTCAAGATGGAGTAGCGTTTAATTAAACAGATTTTGCGGAAATAATACGGACGTAAAAATGTAAATGAGAAGTCTGTGTCCAATTACTGGGGATAGCGTGGCGGGAGCAGGCACCGATCACCTCGCGCGATGGACTCAATTAACATTTTAAAGTCTACATGAGAACCCAGCTACCGTACTCACTCAAGAAAACGTCTCTCTCGCTTAAATCCTCCACGCTTTTTACTTAGTCCCGTTATTGCTCTCGTTAGCTATGCAATTCCAATTTATTCTGGAAATAAACCTAGCCTTTCTTGGCTCTAGCTGAAAATATCTAAATGCTAACTCAGGCTTCGTTACAGTTGTTTGTCAGGAGGTACAAGTTAGAATTAGCAGCTCTATTCAGAGGTGCTTATTGATATGCAGTCAGTTGGGTCAGACGTTGTAATAGGCGGAATAAAACAGCATCGCAGTGCGTTGTTGCTCAATTGCGTCAAAGGTTTAATCCAGTTTCAGTGGCTTACGTTTATCGGCAGTGGATTTGAAAGAGTTGTGTGGATCACCTTGAACTGGCCGCCTGCTATCAGGCTGCAGTGAAAGTGCTCGTTAGTTTAATTGGTGCGTTCGACACGAGTTGCATGTTCATTTTGCATGCGCCTGATAAGCTCCAACGTTTCAGGCCCCGTAATATTTTAACCGCGTCGATAGCACATGGGACGAATGTGGCGAAAGTAGTCACATACTCTCCGGTGGTTAAATGGACTTTTATTGCAGCGGTTGTAAAAGAAAAAAACTGATGCGGTCTGTGAATTTATTGATAGCCAGTCAAGTCTACGCTTGGAGGCACTATAAAACTACTTTTATAACGCGCAATTCGTATCCGAGGATAATGAATCTTTATGTTTCTAGAAAGAATGAAAAAAAAATGGCGTTGCTCGCGCCGCAGAAGGATAGTAAATTACTATGACATAATCGGCCTATCCGATGCAGGTATAGCATCGGTTAACGAGGCATGTGTACATAAAAGGAAAGTTCGACGGCCCCGATAGATTACCGCGAAATTGCAATTAACATACATCGATTGTTCCAGCTGGTTCATTGACTCGCGCGGACGTGTTTGTTGAGCCTACACATGATTTAACACGCCCCTGACCTTAAACCACACTTTGTCCAAACGTAAGCGCGTTCTGGTATTCGTTGTTATTAAATTCAACCGCCGTAAAGCAGAAGCTTGGCTATAAATATGATCAAATGACATGTTTATCGATTTGCTATGAACCCGTATACCACGGCGAGGGAGCGAATGTCCAATAAAATGGCGTGGCTGATGAGAACCGACGTAAAGATATCATTTCGAGAACTATTCACTGCTTTATGATCTCGGCCATAATTCTGTGACAGCGTCTCAGGAATTCTTAGTACTTTTCGATGCTAAATGTCAGATGTTATATACTTCCCCTAATGCAGAATTATCTTCCTCCACATTTCTCTTTTAATTTCTGACTTATGATTTGTTGTTTATTTGGATAGAGGTAGCTTTCAAACCACTGGTGTTGGTATCTTCTAAATCTCTTGTGTTCCTAGATGTCTTCTACTTCCTGAGGTAGTGAACGCAATTTTCACTAGCTTTGTTCCTAGGTCTGATTACGATTGAGGCATTATTCTCCTGTTATCCGCCCTTTGTTTGCTTTCCCACTAATTGAGGCTTGTAGCTGTAAATCGCTACAGGGATACAACTTTTATAACGCCTCTACCGATTGCTGCTAATTGCCGCTTTCTCCATTCCCAGCTAACATTGTTGTTTATTCAATTGATACGATAGATTTTATTGAGAAACACCCATTGGGTTCAACAAATATTGTCTGCTTGGAAAATTTCACTTTCGATTTTTGATCGAGTAACTCAAACTGGTTTTTGTAAGTAAACGTAACATTATGTAGGCACTTTGTGTTCACTTTAGAGGTCAACATAGTTATCTCCAATTAACTCTTATTTTTTATTGTTCCAGCTGTCGTGGTTCGGTATCTTACGAAACGTTACATCGGAGAGTACAGTTCAACCGGTGGTGAGTATCTTCTGGACATTGGAATGCTAATTAAAAACGCGGTTCGTTTTGGCTGGCAAAAGCTTCTGTGTTACGCGACCGTTCAAAAGAAACCAAAGTCCACCGGGCATTTGAAATGCTACAGGTAGTGGAGCTCTGGTTAGTTCTTGAAGCTGGCGCGTGGAATAAAAGCAACCAAGCGAAACCGTATCATTCAGCAAGTCGCTCTTGGAATAAATGAGATGACAGATGCGTGATGTATTATGAAGATGAGCCCTTAGACAGGGGCATAACTGAACTCCATGCCAAGCCCTCGTTGGCAATGGCAGTTTATTTGGGATATTGGCAACTGGCATCGCTGGCGTGCCAAGGTTGCCCACGACCGGCGCCGCCGGCGTTTTAGGATATCAACCTATGACAAGGAATAATATTTTCTTTCACGTTTCGTAACCCAACAGTATGAAATGACGAAGATAACAAAACAAAGCTTTGTTACAGATTTCCTCTACCAACATCGGGTCACTTTCGATGGCGCCACGTCCGACGTAGAAATTTTGGATACTTGCAACTGCGCAGTAAGTAAACAGAATTTTTTATGAGTTTGACATGCGTGAAACTTAGAACAATGCACAGGGAGGGTGAATCTAAACTGCAATATGATACCTACCATACCTACCTATACCACAGTAATATGATCCTTCTTAACACTATGTCCGGTATGTTATAGGAATCGTCTTATTTAACGTGGTAGGTATTCGTAATTATAGCTTCAACATTTCCATCGCTCATGAAGTCATGACGCACTCACTAGTGTTTATTATTGGAAAGAAATGTCAAGTCTTGTAACAACAGATGACCAGCGTCCATGTTTAGTCTTGACGTCTGAGCACACATCGAGACATACTCGTAATACAACCGACGATATGGAGAACCAACATTTCCAGTTCCCTTATGTTTTTCAAAAATATTTAAGTACCTATTTGTCACCACGATGGTCTTGGTTCTCTTTGGGCATGTAGTGGGTGCCCAAAGAGAACCAAGACAACTTATCCATTGAGGTTGTGACCGTTTAAAACTGAAGTAATCTTGTACATTTGCATGATTATTCCACCTTGTTCACCGAGGTGATATCAACTGGATGTACAATTGTACAAAGTGGAAAAAGTCACCGTTGTTCTTCTCGGAATCAGTTAACCCTGTTCATCCACAAGTGATCAGTTCACACAGTGATATGACTTTGGTGACCAAAATCAAAAATGCCATTTAGGTATCTATAACCTTAAAAAAATCACTTAGCCACTCCAAAACCCGTAGAAACGCGGCTGCCTAGCGGAGCACTTGCGATGGGGCGACGCCTTCACGGTGGTCTACTCCGTGTGCGACAGACGCTCCTTCCTTGCGGCGGCTGAACTCCTGGCCCTACTCGAGAGGACCAGATTGCCTGGATGCACTGCCGTGACGCTGCTGGGGAATAAGACTGACCTGGAGCATGCCAGGTGAGGCCTGGAAGCTAAAAGTTCAAAGGACATAATCTATCATGTTCATGGCGCCTAAGCTTTAGAATCTACTGGTTAGAAGCTGCTGATTGAACAAGGCTGATGTGGAGCAGGTAGAGACTAAATGGAGGGATGCTCGTTATTGCCGGCGGCTGAACTCCTCGCCCTGCTGGAAAGGACCCGGCTGCCTGGATGCACGGCCGTGACGCTGCTGGAAAACAAGACTGATCTGGAGTGCGCCAGGTCAGGCCAATATCACGAATAAAGTTTGTAGGATCGCATGTCCTTGGCTGCGGCTAAGTTCCTGTCTCCCCTGGCTTGGATCTGCTGAATGAAAAGCAAATTTTGGTGCATTTCATATTTCAGTTTATATTGGTATAGTTTCTCTTGAGAGTTGAAGCATCTTTCCGATGTAGTCTTCTCCGAAACTTTCCTCTTTGCCATGTTGCGACTTGAGGCCTGTTAAAACTGACCCCCACTTCCTGTCCAACAGAGTGGTACATGCCGAGGAAGGCCAGGAGTTGTCGCTTCGGTTCGGCTGCCAGTTCTACGAGGTGTCCGCGGCGGAGTCGTGCGCCGGCGCAGCGCTCGCCTTCCACGCGCTGCTGCGGGAAGCGCGGGCTTTGGCGCTGCTGCTGCCGTCGCCAAGGAGGAAACTCGCCGCGTATTCCGTATCCAAGGTAAGGAATGAGCATCTATAATTCAATAATAGGCTTCAATTCTACGAGGTGTGCGTGGCAGAGTCATGCCACGCGCTCCTGCGGGAGGTGCGGGCGCTGGTGATGCTGGTACCTTCGCCAAGTCGGAAGCTGGCTGGCGTACTCCGCTTCTAAGGTACGTTGACCGTCCAATGACTCACTCGATTTGGAGTTACAGATGCTCTTGATAGACTTCTGCTAGAATCTACTGGTGAATCACCAAACCAGGATAATTAATGTGTGGGTTTTTTTCTGGACGACAATGATGGTGGCAGTTTTTTCTACTAGATCAACTTTACTTTCTTATTCTACTAGTGATCTTCAAATTGAAAGATCTTAGTATTCTTCTTCATATAGTGCCGTCCCCTATCGAAGGTTGGTCTCAATTTGGCTGTTTGGTATTAAAAACTCCTAAACCTCAGTTTTTTGCCGGCAAAGGTTGTAGATATTTTTTCTTTTATCTAAAGTGCTCTGCTATCCGCAGGTAATCGGCTCAATCCTCGGGCTGAGCAACAAGAGCGTGCGCAAGAAACGGCCTTCCCTCAGTATATGATGACGAAGAGACGAGGAAACTGTTGGATCTTAATCACCCCTTGATTGGGGTTTGTTGTTCTACGTCCGTTCTCCACGGGCACTCTTTGTTTTTACCCGACTACGGTGAAAAGCCGGAAGGCAACGTTTTCGTGCGGATGATAGTATACTTTGTATTTTTACAACACTCTACGGCCGTTCTTTGTGGTGTCTCTTAGTTTTTGAAGATGACGCTTTTGGTTGCTGGAAGACGGGTTTTATACTGTACCTACTGGATATTTGTTTTCGTAATTATTAAGATTGCTGATGGATATGTCAACTGTAAAACAATTTGATTAGAATGCAATTATTTTGGAGAAATGTTTTTTCTCACATATCTAACGCTAATTAAATGAGCCTTGTGCATTGTGTTATAGTCTAACAGAAGATGCAAATAATTTATATTCTGGGTTGACAGAAACTTACTTTTTCAGGATAAATGAAGTCTAGATAGGTCTAGTCCGAAACACTGTAACCAGCTATCAGTGATAGTGTTTCGGATTGTGTCAGTGTTTCGGAAAACCGACCTTACGTACCTTTCTTACCTTTACCTTAGTTCTTCCTGCTTGGTTTTCCGAAACACTCTTTATAAATACGGCGTAGGTAACCATCGTAGCTTGTTACGATTATATAAACAGGTCTTCGATGTGAGGATAGGTTCTTGTACATAATATATGTAAATAGGTCCTCCTGTCTTCATCACTCATCAAAAGCAATTAATAAATGCATATTATATAAATGTTTACGTAAGAAATCAGCAGAATAGCTAATCGAAATCAATAATGTTAGTATGAGCAGTTTATTAATTAGGTTTAATTATAACTGAAAGCGATTTAATTGTAAGTTAAGTGCCATTTCTTAAATAATGTTGTACGTTATGAGGCTATTTTGTTAATAGAGTCATTATTTGCTCTAACCCTAACTGTTAGCATAAGCATACACGTTTTTGTAATAAACAGACCGTGAAATAAAACAAATCTTAAAGTTTACCGGTGATTTTACTATGAACAGTGCCAATCGTGGCGCACGTAATCTATCGCAATGGTAGGACACGATACACTGACCGATAAGCTTATAAAGCTAAAAGTGAAATCACGAAACAAACACGACTTGGAAATGTTCAGGCAACATGAACAGGTGGCAAATCACACATTAAGGGGCAAAATATTACACAAGTCGCGCCGATATCTGTTCTCAAACACCTCGTATCACGACACGATTCTAACACCTTACCTTTTCCGACCTCACCCTAATATCGGTAAATTGTAAGAAACATGGCAGTCTGACAGCTATATGGGTAAGTTACTAGTTGTACATACATCGACGCCTTTCACCGGGCAATAAAGATCCACTTTTCTATTAACAACCAGTGGATGCGGAGCGGGGTTAAACGTGCCGGCGGTAATTCAGGCGTCTAGTGAAAAATTGCTCGTAATGATAATTTTTATGGCAAATAAATTGTTGGTAAGGCGCAGCTTGCCAACCCACAACGTGTACATCGTCAATTTTTATTACCTGACCGCCACTGTTTGGCTTTGGTACAATTACTGAGATCTGCAGATGGTGTTACACATTATTTCAGAACAGGGAATCTTCCACAAGAAAAATATACATAAGCGTTCACACACATACATTTTCTTATCGTGGGAAAGATCCAAGATGACCAGACCAACAAGAGACGAATATGGCTTTTACTGTTACATAATTATAAATAGGTACTTGATTGCACACATAAAACGACATATAAAGTAGGGTAGAGGCGCCTAAAGTCAGCCACCCCCCAGTAGTCGGCCATTGCGGGTTTAAAGTTCAATAACTAGTGTAGTTTTGAACATATAGCTTTATCTGTATTTTTCTATGGTTCACTGATTAATTAACGATACCTGTAATATTTTGTTATATTTTTACTTATTTGTGTTTATTAAAAAAACACGTTTTAATAACTTGCGATTCAGAATCACGGTCCGCCATCTTTTTTTGCTAGTTGAAGGGAGTCTCAAATCTTGAAGATTTTAGCTGTGTTTTGTACTGTGGTATGCCATGTTTTATTTTATTCTCATTCTTTAATTAATTGTTGACCTCTTGATAACTTAAATAAACCCTTATTTGTGATATCAATTAAAAAAACAGGGGGCCGACTATTGGGATCAGTAATTTCATACAAATGCCAGTACTCGGCCCCCCGGCCGAGTTATGGAATTTCTGTAAATTTCACGTAAGCAGCCCAAATTGACAGGTTGCACATATCTTTTTCTTCTGCATAGAGTTCACAAAGCATTGAGAATATTATTTTGGCAACAACCCAATACTCGGCCACCAAAACAAATGCCTATTAGGTGGCCGACTTTTGGACTTAGTCTTGAAGAAATTTTGTAAACCCAGAAGTCGGCCACAAGCAATTGCTTTTTCATACCTTATATGGTGCGGCCGACCACTGGCTACCTCAAGGCCGACTTTAGGTGATAGGCGGCCGAGTACTAGAGAAATGGGTGTTTTTTTGTTTAACGCTAATTTTCTCCATCGCAGTATGAATTAGAAGAATAATCGTTTTATTTACTGAAACCTAAGTAACCGAAGCTTCAATTAATATTAGTTACGTCCTTCTAGAACCTCCAACAACAGAAATAATGGACTTTGAAGTTGCACATTTCACTAAGTGGCCGACTACTGGTTCCTTTACCCTAGTGACCTTAACTATTAGTTGGATAGCTGGTGACCAATCGAGATATTTTTTCGTACAAGGCTGGGAGTTAGTAGGCTGATAGAGTACACTTCGCTGAGTCTGGGAAAAATATTTTTTTGGTCCGGTCGCGGTTGAAAGTTAGTTTTTTTCGACTTTGAAAGTTTAAATGTATGGGTTGAGTCATTTCTTTTTTGTCTAAAAGGCTGGGAGTTTTTAGGCTGCCTTTTTAGTCTTCGCTGATCACGAAATCACTATTTATTACTAGCCAAACGCGGTAGAAATATTGTTTTTTATAACCTAGAAAGTGTGAATTTTTGGGTTATAAAAATCAAACTTTTAACCACGCTCGGCCAAAAAAACAAATATGTTCTTGTTCAACGGAGTCTCAACAACTAACTTAGAAGTTTCTAGCCTTGTACGACAAAAAAAATATACTGAACCCATACATTTAAACTTTCAAAGTCGAAAAAATCTAAGTTTTCCCAGACTCAGCAAAGTCTACTATAACAGCCTACCAACTCCTAGCCTTGTACGAAAAAATATCTCGATCGGTCACCAGCTCTCTAACTATATATCAATCAATGAATTAAATAATCAAGTTAATATTGTAGGTATATCCTGAGACAAAATTAGTAGCGCCTACCTCTCCTCCAACTATGGTAGCGCACTTAATCACCAAAACAGAATCTAGGTAGCAGAAACGACAAAGCAACTATCCGTAAAAGGCAATTAACGGTCCAGCACGATTAACACATCTACAACAACGTCCTTTGTTACCAGTTCTAGCAATAATTTAACCAGACATGTTTCCCAATGAAGCAGTGAGCAAACAGTGGTTGGGCCATCGACGATTACTTATTGTAACAGATTCTACCAAGTTTTGAACATATAAATAATGTTTCAAGCACCCTGTCCCGACTCTACCTATACAACATGTTGCAAAAGATACTAACTCTTTTTACAGGGTGTAACCTGCTGGTCAACATAATGACAAATCTGCAAAAAAAGATGAAAAACACAACTTTTTTTTATAACCTCAAAATTGTAAAATTTTCAAAACTTTTTTGTTTTTGGATTTAGCTCCAAAATATGGTTGTTTGCTTAGCTGTATTTTAATAGCTTCAGGCTGTTAAAACATATTGAAAGTCTATGGAAATAGTATTTTAAAAATACTTTTCTCCCGTCACAGTGCTTACATTTTAATTATTTAAAAATCAACGGAATGTCATAGAGCTAAAAAAATATTTTGGTTGTGATCCCTATCATCAGGTACCATGAGCCTGTAAAAAGAGTTAGCATCTTTTGTAACACCTTGTATGTTGAATCTACGATATAAATATAGGAATACAATACATAGCGACTTATGGTGTTGTACGATTTGTAAGATAAGATAAGATAAAAGATAAAATATTCTTTATTGTACACCAAGAAACATATACAGACAGGAAAAAAGTTACTTAACTAAAAAAAGGTACAATTGGCGGCCTTATTGCTTACAGCAATTTCTTCCAGGCAACCACTGATGGAGACAAAATGCTAGGGAGTTGAGTGACGGGTAGTTGGTGCAATCATGAATATAAACTACTTTGTAATGAAGGTATTGAGAACTCTTTCAAAAGTGTCGGAGAGAGAGTTGTTAACAGTTTATTGAAAACAACTGTAAACAACTCTTGCTCCGACACTTTTGAAAATGAGCAAAAAAATAAGTTTGTTCCATACATACCTACATAGAAATCGTGCAACGTCGTCCGTCAGTCGCTATAGTACGAGTATAGTATAATTATATCGTAGAGTGAACATAAGTACATAATATTATCATTATTATATTATTTTGTGAGTCGAGCAGTACCTATTGTAGAGTCTTCAATTTCCCGCATAGTTTTCCGTTACATTATGTAGTACCAAATCAGAAAGCAAAATATTGCTGCATGCTCAGCTATACTTGGAACAAAGGTAAGTACCTAATTGATGTATAATTGTGAAGCTCTGTAAACAGCATTATGTTACCTAACGAAAGTAATAAACTGTGTAGGTCCGGAAGTAGCTGGAATACGTCACATTTTATGAAACGGGATAAGAATAAAAGCTAAGGTAGCCTGACCGGTGACTTCTTAGTGTAACGTATGCCGACTGAAAGAAAGCACAAATGCAGGATACAAAAGATGCTGCACTGCAGCAATTGAGTGGTGAGAGACCAAATGACATGACCAAACCTATGCAAAATCACCTTCACGAGCTGATCCGCATCACGGGTGACAGATCTAGATGCAGGTTGCTTCTCTCCACTAGGTCTCCACCACCTTTAGGATTTCAAGATCAACATCCTCAGGATGGGATGGATGGAAGAAGCATGATACCATCAGATGTGGTGGTTATCAGTACTTGGTGAGTGGAAGTAGGAACAAGTAAGTTATCATCTTCAGGATGTTAAAAGACCGCCAACAGACCCGAAAGCCACGCATACTAGTCCCTAAAACAAAGTACTTTTTCGATAAATTATTGCTGGGAAATTATTTTGGTTTTTTAGGTTATAATTTTGAAAAATATTTTATCACGCAATGGACGTGTAACGCACTAAAGTCACATTGTGCAAGCGTAGGTATAAATTTATGTTACATAAGCTTGAAGTGCCGATGTTTAGAATACATTGCGGGTTGCAATTTTAACGTCGTTTTTTGTAAGAAATATTCATAATTTTGATATAGCTTCTTGAGAAGGTATGCTAAGAACTAGATACTGATTACATTTCTGCAAAAAAAAAGTTTTGAAAAGTCCGACTTTGAACCTCATTATCTCGGAAACCGTTGATTTCCCAGGCATAGTTCCTTGGGCAAAAATGTTCATTATGATGAGGACAATTCGTGGTTTCCCGCTTTGTTGGCGGTCTTTTAACACCCTGTATAACAAGTGGCTACATAGTAAGACTGTGCTCAAAAGTAAGCTGTTAAAGGAATAGTCCGTAATAACGGCACAAGCTAACTAAGGCCTGCCTCATTAGCCCTCGATAAAGGTCCGTCCATTGACGGATGATGCAAGGCGTCCCCGTGACGAGCCTATCAGTATTATGCAAATAACAACCTGGGCCCTTAGCCTGTAACGCAATGGCGGGTCAATGGCGTCCCGGCAGAAGCACAAAACCGGGCTCTCCTCGTTTTTCTCCTACAACCAGAGAACTAATCCTCTAGAATTAGAATTAAAATATTCTTTGCTGTACTACAAAAACATTAAAAGGATAGACAGCGTTAGCAAATCGTAATTGAAGTCGTCACCTGACAGCCCATTTTGGCACCATTGTGTTACAGGCTAAGGGCCCTGGCTGCGTGCGGCCGAAGGAACTCGCAGAAGGAACACTGAAAGCGAAACTATCAGTTTGGTTTGTGTTTAGATATTAGAGATTACTATCTCTCGTTTGACGTATTTCAATGTCTAAAAATGTTTATTTTGGTTATACAGGGCGTTAAAAGACCGCCAACAGAGCCGAAAGGTACACATACTAGACCCAAAACAAAGTACTTTTTCGATAAATTATTGCTGGGAAATAATTTAGGCTTTTTAGGTTATAATTTTGGAAAATATTTTATCGTATAATGGAAGTGTAACGCAGACAATTCATATTGCGCAAGCGTTGACATAAACTTAGGCTACTTACGCTCGAGGTGCCGATGTTTAGAATACATTGCGGGTTGCAATTTCAGCGTCGTTTTTTGTAAGAAATATTCAAAATTTTGATATGTTTCCTTGAGAAGAAATATTAAGGACACATTTCTGAAAAAAAAAAATTTGAAAAGTTTGACTTTAAACCTCATTATCTCGGAAACCGTTGATTTCCCTAGCATAGTTCCTTGGGCAAAAATGATCCTTATGATGAGGACAATACGTGGTTTCCCGCTTTGTTGGCGGTCTTTTAACACCCTGTATGACGGGCAACGACTGGGGTGGCTTTCAAAATCGCCACGCGAAAGAAACTGGCCACTGCGGTTAGGGGAAACGAACAAACGCCTTCTAATACGAACAATAGGTAGTTAAGGTATACCTAAGTAATCAGGTAGGATTAAACCTTCTATTCCTTCCTACATACTGTCCCTAGTCCAGGCTCCCGTGTCAGATAGCTGTTTTGATAATTCACCTACTCTCGTGTCTCCGCTTAGGGACTAAATTGTGGTGCTTAGCAACCTCGTTAAAACTGGCGTTTTTAAGGATGTGCACCGGAGTGTTGAACGAAAGCATTCAAACACAGTGAACTTAAGTTTCAAAATGAAATGGCTACAAAATGTAGACTCTACATTCAAACCTTTCGGAAGATGTTATTGTAATATGATCTTAAGTTATCTTTCGAACCCGGAAATCCTCAAATTGTCGTCGACTGATCCGAATTAATCAATCTAAATTCGACTTTCACTAAACAGTGTGAAAACAACAACACGTTTCCATTCACAATCGATCTTTAAAGTATTTCCCCGTGAGCATCGTGAAATGGCAATCCATTTCATGCTGTCATATTCTCTCTAACACAATAAAAGCAGCATATAAATAACATGGACCGCATTCTTGCATGTCGTAATGAGGAGATCAGTCGCTGATAATCTTAACATATTATTATGTATTTGCTTTTAGAATCGTCTCGTTTAACTTGAACTTTATTTCAGTTTTTGGGTCACACCACAATGAAGCTATTAATTTTACCGCCCACTCAGTGTGATTTAAGGCCTTAACTGTTACTCATTAGGCCGCAACCGTGTAAAATTATTGGTTTTTGAAAAAGGAATTTCGAGGCACAACGCAAGCAAAGAAAACGGGCGTGAATGAGATGCGCTTGATCAATTCAAAATGGCGCATTATCATAATGCAACAAACGGAATGCTAGCGTGCCTACAAGGGAAAATACCTGCATAAATATCAGATCGAAATCCATATTTAATAGAGCAATAAAAATAACACTTTAAATGTTGAGTTATGTGAAAATAATAGGCAAATTACAATTGACTTGGCACAGGTTATAACCATTTGAGAATAGGTAGGACACATAAATCACACGTTACAAAATGTGTCACACAATTATTGGTGTTACGAATACAAGGTCATCGGTGCAATGTGATCTCTATGCAGCTTAGTTTCTCTCACGCTAGATGATTTTGAAGCTACAGACTCTTTTGTAACTCGTCCTGCTTGTAAAAAGTGTAACCTTGAAACTTAGACGCAATTAAGAACTGCTAATTTCAACAAACTAATGTAGCTTTTTCCTAACAACCTAATGCGTCTAACTGGAGAGTAAAGTGAACATTAAAAAGCCATTACTGCGAGTAAACGGTCTGTTATTAAATCGTTGATTGGCGTTTACAACCGAGTTATGTATCACCTGTTGATTTGTGCTAATTATTGTAACTTATCTGCGATACTGGTTGCAACTTTACTTCTACCATTGGAGCGTTTACTTCTCGTTTAAAAATAGACTTATCAGACTTTGTACCGATTATTCATAGCAATATCTACAACTTGACAGCCCTATTAGACCACCAATTTAAACTCGAGGGAAAAAAGCTGCCCCTAGGAATGAGCGGAGATGATTAAATGGTGACACTTTAATACGGTGTTTGTGATTTAGTAGTTCTCGTTGGTAGTAGGAAGCAATTAATCCAGTCTTATTTATCGTGAGCCCTGCCTCAGCAGGTGACCGGCGGATTCCAGGAATGTCGCATCAAACGTATGATTAAGGCAGTGGACAAGGTGGATCTGGCGTAGGTGGCGGGAGCTAATTTGTAAGAGTGATAGTCTAAGCTACATTTTATCAAAACTCAATGAAATTCCGTAAAAAATGTTAGCACTCAAAACAAAAAAAGTATTTTCAAAATTAACATGAATTGAAGATGCCAAAAGATTTTAAAACTCTTGAAAATGATTCTGACCGCGTTGTCCGAGAGATCGAAGGAAGAAGAAAGTAAAAATAGTGATCGAAATGATCAGACTTGTTCTAGGGCCAAGCCTACATAGATTCCTGGGCTCTATTGTGCTAGCGGTGTGGAAGAAACTTGTTAAAAATCTGCTTACGATGTTCTAAGCACAGACGGTTGCGCAAAGAGAATTTCTAGAAAATCTTAAAATAGGAATATCGCGTTCGAGCGATGGATTAAGGATTTGTTGTGAATGACTTGAAGAACTCTACCTAAATAAAAAGGAAGAAAAAGGTAAACTTGGAAACTCACCAGGAGCACCAAGCAATTTCAGGATCGTAAGAGAATGTACCTAATCAGACGGAGGGTGGACAACAGTTAGAGAATCTTCATAAAACACCCAATAAGAACAAAAAAGTAGAGAAACTTTAAAACCCCCAATCACAACCAAAAAACGCCGAACGCTCCTCCTGTAACCACAGCCTCACAACCAGTAGTTCACGAAATACAAACAAAGGCCTGCTAGAAGGGAGGCGTACCGTTACCAGTGTTGTGCACGTGATAAGCCAGATCTGCTTACCATGTTCTAGGCACAGGCGGTTCCGCGAACTACCATTCGGCTTATTAGCCTGAGTACGAAGAAACGTATTAAATTCAGATTGTTATTGTTCTGTAACTGGACAAAAAAAGGAGCCTGTACATGTACATACATACAAGTGTACATGTCTCACTAGATGGGCAAAGGCCTTTGGGGCCACTGCGGAGAGTTTGGGGCCACTGCGGATTGGCGAATTTTGCGTTGAGGTATGCCTCAGACGCACAGATTTGCTCACGATGTTTTTCTTAACAATAAACGAGTGGTATAGTTACTACAAATTCACAAATGTACGTAACTTTGACAATATACCAAAGTCATAGCACCGGGATTCGAACCTGGGACCTCTCGTTTGAATGTCCAACGTTCTACCCATTGTATATAAAAAAAAAATATTTTCATTCAAACCATCGTTATAAGATTAGTTTTACGGCAGCGAATTCGTTTTATTATTGTGGATGCACTATAAGCTTTTAGTGTCGATATTCATTACTTAGCCATTTTTACAATCGGCCCATTTTCTTTGAGAAAAGAAGCTAGCGTTATTTTTTATTATTTTTTTATTAGTAAGTATCTAATTCCATAAAGTGGTAACGAAACGCGAGTGCCCTAGGGTGGTATTCTAGAACACTACTTAAACTCAGTTTAAACAGTGTTCAGACTGTCGATAAAGCAGTGCATGTTTTGATATGAAGGGAGGGATATTCAAATCAAAACATACACTGTTTTATCGACAGTCGACACTACTAAACTCTACTTAAACTGAGTTTAAACAGAGTTCAAGGAGCTTTCTAGTTTGAACTGAGTTTAAACAGAGTTTAAGTAGCTTTCTTGTTTGAACTAAGTTTAAGTAGCGTTCTAGAATACCATCCTTAGTCTCTAACTAATTTAAACTGAGAAAATTAATGAGCAGGTAGGTAAGTGAACTAAATAAGGCATGTATCATGTATCAAGTCAAATCATGAAAAATAGACAGACACGCATGCCACGCATGCAATGCTACCAATTCAAGTTATGTTTAATTGGTCGACCATGCGACTGTATTTTTCAATGAGAATCCGGCTATTGACATCTGTGTTCGTTAGTTTATATCTGCAAGACCTTGCGGCGTTACAGCCCCTTGACTACCTCCAAGATACTCGTCATTTATAAGCCCGTTTTTGGCACTCTACAATAACAAAAATTGCACATATTCTAAAAATGCTTGATAACTCTGCCTAAAAAAAACTGTTCCGAACCTTGTCCAAAATCTGCTTGTCAATCGTACTGGTGTAGAAAGAAGGGCTTAACCTGAAGGATTTATTTAAACTAACCTTTCTTGGGTATCTACGAGAATTGTTCGATCACGCTTGAAAACCAAAAGGTTTACTCCTAGTAATTTTTGGAGCAGTCACTTCAGAGTAACTATCTACACTACAAAGACGAGAAACAAACAACATACTTACAGCTTTATTTACTAAGTCACGGTACAGTAACGTCTCTACATACAGCGTGTTTACCTATCAGATAATATTTTGAAGTTATAATCCGATAGGAGACTGCATGCACAGAAAACTAACAAACTAATTATACAAGGTGTTACAAAAGATCCTAACTCTTTTTACAGGGTAATAGCACCCGGTGATAAGGATCACAACCTAAATATTTTTTTGCTCTATGACGTTTCGTTGATTTTCGAATTAATAAAAAATGTAAACGCTGTGGCGAGAGAAAGGTATTTTTTTATTATTGTTTTCATCGACTTTTACAGTGTTTTAACAATTCAAAGCTACACACCCAAACAAATTTTTAAATTTGAGCCTATACCAAAAACAAGATATGAATTTATGAAAATTTTTCAATTTAGAAAATTGATTTTTTAAACTTTTTTTTACAGAATCAACATGCTGTCGACTAGTAGGTTACACCCTGTAAAAAGAGTTAGGATGTTTTGAAACACGTTTTAGTGTTTTTGACTTGGTCAAGGTTCAGGTCCAGTACCTTCTCTACACCCCGTTGTCAGTCAGTCAGTTGACAGGCAGAGGGCCTAAACTTGGAGCGAGTGGCCGTCGGTTGCGTCTACGCAGATCAACATCTAGGCCCCATGAGATCAAAGCGGCGGTTTAAGGAGGCCTTCAGGCCCCTCGCAATCGAACTGGGCTTATCGGGAGCCGGTACGTGTGAGACTTTTCTTCTAGTAGTGACACTTGGACATGTCTCTGACCTTTATGCGGTGGGTTAGTGCTTTCAAAGTGATTTTTTTCTTATTTGTGCCGTACATCCTTCCATCCCCTGATGTTTTTTCTGAACCACGTCTTCCTTCTGCCAACACATCTCTTCCCTTACCATCATAATCACTAAAAGATGTCGTTTAAGACCATTGTTTACCTCGCTCACTCACATACAGACCAAGTAACATAACATAATAATATGTAGGTCATATTTAAGGGTTGCAAAATTGTTTCTTTCTTTTTGCGCAGTGCGTCAGCGTACTCCGTTCACAATCCTCTTAAGTATGCTCTAAGCTTCGTACTCGTAGGTGCTTCGTAGCAGAATGGTATCTACGTAAATGCCAAAAACAAAGACGAAATCGCAACAGCACATCTCCGTATGTGTATTTTTCCGCGCATAGGTAGGGAGGGGTCAGAAAAACAGCACCTATAAGAAAACCCAGTGTAAACTTCGATCTTGTTATAACCCGCGTGGGATGAGAATGGGATGTGCGACCTTTTGGAACTGAGACGCGCGCGGAAAGCAAACTCGCATCGAAGCAACATTGTCAAAGTAAAATAAAGTATATTTTCGATTGACTTTGACTAGGTTCCATCCCATTCTCATCGCGCGCAGATTATAATCGATAGTGTCAAGCAAGAGACATGTCTCGGAAGAAAAGCCCTTAGTTTCGAGACTTCTGGGGCTTATCTTCGCATACCATCTCGGCTACTGCTCTAGTGAGGTACCTATGACCTCATACTGCACTTGGATTATGCATTCAGAATTGGTCTGGTTTATTTACAGGTCGTTATGGGCCTACAATGATAAATGGGGTACGCGGTACGGATTCCTTGCGGATGATCATTGGAAAGATAGCTCTTACTATCTATATTCTGTACCCTCTTAGGTACAGTATATGGCTTCTAATACACACTGTACTAAAGCATGATCTATTTTTACTGGCCTAACAATCTAAGCCTTATTGTTCAATGACATACAGGGTCATAGAACAATTTGTTCTAATTGTTCAGCGATTCTAAAATATGTTTTAAGCAATTAGGTATTAGGTACTTTATAGTAGGTTTACCCTGTCCATAAAAAGTTACTGCAAACAATATCAGCTTGGTATAAAAGGTGTTATTTAAATTAAGAAGTTAAAATAATATTAATAAAAAAACATGAAAATAGAAGTTTTATTTTATTTATAGTGACTCAAGCTGTCGTTTCTTTTACCCATAATACTGATACTTGGCGATTCAATACAGGAAAACCTGAACAAAGAACTTTTAGCACCTTGTGGTCAGTGACCGTAAGGACTCTTCTCAAATTATACTTGAAAACCACAGGTTTGTAGGTTATGGAAACGGACGCGCGCGGTGATGCCATTCGAGGTTCTCGTCCCCTTAGCCACAAAAATAATAAGAGAGAAGTAACATCGAAGTTTTAGTTTGAGTAAATATTAAGAGCGTATAACAGTACAGACAAATCTGTTGAAAAATCGGTTGCTGTCTCGCGTTCGCAAATACTGAGCGAAAGGGACAACCTGAAGAAAATCTACAATATCGAGGTTTCGTATACCCCACTTTCTTCTCTCAAAATTGTGATGGTCATATTAAAAAAAAAAACACCAATTCTATCACAAGAAACTACTTGAAGAGACCTCTTTTGCCGCCGCTTTTAAATACGCATTTAGGTATTTTAAACTAGTTGTGCCCGCGACTTCGTATGCGTTTTTACACATTTGATATTTAATTTAAATTCGACTGTGGAGGAAAACTCAAAAGGAAGGTTTTTTTAACCCCCGACCAACAAAGAGGGGTGTCATTATGTTTGATAGCTTTGTGTGTGTGTCTGTTTATGTGTTTATGAGGGTGTGCCTGTCTGTGTGTCTGTCTGTGTGTGTGTGCCCTAATCTAAACAATACAATTATGATAAATATGTTTTGTTTAGATTAGGTATCGCCCGTGTAAGATACCAGGAAACTTAGCATAAGAATTGCCTGGGAAGTATGGGGGTTTATTATGTATCTCCCTCGACGTAGAGTGGGATAGATAAAGTTATAAGCCCATAGATAAGGTCTTACCCATTCTCATGCTAAGCCAGCAAGCAAAGCATAAGGTTGGGTTAGAGCGTATCTACCGCAAATAACTCTGTCTATCCCGCTCTACGGCAAACAAAATATATTTTTTTAATATCAAGTTGGGCTCAGTAGAGTAAATATTAAAAAAAAAAACAAAAAAAAATTTCAACCTCGCGTGGGTTCAAACCCAGAACATTTCGACCGCGACGCAAAAGTACTACATTTCTAACATCGATAAACTTTGTCCGACCTCCACCGAAAACCACTCACAATTCCCTCCAGCAAGCATCATAAGGCTGGGTTAGAGCGTATCTATGGCTCTGTCCATCCCGCTCTACGTCAAACAAAAGAGTGAGATACCTATTGTTTTAAACCCATAGATACGCTCTAACCCGGCCTTATGCTACGCTTGTAGAACTAACAGTTTCAGAGTGT
Organism: Zelleria hepariella; assembly: GCA_949319315.1. NCBI lineage: Eukaryota > Metazoa > Arthropoda > Insecta > Lepidoptera > Yponomeutidae > Zelleria > Zelleria hepariella. The sequence continues at coordinate 7,121,003 of OX439387.1, read as the reverse complement.
TAAAAGACCGCCAACAAAGCGGGAGACCACGTATACGTATAGTCCTCATCATAACGAACATTTTTGCCCAAGGAACTATGCCTGGGAAATCAACTGTTTCCGAGATAATAAAGTCGAACTTTTTTTTTTTTTTTTTTCAGAAGTGGTTCAGTATCACGTTCTTAACATAACTTCTCAAGAAGCCATATCAAAATTATGGATATTTCTTACAAAAAATCAAGTTAAAATTGCAACCCGCAATGTAGGTTTTCGAGAGAATGTGGTTCAAAGTCGGACTTTTAATTTTTTTTTGCAGAAATATGTTCAGTATCACGTTCTTAACATACCTTCTCAAGAAGCCATATCCAAATTATGAATATTTCTTACAAAAAACGAAGTTAAAATTGCAACCCGCAATGTATTCTAAACATCGGATAGCCTAAGTTACTCCCAGAAACGTGAGTTACGACCATGTTAAGTTTGGTTGAAAACTATTCAGCGGTGTTCGCGTTTATCGTGTTCATACAGACAGACAGACAGACAGACAGACAGACAGACAGACAGACATAAACCGTTTTTTTTGCATTTTTGGATTCAGTATAGTTTACTTAGTAACCCCTGCTAGTTTTTTTCTAAAAATATTCAATGTACAGAATTGACTTCGCTAGAGTTTTATTATAAGTATAGATTTCGGTAAGCTAGTCTTTGTATACGCATATCACGCTATCACGGAGCAGGGGGGCTACCCTTGACGCTATTGCGTTATTACTGAAGTTTTAAAATTAATTTCTCTTTGAATTCGCGCTACTCATGCTTTGCTTGTACCTATGTACTTTGTAATTTTTATTGAAAGGTAAGGCTATTTTGTACAATAAAAAAATAAAACGCGTCTTAAATCGGGAAATATCGAATTTTGTAAATTGCCCCTTGTTAAAGAAAACGCATCAAGGGTAGAGGAGCTGTAGTTCTGTCGTACATTGCCCCTTATTGAAAAAAATCTGTCAAGGGTAGAGGAGCTGTAGTTCTGTCTTACTTATTTAGTGTCGCAAGTGCAGACGATCCATAAAGGGACCCGGTAGAATGCGCCGGGCACCGCGGCGTAATACCAAATACAATAGCACTATCTCACTACCAAATACTATGACGGATACGCGAGACTGGCCGTTGGCCGCTTGGCGACGGAAAAAGAAAGAAAAAATATAATATTTAAAAAGCAAAAACCCGACCACTGAAATCTGTCGATAACGTGGTGTCTTGTAGGTACACACGACAGCACGTCAGAGTGTACACTTTGGTTGTAAAGTCGCCCGTAACGTAACCGAGTAGAATGCTAGCGCGTAAGCGTCGACGTGCTGTCGTGTGTACCTCGTTTGAAGGATAAAAGCAAAAGCTCATTCTTAGGTCTAACTGTTTTAATTGTAAAGATAATATAACCAACAGGGGAGTTGCGGGTTCAAGTCCTGTCCCGAGCGGATCTTTTCAACTTACTATAAATGTTTAAAATGTTCAATAGAACGGGTTAGTGCATTACGAAAAACAAAAAGTGATAATGTAACCACTGAATTCAGAAACACTCGACAAGTTACCAACCCACTCTTTTACAGAGCTTTCTGTTCTGTTAGTTTCTGTTGTGTACGTGTGGGAAGGTAGACTCTAGCAAGGGTTCTGAACTCTGTGTATTTTAGGCACCCCCATCTTGGCGCAGTCTGTGTCATTTTTTGGCGAACGTCACTTCCAAATATTTCTGATACTGCAATACCTACTCCCATGCAATGAGCCGTTTTCACGGCTGTCAAATTTCCCTTTTTCTGAAAATATTATTAATCTGTGTAAGCGAAATTTGACAGCCACATCCCGGTTCTTGTATGGCCAAGCATAAGAGCGCCATCTACCAAGGGCTTTGAATGAAGCTTTTAACTTTCAGTTGAAAACGGGCCATTATTACAAAATAGACGTAAACACACAGAATGGTGCCTCGACGTGCCGTATGTAACATGGCCTTTCTTACTAGAATAAAATAATATAAATAATATAAATAAATAGATAAATCCTGATCGCGGCCCCACATAAATAATGTAACTAAATAGAAATAATGTAACTAACTAATCCGAGAATTTAAAATTAATTATTATGGCCTTTGTCATGATCGTTCTAGTGGTAGGACCTACATTATGAATCCGAATTAACCAAGACTCTTAATAGGGAAAGTATGTAATCTCTTGGAAAGCTGGCTATAGTGATAACAACCCTATCAGTGAAAATAATAGAATATTGAAGTGATTAGTTGTAAGAAAAGTAATAGTGATCAAACAAACGTAAGTAATTAAATGAATAAACCTACCCTGCCTTCTTTATTTCTAGTTTTAATTGCCTTAATGTCAGAATTATAATGCTTAGCTAAAGGAAGCTTTTAGATAGATTAAAGTGAATTTATAATGCATAATATAACAACTATTAGTGCGATGCTTACTAGGACAATAACGTAGGTATGTATGCCGCAAAGTTAAAAGTACCCTACTCATTCAGTGTAAAAGATAGTAAAGGAAATTAATTAGCTAAATTAAAGTATTTTGCCTTCTTTTACTACTAGATTGAAACTCATTATCAATTTCGTAATAGTTAAATTATACTTAGACTTCATTTAAATACTGTGAACTTTACTCAGAGATTTTTCATTGAATTAAAATATAAATATTAGAAATTCGATAAAGTGAATTAATTGTAAGCTAAAAATCATACAAACATTTTTGTTTGTTGGTAAAAGGACAGCTCCGACCCGCTGAACCTAGTAAACCTCACCTCTTGTGAATTGGGTTTCCCTCCAACTTTTTTTCTCTAAAATAATTTTATTACATTTAACTTTACTTTATTCATTTAAATAATTTATGAGTACCACTGGTTCGTAAAGCACTTATCATGAAGAAAAGAACCAGCAAGAAACTTCACATGTGTGCTTCAAGATTTTATAATATAACAAAGTTATGTCGTCTCTTTTGGACATAAATTGTTATTGATTTCTTCTTTGAAATTTACATTTCATATTGAGTAAATTCTATGTTCATTTACACTTCATTCTTGTGCTGAACAAGAAATATTAGTAAGTATTTATTTTACTTAAGTTTCAAATCCAATAATAAAATACAGGCAAATTCTCTGCAAAATTTACATTATTATAATATGAATCTTTATTTTACTTTATTTTGTGAATGATTAGACTTCCTTTATCTATCATTTCACAATGCAAGAATTTACAACTTGAGAAACAAATTATTATTCCATAAATTTTAGAATAAAAAGGTTTTAGTTTCAATAAAAATATACCCTTAGGTAAATTCAAAAGTCAATAGAACTAATTCTTCACTAAATAGCTCTGATCCTAACAGATAATTCCATTTATTTGGAAAAGTAGTTTTTAGATTTCTACCTTCAAATATTTCCCATTAGATTTTTCTAAAAGGTTCACAGCTCAAACTCCTTTTTAGGCAGTTCGGATGCGAAGATGAATATTTATTTATAATGGTTATGAAAATGTTTTATAACACTTTATAATTTTATAATATCAGGTTAGTCTCTTTTTATTAGACTGAACAGAACTCTATTTATTGAGTTTAATTATAAATTGGTATAATTTTATTTCCTACCATCATCGTGCTGAATATTCATAAGGTAAGTTATCTTAAGATTTGGATCGAATGTTATACCAAATCTCAACCCGCGAAACGGAGACACTGAATCATATCAAAAATAATCCTTGTTTGCTAGACAATTTCACCCACATGGTATGAAGATTGACTAAGGTACTGCTTTGCTTGACCTCGGATAATTTTCAATACAAAACACTGACCCATTCCCCAAGCTAAAACTGATGCAAAATTCAATAAAGAAGTTATTTGGAAGGTTAAATTGCCTAACTAAGTTATTGACTCCCAATAAAACGCGATCCCTAGCCTAATGTGTCTATTGCCCAGCCTATCCCACTAACCCCGCAATTTCTACTGTGTTGAGGCAAGCTAGAAGCCTTCAGCTTCACATTTACTTTAAACGTGTAGTGTGTGATGTCAAATCTTCGATTGTGCAATGAAGATTTGCTAGCAGAGTGAAATTAAGAGAAAGCGCTGTGGGTTCGCAGCTAGGTGTGTACCTAAGTGTGTCCCTATAACCCAAAAGTGTCAAGTTCGAGCAATAGGATTGGGATCACGCCATGAACTTGACAATTCCCTATATGTTTGTGTATAGATAAATATATAAATAAGGCTGCGACGCAAGGGTGTATCCAGAGTTTTGTCAAATAAGCGCTCGCTCTAAATAAACCAATGCCCGAGTAGCTAGCAACTCGTAATAATAAAAAACGAGGAGACAGCGGCTACACACTATTCTCTAACAAAGAACCATGTCTCTGTTATTGCCTCACTAGTGAATCTAACAAAACTTTAAAATATAATTGATTGTTCTTTGCATAAAATAAAACAAAGTCACTTCCATAATATTCCTGCATCTCCAAGGCACACCTTAGCATGACACAAGAATACTATTTCAGCAACACTCAACTAAGTTAAATTACAAAAGCACGAACTTCAAAAACAATCAATTATTTCGACCGCGATAACTAATTGCCTCTGCGCAGATAGAAATCCCTTCGCTATGCCTCCGCAATTCATAGAACCACGAAAACACCACGTTAGAATCTCTCCGAGCTAATCGCTATAATCAAATTACCAAATATAATCAAGCAGAGGCTTCCCAAGAAATCTGTCGCCAGGGAATCAACCACAAGATCAAAAATGTCGTACTAACCCAAGGGGTACCTTGGCTCTTAGTCTGACACACTTTGGCAACTCAAAAATGCAACCAGCAAGGTTCAAGCGAACAACAAGACTCTCAGTTATTTGAAATAATCACCAAAGTTAAATTCACTAGGAAAATCCGACGAATAATAATCCCTCCCGCTACCGCGCTGGACGTTTTATACCGCTTCTCCCATGCTCCAAAAATTCCCTATGAAAAACTACTACTTCAGTTCGAAGAAGAAAATAAAGATAGTCCTATACTAATTATCACATAGGTGTGAAAGAGTGAGAGAAAATGACGACATTTCCTCCATTAAAGTAAAACATAGAACTGAAAGAATGAGCTAGAATATATGAAACATGTCACAAGCGTGAAAGGGTGAGAGATATTCCTCATGAAACAACTTCACTTCACTCTCCAAGAGATCCCTAGGTTTCAATGAAAACCCCGTAAACGTCAACCTGCATGAAGTGCAAGGGATTTCCATGATGGCGGCCCGTCAATACCAAATTTTATTTCCAAAACCCGAAAACTCCATTAACATATCACTACATTCGAATTTTGAATACGCGATGGCCGTTTGTTGGACAAATCTCGCGCCATTATCTACCTACACTTGGCCACTGCCTTGATAATATTGCCTTAATAATTCTCAATTAAATGTAAGGAACCCAGTAAAGGAAATTTAGTGGTACTTCGCGTTTTCAACTCAATGAATCCTAGTACTTCGCTTTTTAAACTTAGTAAATTCAAACCATTCCTAATACTGCTGAAGTAGTTCTTCCTCCTTCCGCAAGATGTCGCCTATTGATTAGTTCTCTCTTTGCCCTATAGATGGCGTTATAATTTTTAATTAATATTTATTTGATTAGTTGAAAATTGACAACGTAGTTCCCAATTTCACAAACAGATGGCGCAATTATTTACATGATTTTTTTCTCATTTTATTTATTTATTTGTGAATGTTGGGCGAATCGATTGAAAAATCAATCTGGTTCGTCTCAGCGCCCCCCGAAGATTGTGCAAGTGAAGAACTGAAGCAAACTTCTACCCCAAAGAAATTAAATGACATTCACAAATGACTCTATCAAAGTTTATGAACACTTCCCCTTTGCTGTATTCTTTTTGTGTGTGATGTGTATTTTAAACCAAATAATAGTCAACCACCTCAGAATATGAATAACAGAACAGCTGACGTCTGAATCATGTAAAGCAACTTCTCGCCCAAGATTTACGGAGTCCATTGTTATGAGGGAAGAAAAGGTTGTGAATCTCTTCTCTTTCATAAGGAAAGAAGGTTCTTTCATGGAGCCTCCGTTTTCATCATTGTACTGCGCAGCTCGATAAATGAACTTCCCCCTCTATAGACCTAGAGACAGTAGCCTCTCCCGACCATCCTTTAAGATTGATAATTTACTATACAAGTCCTTCCGCCCCATATCCCGATATCCATTTAACGAGATCGCATCATAAAATTTGGTGTGTGTTAAAGTATGTGAAAGGAGAATCAGTCTGATGTCAAATCTCGAAAAATTAACTAATATTCTTCTCCTCCTTCTTTAGCCATGTTATCTCAACAATTCTAAAACCAGAAACTTTTTATTCCAATAGAAAAGTTTCAAAATATCAACGTGTCCCAAGCTAAATATAAAATTCTTATTAATATTGACACCAAGAATACTCAAACATTTGTGATAATTCTCCATTCGCACGACTTAGTGTGGGGAAAATGATTGCCAAATCAAGTGGCTGCATGTAGAGTTAGACCTCCATATAAGCCTGCTTTGCATGAGCGTGTCTCTTGAGTGACGGATCTACAATCTATGCCCATCTCTTATAGGAAGGTAATTGTTAATGTGTGTGTGTATCAAAGTTTCTATGTTCATAAACTTGGCTTCTTCCCGTATGGAAATCTTTTGATTCAATTAAGCCCTTTTTAACATACATATAATAGAATATTTAAGTAATAGTCAGTCAAGTCAATAAATAGATTTTAGTCAGGATAATAATCATACATCTCTAGAATCAGCATTCACCTTTTCATTCTCTCTCTTTCGTTTCTTCTACGCCACTTATTTGAATCACAAGCCCACGTAAAGAAGAAGCGGTAAACCAAAGTTATACTACAGTAATGTATTCAAATGAATCAGTGTTTTTTTTTTTATAACTGGCTCATTTGTTAAAACAACAAACCCCAAACTGTTATTCCATTTAGTAAAAAGATAATGTAATTCACTTTGCACAAAACTCTGGAAAACTTTAATAAACTCACTAGGTCTTCCTTTTCTTTTAAAATCTATAAATACCGTAAAACTGTATTTTATTAAAATCGATTGCAAAGATATCAAAACATAATATAATTAACTTCAATGGTCTATCAGTGGACTCCTATCTTAAACTCCAAAACGTTTAACTCCAATATTTTTTTTTTTTTTTTAATAAAATAATCTTAAATAATTTAACCTTTGCATCTACGCAACGAGGTGATTTATACAATTCAATGGTACAACAATGTCTTGTTCCAATGATCACTTCACTCTCCCAAAGTGAATTGAATAATATGATTCAATAATTAAATTCAACGTTTAATTTCCTAATACCAAACCCCATACTAGGTACAACCTTCTTACTTGTTATTTTTCTCAACGAGCTTTTAGTAATTTAGAATAGAATAGAACACTCTCTATTACACTAAAACACACTGTAAGGATAAACAGTATTAATATTAAAATACAACTGGCGACCCTATTGCTAATAGCAATTTCTTCCAGATAATTTATAGGTTTTAAAATAATAATAAAAACTTTGGTGGTCCATTATATGCTATTTAACCCTATAGATATTACAAACCGTCAACCTTCGGTTTTCGATATAAAAATATTAGTGAATTAGTTGGAAAAATTATAAAATTTTATTTCAGTGGTTCATAATAAAACACCCTGACCCTACAATTTCATCATCATCATCATCAGCCTGCTAGCACCCACCGCTGAGCAAAAGTCTCCCCATGCTCACACCAGCTCTCACGATCCTGCGCCAGTCGTAAATATCGCAATAATAAATAAATAATTTAATATATCACCGGTCCGTTATTTACTACCCGACCCTACTTACTTTCAAAGCTTGGTTTTAATTTCATTCTACCAACACTTTGTAATGAAATTGTAACACATAACATGTCCAAACATATCTTCCGAATGAAGTGCAGGATGAATAAAATTCTTAAAGTAATTATTTCCTAGATGATAAATATTTTAATCATAATGATGATGTTTATGATAGAAAGGTTAATATTCCTGAAATCGCAATACATAACATGTCCCAAACTCATTTCCTTATAAAAAGCTCATAAATTAATTAATCTCTCAGATGATACATATTATTTGAAACATAATGATGATGATTATGACAGAAGAGTTAATATTCCTACTTTATAATCAACCTAGATTATGCATAGGTACTTAGCATATTCCGCAACTGCCCAAAAGCTCGATAAAATAAAAATAAAAATGCTTGCTCAAAACATAGGTACCTACATACATACAAGAATGTATTTTACTCAAATAGCTTTTAGAATCTTTTACCCTAATGACCATACAGATAGACCCAAATAACATTCAATTTCTGTAGTGATTCAACACCGAATTGAATCATTCAATTTCAATTTTATTAAGGTTCTTGAGATTATTGAAATGACGTGTACACGGCTCTAGATCTACAATGTAACACTAATGCAATAATTCCGCGACCCTATAGCTATTCTATAATTAACATGCAACTTAATCTGTAGAGAATTAATAAATTCTGAATATTATAAAAGTTTATCCACACAAAAGAAAAATAGAAACAAGAAAAAAAAAAAAAACTACTTTATTTCCAGGGGCTGGTTTCGAACCATCTCCCTTCAGATCACCGATCCAGTGCGTTATCTACTGCGCCAATTACTTAGCTACCAGTCTACGCGAATTAATCAATTGCATGATAGATTTGTGGCTTCTTCAAATGACGAAACGGAATGGAATGCCACAATCTAAAGTTTTAATCGACCTACCTACCTACAGTGGCTGTGTATATTGATTTTGTAACGCTGGAAAAGTGACTATCACAGCTTTTCATAGTAAGAGTTCTCAATTACGTTAGGTACTGAAATAATAAAATACTTTAGGTACCTACTGAAACATTCTATTCCACCCGATAGAAAAGTACAAATGTTTAAGAATAATTTTAATGACTCCGTTTTCCAAAACCGAAAACCCTTCATCTAGTTCATCGTACCTCCTTACTAATACTAGCCAAAATATAGCACAGCCCGTGCTAAGTTACATCTAAAATCTAGACCGTTGTCTGATAATTCCGCTTTGTCTGTCTAACTACGCTATTATGAAGAAGAAAAGTTTGTACCACGACAGCACATCGATCCCTACATGCCAGCACTCTTCTCAGTTACGTTACAAGCTATTGTTACAACAAAAGCGCACACTCTAACGTGCTATCGTGTGTACGTAATTATGTATGTAAGGTAAGGAGTAATCTTCGAAACCACTGATCGGACTTTAAAAACTCCCGCACTAATGGGAAGCTAAGCCATCGCTGAGTTCTACATCTAGGCTATTTCTTTTTTTTCGTGATAACGGAAAAACCAAGTCTGCGCGGACAAAGTCGCGGGCAAAAGCTAGCGTGAAAGAAAAGTAAATAAGGATCTAGTAACAAGCCTGAATTTGGTTATTATTACACGATCCTAGATGCTAAAAGATATTACATGTTGAGACAACCCGTTTTCCAAAACTCCCTACGTGCGTCCTGTACACTAATTATTATTGCACTAATTACAGACAAGTAAGTAAGTTTCAGTTGCTAAAATATAGCATGCTAGCTTTAGATTCGTTTGATTAAACAAATAAGCAGATATGGAACATGCAAGTATGTATTGTGTTTGATTTATATTCGTATTAACCGACTTAGAATCGAGTAAGTTTACACTGTAGGTAAAATCTAAGCAAAACAAAATAACGAAACTTGAGAAACTGAATTTGAGTTTGACAACTTTGATATTACTCTGCAAACGATTGTGATGCACGCCTAGCATGAGAGAGAGAGATTCTACCCTGTCAAATTTGACCATCATGTACCAACATCGAAACGCCTGATTAACGTAAACTCACTGCTTGGGAAAGTTTGCCAGCATGTTCGTAGCAGGCGCACCGTCTTATCACCGTCATCTAACATTTTCTAGCTTGAAGAACGAGTGAGCGAAGCAAGAGAAGTTCTCCGAGTCTACCCGAACAATCCGGCACCAGTATGTCTGAATGTCTGTATGTTTGTAAGTTTGTTGAACGAGTGAGCTAAGAAGCAAGAGCATGAGAAGTTCTCCGAGTCTACTGGAACAATCCGGCACCTGTACGTCTGTATGTTTGATGAACGAGCGAGTGAGGCGAAGTGATAGAAGTTATCAGAGTCCGCTGGAACAATCCGGTGTTTGTATGTCTATATGTTTGTATGCATGATCGTTCGACGATAACTTGAGCAAACTTGGTCCGATCGTCATGAAATTTAGTACGCGGGCAAAAGAAACCAAAAGAATCTCTAAACTCGAACACAAGCCAAATCAGTCGAGGGGTTTCCCAGCTATGTCCAGTCAGTCACAAGCTCACGTGTACACAAATATGGCAAGATAATTTAAAATGAGACTTAGAGTGAGAGAAAACACCGCGAAAAGTTAATCTAAAAGTAGGTAGACCAATTTGTTCGAATGAAATCTTTGAATACTTTACACAACGTGGATCTGCAGTCTGCTCCCGATAAAAGAAAAGAAGAAACTTTATGACAAAGAAATTCAAAAGTTCGTGAAAGAGAACATGCGACAACTTTTTGTGATTTCGGAACGCAACCTCACGGAAGTGTCAACCAACCAACCCAAACGTCAAGTTCAACCAAACGACAAACAGAAACAAAGTTTATTTTCACGCGATTAACTAGCTTATTCTTCAATAAATGCCTCAATAGTTGTGCCCTGGAACATCCCCTAATCTCCATTCGTCTTTACTACGCACAAATACGTCGGCGGGAACGGTGTAATGAGCAAATTCAAGACAACAAAGCAACCTGAAATTGGACAATGAGCTACAAACGAAATCTCAACGTGCCTGTTTTTTCACCAACCGCAAACAAAAGAAGGCTAAGATAAGGTAAGAAAGCAAGAAATAGACCGTACAACTGCACATTCCCACCAGCCGGACAAAGACCTTCTCTTTCAGAGAGTGAGTTCGAGCACAATCACCACTCAAACTGGCGCCTATTGCTAAAAGTATAATCTCCCTTACACTCAGGTTCTCTCACAATGACTAACGAGTAGCACTGCCATAAAAAAATCACAAACGTAGGTACCTGCAATCCTGAAATAAACAAAGTTATAGCTACATGCCCGCTGCGGTAACCAAATCTGAGTCTCTCGCCTCCAAGTCCATCGCTCTTCCACTAGGCCATCATAGATCAGAACAAAATCGCCCCCCCCCCCCGAACTTACAAATACCAGAGTCCGCTCGAAAAACTGAAGTCCGCCCCCCCGTCCGTATGAATTTACTTTTTCTAACTTCTGCATTACTCTCTCTTTCAGAATACCCTCAACAAGAAAGAAAATGAATCTACATTGTTCACGACAACTTCTACCACAAAAACCGAGACTCCGACAAGATCCTAAGTTCAGTGAAAGAGAAAAATTGAACTTAGCAAGATAAATAGTGCCGCCATGAAGAAATGAAGAGATCCTTCGAGAGTCCGCAATACTACTAGAGAAAATAATGTTCTAAAACAAATTCCTTTCGTCTACGCTTCACAATGAGATGATTCATACAGCGTCCAGTGGCACCCCCACAGATGGATGAAGAGACCACTCAGCGCAGCACTCAGTGCAATGCTTATTATGATAGTAAATTAATTACATGATAGAAAACCCTGCCGTTTCATTTTGTTTCAAAAGCTATTTTCCCTGTGAATTTTTACATTATTCTCATAGGTCCCTTAGGTAGTCATAGGTAAAATGTAACGAGGCCAAATGTCTCGGAAAGACGTAGTAAACCTGGTAGTGGACCCGAAAAATAAGGTAATTATTTTCCAAAAACATCCCAATAATCTATTGACAATATTGACAGCTCTCACTTATTTTTTTTTTTTAATCTGTGTCTAGCTAGAACAAAAAAAAAGAAAAGTTTGTCTGTGAATGCCCTGACTTGAGTGAATGATTGAATGAATGCAAATTAACCCTATGAGTGTGTGCATGACATAGACCTTCAAAATAAAATAGGGGCCTATTCTCGTTTCTTACGGTAATCTACCTACAATAAATCCGCAATCTAATCTTAATTGTTTTATTGTTTCTCAATTTGGCTAAACGTCATTAAATGGAATTATTATTTATAGTTAGTTCATAAAAGTCAATTGTTACTCCTTCACGCTGAAATGGCTGAATGGAAATGGATGAAACTTGAAATAGAGATAGCTTAAAGAAACGGCCGAACCGATATGGATGAAATTTGAAATACACTAAGTTTAAAGAAACGGCTGAACAGATATGGATGAAATTTGAAATCTAGTTAGTTTATAGAAACGGCTGAACAGATATGGATGAAATTTGAAATCCAGTTAGTTTATAGAAAAGGCTGAACAGATATGGATGAAATTTGAAATCCAGTTAGTTTATAGAAAAGGCTGAACAGATATGGATAAAATTTGAAATCCAGTTAGGTAGTTAGAGAAACGGCTGAACAGATATGGATAAAATTTGAAATCCAGTTAGTTTATAGAAAAGGCTGAACAGATATGGATGAAATTTGAAATCCAGTTAGTTTATAGAAAAGGCTGAACAGATATGGATGAAATTTCAAATCCAGTTAGTTAGTTAGAGAAACGGCTGAACAGATATGTATGAAATTTGAAAAACAGCAAATTTAAGGAAACGGCTAAACAGATATGGATGAAATTTGAAAAACAGCAAATTTAAGGAAACTGCTAAACAGATATGGATGAAATTTTAAATGAAGTTAATTTAGAGAAACGGCTGAAGAAATATGGATAAAATTCTAAATAAAGTAATTTTTAAGAAACGGCTCAACCAATATAGATGAAATTTTAAATAAACTTAATTTTAGAGAAACGGCTCAACAAATATGGATGAAATTTTAAATATAGCTAATTTAGAGAAACGGCTCAACAAATATGGATGAAATTTTGAATAGGGACACTAGCTTATCAGTAAAACACACAGTCAATAAACCATCTGTCCTCCACACCAAAGACCAAAGCACACCCTGTTTTTTACAGTTCACGCGGACGAAGTCACGGGCAAAAGCTAGTATAATAATAAAAATACAAATGAATAACAACAAGTAGCCTACCGATTTTCTCCTCACAAGCCATATCACCCACAACAATATAACATCTACCAGTTGCACTTCAGAATCGCCCCCTTTTGCTCAAAAAACCCAGCGCAGCGCTCTGAACAGCGCAGCGCACGGCAGCCAGCGCGGCGCCACGGTGTCGCGGTACTCGCGGTGTCGCCCGACGGCCGCCATTTTGTGAAACGCTCGTGCACGACAAGATAATGCAATAAATGAACAAATACAAGGCATCAAAAATCTGCAAATAACTAGATTTTCCCATTTTTCAACCTAGAAGCCCGAATTAACGACCAATATAAACTTCAACTCGTCGAGTAACGAAGAAAACATGCTGCAAAACTGCAAATCAAGAGAAACTAATCAAGAATCGAATCAGACATGAAACCCATGGAAATCTATTATCCACGCTAAACAGGTAACTAAACAGAACCAAATACCTTGGCTTTCGCCCCCCCATCACGTAAAATCTGCTCGCCAATCGTTTTAAGACTTGACCAACCCAACTAAACTCCCAATGTTGTTTCTTTTCAGAAGAGTCATCTAGAAAATGAAAAACGAAAAAACTGCCTTTGCCTACAACCTCGAGGCTCTCGCCTGAAGACAAACAAGACGCTATGTGCAAAAGTGTTAGTGAAATAAGTAACCTAGTGAATTGAAGTCAACTTTCCAAGAAATCACGTACCTCTCACAACCCACACGACAACAAATTGTGTGCTCAAATGGAGCACCACATAAATAAATAGAATAAACAGATCCTACGCCACGGCACCCCATATTGTAACATGGCCTTTCTTACTAGAATAAAATAATATAAATAATATAAATAAATAGATAAATCCTGATCGCGGCCCCACATAAATAATGTAACTAAATAGAAATAATGTAACTAACTAATCCGAGAATTTAAAATTAATTATTATGGCCTTTGTCATGATCGTTCTAGTGGTAGGACCTACATTATGAATCCGAATTAACCAAGACTCTTAATAGGGAAAGTATGTAATCTCTTGGAAAGCTGGCTATAGTGATAACAACCCTATCAGTGAAAATAATAGAATATTGAAGTGATTAGTTGTAAGAAAAGTAATAGTGATCAAACAAACGTAAGTAATTAAATGAATAAACCTACCCTGCCTTCTTTATTTCTAGTTTTAATTGCCTTAATGTCAGAATTATAATGCTTAGCTAAAGGAAGCTTTTAGATAGATTAAAGTGAATTTATAATGCATAATATAACAACTATTAGTGCGATGCTTACTAGGACAATAACGTAGGTATGTATGCCGCAAAGTTAAAAGTACCCTACTCATTCAGTGTAAAAGATAGTAAAGGAAATTAATTAGCTAAATTAAAGTATTTTGCCTTCTTTTACTACTAGATTGAAACTCATTATCAATTTCGTAATAGTTAAATTATACTTAGACTTCATTTAAATACTGTGAACTTTACTCAGAGATTTTTCATTGAATTAAAATATAAATATTAGAAATTCGATAAAGTGAATTAATTGTAAGCTAAAAATCATACAAACATTTTTGTTTGTTGGTAAAAGGACAGCTCCGACCCGCTGAACCTAGTAAACCTCACCTCTTGTGAATTGGGTTTCCCTCCAACTTTTTTTCTCTAAAATAATTTTATTACATTTAACTTTACTTTATTCATTTAAATAATTTATGAGTACCACTGGTTCGTAAAGCACTTATCATGAAGAAAAGAACCAGCAAGAAACTTCACATGTGTGCTTCAAGATTTTATAATATAACAAAGTTATGTCGTCTCTTTTGGACATAAATTGTTATTGATTTCTTCTTTGAAATTTACATTTCATATTGAGTAAATTCTATGTTCATTTACACTTCATTCTTGTGCTGAACAAGAAATATTAGTAAGTATTTATTTTACTTAAGTTTCAAATCCAATAATAAAATACAGGCAAATTCTCTGCAAAATTTACATTATTATAATATGAATCTTTATTTTACTTTATTTTGTGAATGATTAGACTTCCTTTATCTATCATTTCACAATGCAAGAATTTACAACTTGAGAAACAAATTATTATTCCATAAATTTTAGAATAAAAAGGTTTTAGTTTCAATAAAAATATACCCTTAGGTAAATTCAAAAGTCAATAGAACTAATTCTTCACTAAATAGCTCTGATCCTAACAGATAATTCCATTTATTTGGAAAAGTAGTTTTTAGATTTCTACCTTCAAATATTTCCCATTAGATTTTTCTAAAAGGTTCACAGCTCAAACTCCTTTTTAGGCAGTTCGGATGCGAAGATGAATATTTATTTATAATGGTTATGAAAATGTTTTATAACACTTTATAATTTTATAATATCAGGTTAGTCTCTTTTTATTAGACTGAACAGAACTCTATTTATTGAGTTTAATTATAAATTGGTATAATTTTATTTCCTACCATCATCGTGCTGAATATTCATAAGGTAAGTTATCTTAAGATTTGGATCGAATGTTATACCAAATCTCAACCCGCGAAACGGAGACACTGAATCATATCAAAAATAATCCTTGTTTGCTAGACAATTTCACCCACATGGTATGAAGATTGACTAAGGTACTGCTTTGCTTGACCTCGGATAATTTTCAATACAAAACACTGACCCATTCCCCAAGCTAAAACTGATGCAAAATTCAATAAAGAAGTTATTTGGAAGGTTAAATTGCCTAACTAAGTTATTGACTCCCAATAAAACGCGATCCCTAGCCTAATGTGTCTATTGCCCAGCCTATCCCACTAACCCCGCAATTTCTACTGTGTTGAGGCAAGCTAGAAGCCTTCAGCTTCACATTTACTTTAAACGTGTAGTGTGTGATGTCAAATCTTCGATTGTGCAATGAAGATTTGCTAGCAGAGTGAAATTAAGAGAAAGCGCTGTGGGTTCGCAGCTAGGTGTGTACCTAAGTGTGTCCCTATAACCCAAAAGTGTCAAGTTCGAGCAATAGGATTGGGATCACGCCATGAACTTGACAATTCCCTATATGTTTGTGTATAGATAAATATATAAATAAGGCTGCGACGCAAGGGTGTATCCAGAGTTTTGTCAAATAAGCGCTCGCTCTAAATAAACCAATGCCCGAGTAGCTAGCAACTCGTAATAATAAAAAACGAGGAGACAGCGGCTACACACTATTCTCTAACAAAGAACCATGTCTCTGTTATTGCCTCACTAGTGAATCTAACAAAACTTTAAAATATAATTGATTGTTCTTTGCATAAAATAAAACAAAGTCACTTCCATAATATTCCTGCATCTCCAAGGCACACCTTAGCATGACACAAGAATACTATTTCAGCAACACTCAACTAAGTTAAATTACAAAAGCACGAACTTCAAAAACAATCAATTATTTCGACCGCGATAACTAATTGCCTCTGCGCAGATAGAAATCCCTTCGCTATGCCTCCGCAATTCATAGAACCACGAAAACACCACGTTAGAATCTCTCCGAGCTAATCGCTATAATCAAATTACCAAATATAATCAAGCAGAGGCTTCCCAAGAAATCTGTCGCCAGGGAATCAACCACAAGATCAAAAATGTCGTACTAACCCAAGGGGTACCTTGGCTCTTAGTCTGACACACTTTGGCAACTCAAAAATGCAACCAGCAAGGTTCAAGCGAACAACAAGACTCTCAGTTATTTGAAATAATCACCAAAGTTAAATTCACTAGGAAAATCCGACGAATAATAATCCCTCCCGCTACCGCGCTGGACGTTTTATACCGCTTCTCCCATGCTCCAAAAATTCCCTATGAAAAACTACTACTTCAGTTCGAAGAAGAAAATAAAGATAGTCCTATACTAATTATCACATAGGTGTGAAAGAGTGAGAGAAAATGACGACATTTCCTCCATTAAAGTAAAACATAGAACTGAAAGAATGAGCTAGAATATATGAAACATGTCACAAGCGTGAAAGGGTGAGAGATATTCCTCATGAAACAACTTCACTTCACTCTCCAAGAGATCCCTAGGTTTCAATGAAAACCCCGTAAACGTCAACCTGCATGAAGTGCAAGGGATTTCCATGATGGCGGCCCGTCAATACCAAATTTTATTTCCAAAACCCGAAAACTCCATTAACATATCACTACATTCGAATTTTGAATACGCGATGGCCGTTTGTTGGACAAATCTCGCGCCATTATCTACCTACACTTGGCCACTGCCTTGATAATATTGCCTTAATAATTCTCAATTAAATGTAAGGAACCCAGTAAAGGAAATTTAGTGGTACTTCGCGTTTTCAACTCAATGAATCCTAGTACTTCGCTTTTTAAACTTAGTAAATTCAAACCATTCCTAATACTGCTGAAGTAGTTCTTCCTCCTTCCGCAAGATGTCGCCTATTGATTAGTTCTCTCTTTGCCCTATAGATGGCGTTATAATTTTTAATTAATATTTATTTGATTAGTTGAAAATTGACAACGTAGTTCCCAATTTCACAAACAGATGGCGCAATTATTTACATGATTTTTTTCTCATTTTATTTATTTATTTGTGAATGTTGGGCGAATCGATTGAAAAATCAATCTGGTTCGTCTCACGTAGTCGGGTAAAAAGATCGAATTTATATTCGGACCTTTTTCGAATTCCATTCCGTATTACGCAAGCGTTTGGGGTTTTGGACCTGTTTCCTTTTCCGTGAGAAATAATGCGGTTGCAATTTGGGGTGGTTGAAACATGGAAGACGTTTTCAGCCGTGCTTGCTTTCTTTCGTTCTTTAATTAGGATAATGAGATTTAAATTATTTCCGCGTAAAAACGCCGAGAAACCAACGATAAAGAAATAATTGCGGAGAAGATTCACAATTATATTGGCCGCGATTTTCTATACATAACTGGTGGACTAATAATCCATCGTAAAATTCGAGATAGTAATCTTTCGACAATCAGTGACCATCTTATCCAATTGCAAATAAGACTGATGTGCATTCAACAAGTCCGACAAGATCATCAAAATAAGCACACCATTATGGCCGTTTTGAATTCTAAATTGTACGGGCGTATCTATTGCTGTCAAAATTAATAGCCATTTACACGGTGTGGCGACCCAGATGCGGATGAAAAGACTCGATGATGTATCGTTAAAGACTATTCAGATTTGACCCCGGACTGTACACCTACAGTCAGCAACACTTGCAGATACCCCTTTTTGTTTGACAGTCGCTCGCCACACGCCATAACTAGTGGTTTGCCCGGAACTACGAACTCGCGACCCCATATCTCAGCAACCCTCGACCGTATTGGCTCATGTTCGAACTTAAAAATTCACTCAAGTTATCGTCGAACTAACATTCATACATACAAACATACAAACATACATACAAACATACATTCATACATACAAACGCCGGATTGTTCAAGTAGACTCGGAGAACTTCGCTCGCTTCGCTCGCTCATTCAAAAAGCGCGACTGTGGCTAACTGTACTCTACCTGGCCATTGGCCGATGTTAGTGATAAAGTGAAAGTGTACGGTAGCTGATCAGTGAACAGTACACGCGAATGATCACAAATCTTGGGCTAACAGAGGTTAACATAGTCCACCATCCGCTAAACAATTTGGTGCGGAAAAGGATATTTTGGTTTAAAAAATCAGACAAAAAATAAGGTTGCTTAGTTCGTGCAGCAGGATGACAGGACGATAAATAAACAGGATAGAAAAGTGTAAGAAATTAATCTGTCAATCCTAGGAAATACTCTAAAAACTAGCAACTGTAATTAGGTATATAAACTGACAAAAAGCCAGACCAGTCGCACACCTTCCCAGGATACGCAGTAGAGGATATAATTGCAATAATTATCTCGTTAGACTAGCACATCACATAACACACTAGTAAGAACTCACAGAAGTTCCGTCAAGTTTGCAGCTATGAACTGTAGATACCCGTCCATAAAATTATTATGCATTCTCTTTAATTACAAATATCTAGGACGAACATTGTGTATTACCTATATTGTTTTGTATTTAGATTGAGTTTTATATGCCCGATTACATTGCAATATTAATAACTCCAGTTTCTTACGAGACAACCACATTCCTCTTTTTGGCTTCCTCTTTTAATTGCATCTTTTGCTTCTTTCTCCAAGCGTGCTCATAATCTACCATCAGGATGGGCGGCTACTCGACCTTATAAGTAAACACCTGCGAATTTATACAAGATGCTATCTTCGCTAATTGCTTCGCAGTCACATCCGAGCTGGTTGTTTATTAGCGGACCGAAGGCATATCACAAACAAAACTCTGCGATGATGATTGAGATCATAAAAAACTGAGTATTTTGGTGAAGTTCGCAGCCACATTATCAAAAAATTTGTGAAAAAAAGAAAATTAATCGGCAGAGAGCGTGCGTGGTGTAAGCCCGAACTATTTTTATCTCTCTGATATATTTGTTTGTAAAGTTTTTCTGGGGACAATTTTATTGATTAACTTTAACTTGTTTACCGAACTTACGATTACAAGCAAGCGTCATCTACTTTGTAATTGAAAACAAACTAGACTAAAAACAAAGCATCAGAAAAATCTTTGGTTTTCGTAGCGTGTCCTTAGTATACGCGTTTGGTTCATAATATGCCTCAGGAACAAATGACTCGGCGTCATCGGGAAATTAATCAGCCTTTTCGATTTATCCAACGGTGTTGGTGATGCTATTACAGCGTATTTGATGCTATCTAACGTATTGAGTAATAGGATGTAAGGTAAGAGTGGACCTGAAGTTAAAATCGTTCCTAGCATGATACTCGTACATAACACACGACAGCACGTCAGAGTGTACACTTTTGTTGTAAAGTCGCCCGTAACGTAACCGAGTAGAGTGCTAGCGTGTAAAGGTCGACGTGCTGTCGTGTGTACCATAATCATACCATGATACCAAAATATACGAATTTAAGCTCTAACATGTCTCTTTCTTTGGTAATATTTGTTTTTCATTTTTTTTCATTTCGTGTGTTTTTGGCATAAAAGCTTTTTTTTACTTCTCTTCTTGACCTTTTCCTATTAGGAATATCAGCCTTGTTCTATTCTCCAGCAATTCTAACGTACTTGACATATCAAGCTTGACAGGTAGGTATTCTCTCACTCTTTTGCTCTACATAGGTAGGGCAGGTTGGACATACAGACAGCGGCGGTATATCGAGCTAAAAATATACTAGAACACATTTTAAGGAAAGACATTATTAATACAATACCAATACCGTATCACCAAACTAGATGTGCAGCTGGGTTAGCATAGGGTTGGGTTAGGGCGTATCCATGGGTTTATCTTTCCCTCTCTGCGTCGAACAAAAGAGTGAGATGTCCAGCCTTACGCTACGCCTGTTTGGCACGTCAAATTCAAGGCATGTTGCCAATGGAGGTTTTGTTCTCACGCTGAGCATCTAGGAGACTACCTTCGCGACTTGCTGAAATGAGCTTTGCGTGCCAAGACTGCCAAGAATCTATTGCACAGAGATAAAGTTTACTTTGGCAGAACGCCGGATAACCAGGCTAAGCGGAGTCAATCTTAATGGCAAGACTATCGTCAAGCATAGATGATGCCATTTTTTTCCCGTTTTTGACGGTTGAATTTCAACTACCTTTAGATATGATAAGATTTTGTAAATTTTGTGGTCAAAATTATAAACCTGTCTAAATACCTTTTTTGGATCATGTAGCTTGCCTTGCTAGATTTTCCAAACCAAGCAAATGGGCCGTAGCTCTTTTTATGACTGTCCGGAAAGCTGGGTCGTACAGATTAAAAGGTTCATACCCGGTTCATCCCGTTCATACGCAATGTATTTTCTTCCACGGAATTATAGTTCCCATTTTAAAAAGGATGTTCACTAAATGAATACTTACGTCAAACACCCAAATGGGTTTTTGTTGACAATAAACAGTCACCGTTTCTGAAAATCGTTCATTCACAGCCTTCTTTAAGGTGAAATACATCTCACAACTAGCGCCGCCAATGGAAAAAAAATCATATCTTTTTTTGGATGCATTTTTAGCAAAATACGCTCCTGCGATTTCTCAACGCGAGGATTAACAATTTTTAGGACCTAATGTTTGGATTCCAGATCCTAGAACTTAAGAATGCAATCGATTCTCGCCAAAAGTGGCCACTTTTGGCGAGAATCGATTGCATTCGTAGGAAATCCAATCCTGGAATCCAAACCTTAGGTCCTAAAAATAGTTAACCCTCGTGTTGAGAAATCGCAGGAGCGTTTTTTACTAAAAACGCATCCAAAAAAAAGATATGATTTTTTTTCCATTGGCGGCGCTAGTTGTGAGACGTATGGCGTCTTAAGGCTGTGGTTCATTCCATCCTTGACCTTGCTGTGCTGTGACAAACTCTTTGTGCTCGTCTCACGAGCGAGAATTACATGTTTACTCATTCCCAACATACGATTTCAAAGGTGTTTTCCGCAGTATAGATGCCATGCATGGATATTGTAAAGTATTGATTTTAAAATGTTCTTTAGTCTTTTGTGTTGTACCCTTATGTACACTTATGTTTGTACAGATGTAAATACTTAATAATTTTAAGAACGTCTTTCGCGACTATAATCTAGCCTCAAGCCAATATCTCCCTCTTCTCTTCAATAAATCAATAATTAATACTTTTATATGTAACTAAAGCGAAGCACACCCAACTCTACTATTTAAGCACTTCATGTATCAAGGGTTTGCTGAAAATCAGCGCTGTGTCGATCTCGTACACACAGCACATGCTGAGCATATTCTTTTGTAATTATGTTATTGATCGTAATTTTAGAAACACTGTAATTTTTTTGAGATAAATAAATGTATTCACTATCACTATCTTAGGTAAACTTGAAACCTTGACTGAATCCAGTGAATCAACTGATACCTCTCTGAGTGCAGACATTGGTTGTTTTATTGGGGTTATTCTGGGAGCAGGAATGCACTAATGATGCCCCCCACCCCACACCCGCAACAGCCAGCGCTAGAAACGACACATTCCACCCGCGAATAAAACCAAGACATTATACAGTGATGAGACCTGCAACTAAGAGGCCCCTTCAGGACCGTGGGAACTCGGCGATGGCCAAGCGCGTGAAACACTGTTTTCTATAGCTGTTTCACCCAGAGCGAGACGGGGCGCGGGAAAAGTGAGAGGCAATGCGCTTGTATGAGTCTACGTGTGTTCGTGTCCTTTCGCGAGTATGTAGTTGTAATTGTAATGTAATAGATCTATTTTCCCAATTTTTTTCGTAGTTCCGCTGCCATTTCTACATTTTATTAGCTATTTCAAAAATCTTTTTTTTTCTGACAAGTACAATACATTATTGATGTTCCCAAGGTAGTTAGACTCGAATAGACAGTGTAATAATGTAAGTAAATAACAGCTGAAAGTAACCCCTTTTTCGGCGCGAAAAACGCTCTAAGTTCTAATTTCTTTCAGGCTATTTTTTTTAGTATAAAAAACTATTTGCAAACCTCCGTATTGGTCATCTACTGATATAAACCAAGTTTCAGCAAAATCCAGCCTGTAGTTTAGAAATTAAACCGGAACTACGTTTGTATTGGAAAATGGTGCTCAAAAGTGGACAATAAATACTCTGTAGTAGACAGAACAGTTTCTTTTAACTTTTTTACAGAAACACCACGAGAGAAAGATAATATGGGGTTTAAATTAAGTCACCTGAGCACTAGACTTGTGTTTTAAGTTTCATCGCGCGACATGACGTTATTTATAAAGCCCTTGCGAAAATGTCGTGTCTAATAAAGCTTCTGATGCTATCTGCACATTTTAAGGCACTTGGCGAAAAATAGCTTTATGAGGAGTAAAGAGCTCTTATCTCAGGTTTACGGTTAAATTTCGTGCTCAGCATCAAGGTTATCTAAAACGTGCACTAAATGTGTCACCCAGTCTTGAGTCTTGAGCACCCTTGGCTCAGCAAAACCACTTGGAGCTAAAAATAACATAACAATTGTTCTTTTGTGTCTGCCGCAAGACGTCTCAAAATTTCGTTAGAGACGAAAACGATTCTGTATCGGAAATTAGCATTTAGTTTCGAGACAGACTTGTTTAAAATTTCTTCTTTTGTATGCAACAATCTTCCCACGTCGTAAATAGCGCCGCGAAAGAAACCACAGAAGGCGGGTGCCGAAAGAGAAATACTTTTGTACAAATAGAATATTTTTTTACGTAGGCTGACGTAAGACAAGGCGAAATATTTCGCAAGTTAGTCGAAAGCACTAAGCCACGCAACTCAAACAGAGTAGGCAACGCGCAAATTTGTCAGCGAAAGCGTAAGCACGCGTCATTCACAAACATATCCATAAGTGCGGTGACAACAATAGCAGTGAAAGCAGCGATGTCGCCTACCCATTAAAAATAAATACGCGATATTTATTATTCACATTAACAAAATAAACCTCACCAAATCTCTCAGAATCTACAATAAACACCCACTGTATAGGACGTTCCAAAGTGGTCGTAGAAGACCATTAAAAAAGCAATTGGGCAATGCACCGGGCCGATATAATGAAATCATTATCATCGTCATCATGCGGAATGCATCGGATGTCACGTTCGTTATGCAATCATCGATGGGTTGCGATGTTATCGATACGCGCCGGAGTACCCGCGATGACTTGATCCAATGACTGGCGTTGTTGGACAATACAGCTTTTATGTCTTAAGTCTCGACATCGGTCCTCTACATAGGCTCTACGAATGCGATATAGTACCTACTTCTATTATACTATAAAAGCTTAATTTATCCATCGCCCTATAAAAGCAATCAGTATCTAAGTATGTAAAGGCGTAACTACATCACACGTGAAAATGAACTATTCCATAGACCCTTACCATAGCAAAGAAAGTCCGGAATACACAAATGCTAGTCACGCGGTAAAAAGTGAAAAGTCATATTACGCAAATTGCATAACAATAAGTAACAGTTATCGAATTATTGTAATAGGTCCCATTTGTCATACAGATAAGCATCTCTCCCACAAGACAAGGAACAATGAACCTACGTAACAGATTAAAGTGAAAACAATTAGAAGAGATTGGATGGTACATCACAGAGATCGAACTTTCGCGTATCTCTGGTCTGCTCGAGATCTTATCGTGACCCAACCGTTTAGAGAAAAATAAATTATTATATTTGCAAAGGAAAAACCTGAGCAAACATTAACTTTGTTGTCAGCAGGATGCAACCCGGTTTGAAATTGAGGCCTCAGAATGCTGCCTTGCGGAACACCTAATTATATTACAAACAAAAGTGCACTTGGAAGCGCCCCAAGAGACTGTAATTGCAGACGTACTAGCAATATATCAAACGAACTCATTATTGAACGGTGCCCAATCGAACAAAGAATCTCTTCTGCCTTATAGGCCTTCGATACGTGTAAATAGCATTTCGAGTCTAGTAATTGAGCATAATGTCGTCCCAACGGCCATTCAGTGCGTTTTCAATGCGATATTTGTTTATTTTATTCGTATTTCGCCGGCAGGGGTTTCGAAGATCTTATCTTGTCACGCCTATGCTCATTGTGGGCCTGCATTAACCGGACCTCGGTACGCTTTTATTTCAGAAAAAACATAGCGGGCAAGCTTCTCTGTTCGTGCGAATTGTAATGAGATAGCAATAATAGATTTGGATTTCTGTCATTTGTTTTGTTAATCAAATTGCCTGCTAGAGACTTCTGAGAATCTGCACAAAACGCAATGTTATTCGACACAGAATTCTCAATTCCTTTGTACTTATTTGGTCCTCGAAACAAAAACAAACTTTGTGAAAGTTGATTATTAAGTTAATCAAGAGCAGACTACTAGGTAATTAGGTTAATACCATATTCCGCCATAGAACTCAGAGCCCCATCGCGTCTCAAAATAATTAAAAGCTTATCTGGGCTCATTATAATAATTACCGTGTCCCTATTTAAAGAAACATTTACATAACACAAACAAATGAAAGTCAAACAGTAAAGCTCTCTGCGTAATATTAATTAGTGAGTGGTATTTTCGCTAACTGTCAGTGGTTGCTTGGCGGTGGACTGTCAAAACGTTTGGACAGGTTTGCCAGTGATGACGGTTATTAAGCATATTATCAAAATGCTGATGTGTCCGTAACATTGATCGATACACACTTCATCGAATTGTTATTTAAACAATGTGATTAGCGCTTGACCCGCTACCGGCAACTATTACGTTGACATATTGTGACATGTGCCACCAAGTGAAGATTAAATAAAAAGGTATGTTAAGATTTTCTTAATTATATTTCATTTAGAAAATAAAGAGTAAGCCTTCCGTGAAAAAATATATGTAATAAAAATAATATAAAATAACTGACAATGAATGAAAACCGCAAGATCCGTTGCGCGATTTAGGAGGAGTTAGCAGATAAACAAGCAGACAGTCGCGGAAAGTGGCGTTGTTTTATACTATGTAGAGATGTACCTAGAGAAGAAGAGATAGATCAGTTTTAGTTAGTAAAATTCTACGGCCATCGACTTCATAATATTCGGGGCTCGTCATGCCTACCTCCTCAGGCCCTGCACTGCCTGTGGTTTTGCTGTTTAGATCACAGTGATGTAATCTGTAAATGAAAGAAAGAGTGGTCGGAATTCTGTCACATTTTCTTGACGTGAATAAGATTTATAGAGTCGTTTTGTTCTTGCGACTCGTTCTGCTAGCAGAAGTGGCCAACGCGCTTTTTATCTATCGTCTACATCAGCCATACTCAAAGTGTGTTTCGCGGAACCCTAGGGTTCCGCGATACCCCTGTAGGGGTTCCGCAAGAATTTAGAAAAAATATTCAAAACACCTCTCTCCGGTAGACGGTTTTGACACGGCGTATCAAGATTCACGAGGAGCAGCCGAACTTAGTCATAGTATAGTACACACACCCTTACATACATACACTCGAAAAACATAACTCTCCCTCTGGGTCAGTCGGGTAAAAACTATAAATTGTTTTATTGTAGGGTTCCGTCAAATATTTCGCTTTCTAAAAGGGTTCCGTCACCAAAAAAAATTGAGAACCACTGGTCTACATAATAGCTATCAAAACGTCCACATAATCTTAATGCTAATGCAAATTACTTAATATTATCCTTAAAACATCGATCACCGACTTGATCCACTATTACGAAACTGTTAAAAGCCTTTTATTTTATTCTTAATCCGCAAAAGGAGGAGGTCGTTACGCAGGAGTTCAGCCTCTCCTCAAGAACTAAATAATATTTATATTTGCGCAACTTATCCGCTAACAAATTAGCCACTCAGCTTTATCTACATATTATATTAGCGTTAAGGGTAATCTCCCTGATTGACGGATGGCCTGGAAACCGAGGTGTTAATGTTAGTAGTTGGATAAAGGTGATAAAGGAAGCAAGAATCGTGAGCTAATGGGGAATGCATTTAGAGCACAACACGCGAAATTAGGTAGTAGTGCTTCGATAAGGTTGCGACTTTGCGAGTTAAGTCATGCCTCAAGCAAAGCTTGTAAATAGTTATCTCAATGTACGTATATAATGTATCAATGTAGGTAACACTGTAGTGTTGTTTATTTATCTTTAAAATAATATATGTACCAAATTCTAATACCATCTTTACATTATTGTAAACCATGTTTCTTGTAAATAAATTATTCTATTCTATATTATATTCTATTCAAATACTTTATAAAAAAAAGAGATGAAACTTGAGTTTTGATGAAGAATATTATAGAAATATTCCTCTTTGGAAAAGTTTCGACACGAGATGACGACAAAACAAATATTTTTTCTGAGACGCAACGCAGTAGTTTTGCCATAGGTTAAGATTTATTTGGTCAAAACCGATTTTTATCCTAGAAAGCTAAACTTATCGAAATGCGACTGCGCTATAGACTTGGGGCCATAATCATAAGGTTGGGTTAGAGTGTATCCATGAGTTTATAACTCTATCTATCACAGTATACGTCAAAAAAAAATAGTGACAAGCAGAGGCATATAGTTCTTTTATAACCCTTATGTACTACCTCACCCGGCGTTATGCTTCGCCTGCAGGTTTATCGAGCTGTAAACCTCGATATGGCCGGTCATGCTAAGCCGGCTGAAGAAGAAACAGAAAAAGCTTGGCCTTAAGCGTGTAAAAGAGCCGAACGTCACTTTCTCTGCGGTCGGTCGCGCGGGCAACAGAAACAGATGATCTCGGCAGATTATTGCCATTAGTCGCCATTAGACGTTTAACTCGATACGATTAGCGATCGCCCGTCACTTGCACAATTCGGCTACGCCATAAATCATAGTAGGCTTGTTCTTGAGCTAGACTAGTTGAAACTGTCGAGGAAGTTGCACGCTGAGGCCTATTGCATTGATAGGTTACATAACACTACCGTCGGTTGAGTCCTTTAGCATGTTCACTGTCCAATGTAGGCATCGGGGTCCTTTGAAGTTGTAATATGCTTGGTTAAAAATGAGGTAGAAATAAATTAGGTGTACTTTTAAAAAGCTCTACTAGCTCTACTGCAGGGGCCTTAGCCTGTAACACAATGGCGTATCAATGGCGTCCTAGGTAGAAGGAAAAAACCGGGATTTTTTTCGTTGTTCTCCTACAACCAGCGAACTAATCCTCTAAAATTAGATTCTTAACATTCTTTACTGTACTACAAAAACATTAAAAGGACTGATACTGGACCGACAGCATTAATAAATCGTAATTGAAACCGTCAACCGGGAGTCCATTTTGGCACCATTGCGTTACAGGCTAAGGGCCCAGGTCTAGTACAATATTGGGGTAGACCATTTCATCTAAGTATAGGTATACGATGGACATTATCCCACTCTTGTGTTACTAGGTTTTTGTAAAATCGCGCTATTATAGCGCCAATGTGTAGGTAGAGTCTGAGATGACACATAAGTTAAAATAACATAAGTAAGTAATTTTTTTTTATTTATTTATAACGAAAAGAAACAGTCGTAACGGAAGAAAAGTATACAAGTAAATTAAATATAAACATACAGACCTATAGTTTTCCGAACTTAATCAATTATAGTAATAAACATAATAAAAAAAAAAGATTTTTTTTTTGTAATCTCTAAATCGTCACGGCTGTGTGCCCTAAAATTAATAATAGGTAAATGCGTCGCAGCCAGGCCCGCGTTTCATATAACTGACATAAATATTTTATTATGACAATTCGATGTTCATTGATAGGTCGGTTTGTAAACAAACCTTTTTTGTAACCTCATGTCAAATCGACTACGCAATCTATATCGAATTGTCATAATAAACTATGAATTGTATTTATATGAAACAGGCACCTGAATAACATCGTGGTATCTACGTAAAACTTTTTCGGTCACGTTTATGAAGCCCTTCCAACTCTTCCAAGCCCCGTTAGACCTTCATTAGAGCCATCATTCATTGCCAAAGTTACTTTCGTTGGATCACGTCACTGTCGCACGTGTCTCTATTGACATGACATCCGCGGTGTCAATGACACCACGCGGATAGGTGACGCAATCACACCTTGACTTGACAGACACAGGGCTGGATCTAGGGGAGGGTCCTGCAACTTATAATGATGGGAAAAATTGTTGGGAAGAGACGCGTCGGCCGAAGAAGGAAATCTTGGCGAAGAAACCTACGGGAGTGGACTGGCATCGCGATTGCTGCCCAGCTGTTTCGCCTCGCGAGAAACAAAGGTAAATATGCGACCGCCAACCCTTGCAAAGTTGGAAAGGCACCCAAATAAGAAAATTACGAAGAACAAGGTCATGATTAATTAACGGTTTCACTTATATTTATATCGGTAGTAGTAATCGTATGAGGTAGTGACCACCCCTGGTGTCAGAGTTTTTAGGCCGCCCGAAGGGCCTCTGACACGGCTTAACGATTGTTATTAATCAACAACAACCGGGACCAACGGTTTAACGTGCCTTCCGAAGCACGGAAGCGCATATATATCGGTGTAGCCTTAATACAAAATTTAAGTGTAAGTAATTTTGTCTATGTTTTGTGATTAACTTTCAGTTCGCTAAAAGTTCCTGAAATACTATGAAAAGAAGCTTTCTTTGTGTCTTATATTTAAAAAAAAATTACAGGATCGATATACGGGGCCTCTACTACTTCGTTGCCCCAGGTCCTCCCAATGCCAACCTTTAAATCCGGCCCTGTACAAACACCGTTACGATTGTGCGAGACGACGAGATGGCGATGGCGCGCCCATGTGTAGAGATTTGATAAGGCTCTCTGGTGACTTTTGTTTGTCCGGAATGGATATTATCGCACTCATCAAAATAGCTGAAGTGCGTTTTACTGGGGCCAGATGTAAATTAACTTTAGGGCGTGAGCACCGAGTAGTTCCGTGATGTCAGAACAAATGTATTGACACTGAAACAAACACTGCAGGTCTGGGGGCTAACTCTCGGCAATCTCGAATGTGACTTGTTACTAAGGTTTTATTCGTAGAATCTCGAATGTGACATACCCTAGAATTAGCCCCCTGCAGTGCGGCGAATAGTAAGAAACACTGCACCGTTTAGTTTAGAACACAGAATATTTAAATCTCTATAATAATAATAATAATAATAAATCGTTTATTTCAACCATTACACGGTCATATTGGGCGAGATACAAATGGTGAATTAAATTACTAACTTAATAAAATAAAGTATGTAAAATTATATAAAATTGAATTCCATTATATTATTATGAATTATGAATATATCCATGAATTATATAAAAACCTCTCTACATGCGAAAATGTCTACCTTTTAGTAGCACGGCCTAGTTGGACTAGCCATTCTTAATCGATTGGAGAAGTTAAGCAACATCGGGTGCGGTCAGTCTATGGATGGGTGACCGCTAGTGGCAATAATATCCGTGCAAGAAAATAATATTTAAAACCATATCAAAATCCGAGCATATCCGTGGCAAAATCGACCGGAATGGAAAACTGTTTTGAGAGCCCTGGTTAGGGATATCAGGAACAGATGATGATGATATTTGCAGTTTAGAAGAACTAAGCGCACAAAAGACAGACGTAGATAATGACTTAGTTTCCGGTACTTACTATGTAGGTAGAGACATTTATGACTCAAGAAGCACTATACGCTACCTATATACGATTTGGTGACTGAAAGCAATGAATGGGCTGCCATTCATTCTACTACGAGACGATACCTACCACGACATAGAAGTTTAATTGCATAACAAATGTAATGTTCAAGATCCGTAGCCTCAGGTCGAATAAATCGTCATCACAACACCATTGTTATGCGTATCGGATGAATCTCATTACAGCTATCTTCGATCGGAAATACTTTAAAGGATAAACATGTGTGTGATCGGGTGTTCATCTTCCATTGATAAAAGAGGAAGTCACAACTAAATCCAAATAGATAAACAAGATTAGAAAGTAACCGTTATTAAAATATGCTCTTCCCCATTTAGGCGAAAAATTGTGTGATTATTTTTTAGAAAGCAATCGATTGAATAGAAAGTGAAAATGAAAAATGTTACAAATGGGTTCGATTTGATAACTACGAGGTGGGTTCGCCTACAAACGACCGCATGTGTGAGCACGCGCTAGCAACTGTTGTGGGTAAGCGCAGCAATCAATAACACCGACTTGCAAGAAAATTTTCTATGGGCATGTACACTCTATCATATTTTTATTTATTTACACGAATGATTTATTATGATGTTTTGAAAAAAAGCAATGCACCGGAGATAGTCACTGAAAAGTTAATTTAGGTGATTCTAGACCACTTCTTGCTATGCAATTTAAAAAAGGGGCCAAAAATAGATATTGTCATGTAGACTGAACAGCCCCTCTACCCTTGACGCACTTTTCCAATACAGCCGCAATATGGCGCAATTTACAAAATTTGTTATTTTACAAATGAAGACGCATTTTGAGTTTTTATTGAATAGAACAGCCTTACCTTTGAATAAACATTACAAAGTATTTAAAATCAAAGCATTACTATGCGAATTCAAAGAGAAATAAATTTTTAAACTTTTTCATTTTGATCGCAATAGCGTCAAGGGTTACCCCCCTGTGACGAGACGACACAATAGGAATATATGCTTTTTGAAACTTTCGTGGTTTTTACAATAGGAATGTTTGGTTGACTGCATCAAAGACCAATTTAAAAAAATGTTTTCACTAAACCAATATTAAACTCTAACAAAGCAGTTTCTACAAATAGATAATTAATAATTTTGAATCAATGAAACATTTAAAAAGTACTACTAGCTTGTGACGTCACCATCTAATATTTTCATACAAAATATCGTTTTAAAACGATATTTCATTTGACTAACCTGTCAACATCCCTATTTTTGGTGTAGGTACGTTTTTATGTTATGTAGGCAGGTATTTTAAACCTCTACATAAGGAAGATCTTAACCCACCTTTGGGAAACACAACAAGCCCTTTTACGTCACGACGCGGTACTTTCTTCGCAATTCATCATAAGTTCATCACAATTTACAGGTATTAATCATAATCACGAAGGCACGTGCAATTAGCAAGATTCTTCCGAGGTGCTAAATTACCATGCACTTATGTGCATGTGTAACCTTTATAATCTCTCGCTGCACCTTTTTAAATGTTACTTGTTGCATAAACACATTGTTGCGGTAAAGATGTTAAGGTACAGTAGGTATACACGCCCCTTTCTTATTTTTGCTTGCCAATTCCCACAAGCTAGAAATCAATCAACTAGAACTAAACTTTCTTGTTCTGGAATGTCAAATCCTACTTGTAGAGTCCAAAGTAGAACGTATTAAAATCCCTTTAACATTAACCGGGTTCCACCCATCCGTCTCTAAGTGGACTGTGCGTAAATCACATTAAGTGTCACTTTTGCATGATATTCGGGTCATTCGGTAGCACGTAGCGCATGGTCGCCGCATTACATAGAGATACAGGAAGACAACAACTTCATTTGTCAAAGAACCGCAAACGCTGCGCGCGCACGCCGCCATGCCACCGGCGAGACCCCGCTTGACGTATCGTAAATAGCCGCAATTTTGACATTTGCGTTCCATTTGCCATTCAAGAGATGTTTTGCCTCGCTACTGCGTTTCTGTTTCCTATAATTCAGCTGGCTATGATGAATGCAGTGTTGTTCTTGCGTTTGTTTGTCAGGTGCATCGAATTATTATTGAGCCTGCGAAGTGTTTGTTCTATTCACGTCGCAGTTTTCATGGTCGTTCTCTGTAATGTCAGCGTGGCATTCGCTTGAAATCCTACCGGGGCGTGGATAATTCGAAATTCTAATTGCAGTTTTGTTTTCGTTGTCCTTGTGTATAAGTCGTTGGTTCCAGCGACATAATAGAGGCGTACCTAACTTTGCCCTGAGGACCAATTCGCCGAAGAAACGTCTACGGCGTGCGTCACCGGTCCGGTCACTCGATATCGGGTCCCGCGCCCGATATCTATTAACAACTCGTGACTATCACTTTCCGTCGCCGCCATTGTTCGTGATATTATCTTTTTTCGTTCGTTAATGCGACCGAAGATCCGGCTGATCGTTACCTAATAAGTTGGTGACGCACTTGCACTTATGAGAATCTTTCTGATGAACTTTTAGACAGCGGCCGAGTTGCGGACAGATAGTGGGCGATTGGCAAATTACTGTCGCTCTATCTGTGACGCGGATCGATTGGCTCGCTTTCATTCGGAGGCTTCCGTCTCAAAATTCGCAAGATGGGCGGATGTTTGCTCCTCGGTCCATGTTTCTTTGTGTTTGCGAAGCGATGCATGCTTTATCCTGCTGAGGTCACCGGAGTGTGAGGTCACTCACTGTGGGTTACTTTACTTGGTGCATTCGCAGCCGGTGCCATTGGCGCGAAGAGGTTCCGGGAACGCGTGAGACAGGAGGGCTTATTGTTCGCAAATTGTTGCGCGCAAGGTCCCGTGTTAAATGTCAGCGCCGGCGCCACCGAGCCGCCCGCCCGGCAGAGCACCCGCTAACAATGCCAATGAAAACAACGCGAGACGAGACTGTTTACATTTTAATTGTTTCGTCTGCT
Organism: Zelleria hepariella; assembly: GCA_949319315.1. NCBI lineage: Eukaryota > Metazoa > Arthropoda > Insecta > Lepidoptera > Yponomeutidae > Zelleria > Zelleria hepariella. The sequence goes on along the minus strand of OX439387.1, from coordinate 7,087,818 downwards.
GAAGTGACAACTTTTATATTTTTCAATTACCATCTTGCATGTGCGGCAACCAATTGCCTCTTTGTCCGTTCATGCAATTTCTCTTCGCTTCTTAATCATAGCTCTCATGCATCTGCAATCTTAGTTCATCGGTAGGTAATTTAATAGTCTGTCCTCAAATGGGCTGTACATCAAAGCCTAGCGTAGCGTCCGTTCAATAGGAAGTGTAATGAATGCCCGCTCGGTCGTCACAGCCTCGCAGGCTCCGGTGCATTCAATGGAGCAAATTATCGACGTGTGATCGCGGAAATGCGAAGCGGTTATGACGGGGCGTTTTTCTCCATACAACATTTGACCCGCGCGGGTAATAAACGGCTAGCCTCAATAACTACATAATACAGCCGGCACTTAAAGTCATGTTCCACTGTAAACTACGAGACAGCATTCTCAAATGGGGCTTGACGTTTATCTTGTAATAAAAATGTATAAAAATGCAAAGCAAATAGCCAAGACGTGCACTATTTACGATAGTGCGACAACAATAATTTAAACAACGTCGTCCACCTTTAAAATATTGTGAAATGGGAGGCATAACTTAACAAGTGACGCGTTGTGCTAAAGACTAGGTTATTTGTGAGTCGACGTTTTACTGTCCCGACTTATTTCGCTGCATGACTTTAAAGAGTCACGAGGTCCCTTGAAAAATTTTATGGCTGAAAATTTACAACTCATTCGCCTCCCTCTAAGAATTCTTAGTGTGGTAGTAAAATTGACCCTTTATATTCTACATAAAGGCCCCTAAGCCAACTACACTGCATAATATCATATTTTCTGCTTCAACTTTATTCAAATGCACAAGAGCGCAATCAGAATTCGCGGAAAGGAAATTACAACAATGAAAGTGCACTGCGGTAGAGCCATCACACAGCAGATGGAAAACTAAGCAGATTTTTATACTGTTAAGAAATGTTAGATGAATAGTTTTGGGGTCCATTTGGAAGGTATCATGGGAGAGAGAGAGAGAAAGAGAGAGAGAGAAGTTGCGGCTTCCGAGTGTAGAAGAAAGTTTATACAATTTACCTTATGGACCGGCCCAAATTATAAACCCGTAAACATACATATAAATATGTACCTAATTGACTATACTAAGGCCTTTGCATCTACGTAATGAGATGATTTATACAGCGTCCAGTGGCACCTTCACTCAGACTATGCACTATAATATACTCGCAATGTGCAGTGAGTGGTGCAGTGCTCAAAGGCGTTCATTCGAAGCGGCTTTACTATTTTACAATTAAGTTGACACAGATTTAACATTTAGCAATCATTACAAAAGACAAATGGGCGATATTTGAGCACATTAATTGTCACGTAATAGGTCTCAAACACAAAACAAGACCACAGCCTACAAGGCAATAAATCTTAGCGGATTCGCAATAGGGAGACAATTATTAGATGATGCAATTAAGTAGTCACGCAATGCCAATAGTCTAATGAACATAAGCTAATATAATATGCAAAATAATAAGTCTATTATGCAAACCGAGTGCAGAACACCACGCTTGCAATCTATCTTCTATCTATATCTATACTTATAATAAAACTCTAGCGAAGTCAATTCTGTACATTGAATATTTTTAGAAATAAACTAGCAGGGGTTACTAAGTAAACTATACTGAATCCAAAAATGCAAAAAAAACGGTTTATGTCTGTCTGTCTGTCTGTCTGTCTGTCTGTCTGTCTGTCTGTCTGTATGAACACGATAAACGCGAACACCGCTGAATAGTTTTCAACCAAACTTAACATGTTCGTAACTCACGTTTCTGGGAGTAACTTAGGCTATCCGATGTTTAGAATACATTGCGGGTTGCAATTTTAACTTCGTTTTTTGTAAGAAATATTCATAATTTGGATATGGCTTCTTGAGAAGGTATGTTAAGAACGTGATACTGAACATATTTCTGCAAAAAAAAAATTAAAGTCCGACTTTGAACCACATTCTCTCGAAAACCTACATTGCGGGTTGCAATTTTAACTTGATTTTTTGTAAGAAATATCCATAATTTTGATATGGCTTCTTGAGAAGGTATGTTAAGAACGTGATACTGAACATATTTCTGAAAAAAAATAAAAAAAAATTCCGACTTTATTATCACGGAAACCGTTGATTTTCCAGGCATAGTTCCTTGGGCAAAAATGTTCGTTATGATGCGGACTATACGTACGTATACGTGGTCTCCCGCTTTGTTGGCGGTCTTTTATTTATTTATTTATTTATTTTAACACTCTGTATAATAGCACGCTACGACTTTTGGCATTTGGGGCGCATATTGTAAATGAAAAATCGGCATTTGTTTTTATTTTATTTTGGCGGAAAATGTTAGTTCTACAAGCGTAGCATAAGGCCGGTTTAGAGCGTATCTATGGGTTTAAAATAATAGGTATCTCACTCTTTTGTTTGACGTAGAGCGGGATGGACAGAGCCATAGATACGCTCTAACCCAGCCTTATGATGCTTGCTGGAGGGAATTGTGAGTGGTTTTCGGTGGAGGTCGGACAAAGTTTATCGATGTTAGAAATGTAGTACTGTTGCGTCGCGGTCGAAATGTTCTGGATTTGAACCCACGCGAGGTTGAAATTTTTTTTGTGCCTTTTTTTAAATATTTACTCTACTGAGCCCAACTTGATATTAAAAAAATATATTTTGATTGCCGTAGAGCGGTATAGACAGAGTTATTTGCTGTAGATACGCTCTAACCCAACCTTATACTTTGCTTGCTGGCTTAGCATGAGAATGGGTAAGACCTTATCTATGGGCTTATAACTTTATCTATCCCACTCTACGTCGAGGGAGATACACAATAAACCCCCATACTTCCCAGGCAATTCTTATGCTAAGCTTCCTGGTATCTGTTATTTCAGGAGATAAATGTAAATGCGACTGTTACAAAAGAGCTATCTATTTTGACTGACGGACGCGGGTAGGCATACATGAAACTTAATACTAACATCCCTCCACCAATATTTAGGAAATAATAACATTAAAAGAACTTCTTATAATCTACACGTACGCGAGGGCGAAGCGAGCGCGCTTCTGTACTAGTGTCTGTGACTACCGCGGGACGGTTACCGGCGCTGTCGAGCGCGCTAGGGGCGGAGGCGCCAGCAGCAGCGGGCTGATCAGCGGCAGCTAGGGCGCTAGCGGCATCAGGGGCGGCGCTAGCGGCATCAGGGGCGGCGCCAGCTGTAGCGGGCTCGATGACTACTTGATCGGCCCACGCACCTTGACAGTCGGCCCACTCATCGGCGTCCGAAGGCGAAACACCTAGCGAAGGAGGAATCGCTCTAGGTTCCGGTGGAGGTTCCGGTTGCCCGACCGCCGAAGTTGCCGTAGTAGCTTCCAATTCCGGTACATTCAGGGGAAGCGGGGCTGGACCAGGAATAAGCAAGGGTGTCAACACTTCCGTCACATCGCTGTTGGTTAACACTTCCGGTTCGATCAACTCTGTGACCTCACTCTCCCCTTTTAATTCGTATATTTGGTTTTTATGCCTTTTTACGATACGGCCATATTCTATTAAGTACACCAAATATGCTGTTCTGCCCAACTTCTTTTTAATCACTCCTTTCGTCCAAAAAGTTTTCGTATTTTGATGTGCCTTCACTATTACTAAGTCGTTAATACAAAAATCTATGTCCCTGCGTCCTTTAAAGTACTTAGCCTGTAAACACTGTTTTTGTTGTACAGTTTCTGCCAGTGCTGTGTCGGATGGCTTTGCGGGAATTGGATTAATTAAATCCAGCCTACATCTTAGTTTTTTTCCAAATAGAACCTCTGCAGGAGACTTGTTGGTAGATGAGTGAATGGAGTTACGATAATTAAAAAGGAACTCATTTAATTTAATATTAATCTCGCTATTATTGGTACCTGACAGTAAAATGGCCTTTAACGCCTTTTTAATTATCTTAACATAACTTTCCGCCTGACCATTACTAGCCGGGTGGTAGGCGGGAGAAGTCAAATGAGCGATGCCATTACTGGAGCAAAAGTGCTCAAACTCAGAAGAAACAAAAGATGTCCCGTTATCTGAACAAATGGTGTTAAATAACCCAAATCGCGCCATCAACTCCGTTAGCTTATTAATCACTACCCTTGACCCGTAACCCGAACTGACATCAAATACTTCCACCCACTTCGAATAGGCATCAACTACCACTAGGTAAACCTTGTTGTTAAAAGGGCCCAAGAAGTCGAGATGTACTCTGTGCCAGGGCTCGGCGGGGTAGGGCCATGAAGTGAGCGGCGCGCGGCGCGGTGTTGCTCGCAGCTGAGTGCACACGTCACAGCCGGAGACGGCACGCTCCAAGTCCGCGCCCATACCGGCCCACCAGAACCGCGCGCGTGCATCCTCCTTCATCTTAGCGACCCCCAGGTGACCGACGTGTAACTCCTTAATTATAGCCTGCCTATACGCTGCCGGAATAACTAATTTAGAGCCTCTCATTAAACATCCCTTCTCAACTGAGAGCTCATGACGACAACCAAAAAAAGCACGTAGGCTAATATCTGTCATCTTTTCTGGCCATCCCTCTATGGTGAACTTAGCCACTTGTAACAGTAAATTATCTGAACTCGTGGCGCGACTTATCTCGCTCAATGAAATAGGTTCTGCATTCGCATCCCAAACAAAATTTACATAACACGCCTCATCAGCTGTTGTAGGTAACTGAGAAACCGGCTCGCGAACACTTTGCCTACCCTCGTCAATCGATGATGTCACCGGCGCCATGGAGCGACTAAGAAAATCCGCGCTATTGTCTGCGCTGCAAACATATTCGATTGAATAATTGTAGGCGGCCAAAAACAGTGCGTAACGCTGAAGCCGATTGGCTGAAATCTCTGGGATGCCTTTTTCAGGGTGGAAAATAGATAGGAGAGGCTTATGATCGGTTCGAAGTGTGAACGGCTCTGCTCTGCCGTACAAGTACTGGTGGAACTTGCGGACACCAAACACTATAGCGGTCGCCTCTTTTTGAATCTGGCTATACCGTTTTTCAGCTGGGTTTAACGACCTAGACGCGTATGAAACAGGCCGTTCAACCCCATCCCTGTCTACCTGCGATAATATCGCAGCTACCCCGAATGGGCTTGCATCGACGGTCAGGCAGGTTCGAGCCTCCTGATTGAAGTGAGCCAATACGGTATCGGAGACAAGAGTGTCTTTAATGGTTTTGAAAGCATTCTCATGATTTACGTTCCAACACCATTTTATATTTTTTTGTAGTAGTTCATGTAACGGCGCTAAAATTGTCGAAGCATTTTGAATGAAAGACCGATAGTAATTTACTAACCCTAAAAAGGATTTTAGTTCCGTAGTATTTTCCGGTCTTTTAGCATTCAAAATGCTTTCAACCTTATCTGGGCTTTTATGTATCCCGTGTTTATCAATAATGAACCCTAAGTAAGAAACTGAATCTTGAAAAAAATTGCATTTTTCTTTCTTCAAAACAAGCCCCGCGTTTTCCAACCTCTTAAATACTTCCTGTAACCTCGTCATGTGCTCATTTTTTGTTCGACCGGTCACCAGAATGTCGTTTTAGAAATGCGTCGTGTAAGAAATGCGGTGTGAAAGGCCACATGAAACGTGTTTGTGATAATCATAACAAATGGATCAGCGGTAACCAACATTTCTTACAGTGTCTTACACGTCGCCGTCTTACACGGGCGATACCTAATCTAAACAAAACATATTTTATCATAAATTTATTGTTTAGATTAGGGCACACACACACACAGACAGACACACAGGCAGGCACACCCTCATAAACACAATAAACAGACACACACACAAAGCTATCAAACTTATGACACCCCTCTTTGTTGGTCGGGGGTTAAAAAAAACCTTCCTTTTGAGTTTTCCTCCAAAGTCGATTTAAAATTAAATGTCACATGTGTAAAAACGCATACGAAGTCGCGGGCACAGCTAGTCCAAAATAAAAATCGCTTCTACGGCTAGCATGAAGCCAGGCTGGTATGACCAGGGCCCTTAGCCTGTAACACAATGGTGCCAAAATGGGCTTCCGGTTGACGGTTTTAATTACGATTTATTGATGCTGTCGGTCCAGTGTCGGTCCTTTGAATGTTATTGTAGTACAGCAAAGAATATTATGAGTATAATCCTAGAGGATTAGTTCGCTGGTTGTAGGAGAACAACGAGAAAATCCCGATTTTGTCCTTCTACTTATGACGCCATTGATACGCCATTGTGTTACAGGCTAAGGCCCCAGTTGGCCACCTATGCCATTATGGTGCCTACAGGTGGAAATTACTACTAAGACCAAGTGTTTAGTAATCTTCGAACTTTTAGGCCGGTGGACAAGGGCAGTCACAGAGTAGCGGCCGAGAACAACTGGACGACGATCAGTGGGAAGACCAGCAGCCCGATGGTCGGACGACATCGCAGCAGAGGATCCATGGATAGGGATGGCGAGGGCTCGTGAGAGTTGGCGCGAGGGGGAAAAGGCCTATACCCAATAGTGGGCAGAAGTAGGCTGATGATGATGATGAACTTTTAGGGTTTCTGTTACCATCTCCTAATAGTTAATTATTTATGAGCAACAAAAACATGTTATCTCACATCTGATTTAAGAAACAATTAAGAGTACTTAACAATTAGCCGTTTTCAGAAAAAAAACGTAGTTCTTTTTTTCTCCACTGACGGCGCTTATAATTCCTATTAGACAATTCAAATTTCATAATAACTTTACTGTGTTAACTAATGCATGATGTGGATGCCTGTAATTAAGAAAACAAATAGTCAGATACCTTTATAATTGTACCATTTATATAATTTTATTGTATTTTTGGTTGGCGTTCCTTAAGTAAACAAAATAAATAAATAAAAATAAATATAATACGGCACTATAACGGCAGTCAGTTGAAATTTCACCAGTGTTGCCAACGGTACGACAAATTACCGTAAACTGTAATAATCATAACAAGAAAAACAATTAATTGCTTGCAAATTTTATCGCATCACGTAGTTGATGTCAGTATCCTACCTTCCTATTCTATATTAATCCAAAACCATTTATGTTTTTGCTTTTAAGAATAAAAATTGCAAATATATGACACGGCATTTTTACCGATTGAACATGGCAAGCCTGATTCTTATCTGTGGTGTTTGTGTATCTTTAGTATTAGTACTTTCTAATCTGTGAATCTGTGGGAAAAGCGTTATTTGACTGCCGTTATGTAGCCGTATTTTCTGTGCCATCTAGCGAGCATTTTAAAATCAGCTTTTAACTGTCAGTTAAAAACGGCTCATTCAACCAAAGCTCGCAGTTTTCGTTATATCATTAACATGTAGGTAAGTATGTAAGTGGGTGTTAACAAGGTATTTGGGGTAATGAACTGAGGCCTTCGATTATATCATGTAGCGTAATGAATGGATAATGTATGCGGCGTTATGTTTTCGGGTCATCGGCACAGTTACGTCGGTAAAAAAACGAAAAACAAAAGATGTTCGATGAGTTTTCCCGCGCGTATCATATGGGCAACAAGATCAAAGGTCAGCAAGGAGCAAAAGGTGTGCGAAATTATTGATCTGGGGCAGCCATAATGCAGGCAATGAATGTACTTATAATGTATCTTATGTATGACAGAGACTGTTAGGCATTTGTCGCCTACAAAGGGGGGATATGTACCTACATAGGTACCTACGTGTATGCATCTGAAACTATACAACATTGTGTTAAATTCTTAGCAACAGAATTTATGAACGCTGATAAAAAGTTGTTACGCATACTACTAACCACCTAGACCAGGTTGATTGAATGCAATAAGTCCAATGGACTCTACATACGTATTTTTTCTTAATAATATGTTGATGATCCGTTGCATGGTTTTGCTTAGCAATATTTGAAATAAAAGCGTGACCTTGAGCTGAAAATGCCAGCCGGATGTGGAACATCATCCACGTGGGTCTTACTAAGCCACCTCTGGGCTCACCAAACATATAATTTCCCATTTGACCGGATTACTTTAGTTTCTTTTGTCATCCAATTCTAAAGTAAACTCTATGGAGTGAAGTATTTTATGGGCCCATAATATTATGCTAATGGGCCATCGGAGCGAGTAATATCGTGTTCGAGTCGTCGTCGTGCGCAGGCGATCACGTTTGTGCACCTCTCCTAAGATGACTCTACATTTAAAACCATCAATTTTCACCCCTGTGCCATTGGGATAGAGTGGAAGCCGTCACACAGATAGGTTGTCAAGTCTGTATGCAGAATTCAGCTGGCGCCACCTGCCCACACGACACACTAACATCGTTACCTTATTGTTTTCTGAAACTTTTAGAAGCTTTGTGGAAGAAAGTTGTGCCAAAAGTATGATTAAAGTTGGCCTGAGGTTTTCTCGCCTTGTTTTCTTATTTCTTGTTCAGAAAATCTACGCGGTTGATTGGTTCCGCCTTTTAACGACTAGGTTGTAGACAATATGGCCAAAAGGAAATAGAGGCTTTTACTTGTGTTTTAGTGAGAAACAATGTCCCAGGCACTGCAGCGCCTAGCAAGTGATCTCTTCACCACTCGGCGCTGCAATGTGATTGAAGGTACCACTGGACGCTGTATAAATAATCTTATTACGTAGATGCAAAGGCCTTTATTTAGTCGAAGTATAGGTTGGTAATCTATTTGTCATACGGCGGAGTTTTCACCCTTCGAAAGGAGGTGTCACCGGACGCTGTAAGTAGGTAAAAAACTTTAGTGAGAAACCATATGAGAAGAGTGGTGAAATTACCACTTGACTAACGATAATATGCCTTTGACTGGGGCTGACGATAATTGATGGAATAACACTTCTATGGCTAAAGGATGTCAGCGTGTCTCATACGAAGTTGTAAATTGAATGAATTTCAGAGAAACTTTGTTTGACCCTCTTTTCTGCCGAATGGAATTTTAATGGCTTGCAGTCGAAAGGGGTTTATTCTATTGACGGTTCTGATAAACTCTTGAAAATGCGCGAAAATAAAAGAAACACAAATGTCCTTTTTAAATGTGAAATGAGTGTGTTATAGTTTTCCTATGTTCTTGTTTAGTTCGTTTAGCAGTTATCACAAAACTTCAACCTAGTGGCACCAGTTAGGATTAAGTAACTTCCGTGCCACCTCAAGTCCACAAACGGTGCAAGTAATTAGGCGAATCTAAATTACGATTTCAGGCAATCTCAAAGGAAATGTAGAGTTTATTAATATTTCGATGTAGTAACCCTGAGAGGACTGTTAAACTATTTGAGCATTGTTTTTCGTTCTTAGCTCTACTATTGTGGTTAAAAATAATATTTGGTCTCTATCGGTACATCTCTCTGCCTACAACACGCCCTCTATACCGCACTCGAGAAAAACTAGAAGAGCACCGCGGGGCCAGAAACAAAAACAAAAGCCTATCGCAGATCTGCGCGCCAAGGCTATAGCCGCTTCGTATTCATACAAAAACACAAGGGACATTTACATACGAACACTACGGAGTGTCGCGATGAATCTAGCCGATACGCATTATCGGAGGGTAAGTAAAATAAATGGGCCTCTTAATGCGGCTCCTTGGGACGCCTACAACACCCGGAAGGTTGGTGAGCCTTAATCTAACCTGAAGACAATGCTTGGGGTCGCACCTCATTTTTATATCACGGGCGTTTTTGTTGCGGTTGGAGATTTTTTTTCTTTAAAATATAAGCATTTTATCTCCAAAACAGACAGCTCTATTTATACGTTAATAGCAGTACCTAACTGAATGAATTCGGTCAGTTATAAAAACTTGGTGAAACCAACACATTTGCCGTTTGCCGCAAGCAAGCTATTAGCGATGTGCTATGTTATGTACAAGCAAGAGTAGGTAAGTGCCTCATGAAAATTGGAGTAGAGTCAAAGGCTCAGGGGCTGACTCAGAGGTAATTCCCCTCGGCGCTGCGCTCGATTGCATAGAGACAGCTGTTTCCACTAAACAAATAAAGAGAGGAGTTACTGTTGTACTTGTTGCAAAGCGAGGGGTCGCCTGCTCCGCGCAGGCGCCCTGACATCCATCGATTTTTCCCACTTTGACATGCTTTGACAGTTCGCCCGATGTTTTGAGCCACCGCTCGCGTTCTCACAACAGTGTAAACAAAAAAATGGCTCTAGACTTCTCCGCCACGTACAAGCTATTAGTTTTAGGAGACTCCAACGTCGGGAAAACGTGCATTGTGCACAGATACTGCGACGAGAGATACTACGATATTTACATATCCACAATAGGTGAGTAAAATATTTACATTTTAGGTTTACGAGCCTTTGTCAGACAGGTGATGCTGTGTTTTAGTGCTGCAGAGGAAAATGGAAACCGTTGGATTATAATTTGTATAGCCTGAGAACAATAGGAAGTCGTGATGTAGTATATCGAGCAACACATTTATTTGACAAGCAGTAGGTACCCACTCAGCTTTATCCCTCTTTGTGTGCTACTCTAGCTAGAGTTATTTACACATTTAAAGGCTGCAGTCGGCTTCAAACATCAATTCACCTCGATGCAATAAACCAAACCATCAGACGCGGAAATCGATACGACTCTGCCCTGAAAGCTGCTCAACAAAGGCGGTGAAAACTACACAAATTTTTACAGCATCACCTGACACCGCCAGCCTAGTTAATTCGTCAGGTTGGCTATAAAGGTTTTATTTAGTTGTTGAAGGCTATTGTAACTTTAGGTATATATCTTGTTTGAGCGTTTAGGTTGCGCCGTATCTCTTTGTCTGGTGAATTGGTTTAAATATTAAACTGTAGTGCATTTGTAATAGGTTCAACGTCTATAGGAAGGGGTAGATGCCAAAAAATGTATGCAATATGCACTATCAAAGGGCCGAAATATGCACTATCAAAATTCTACTTACTATGACAATTATTAACGTTTATTTTTACAAAAGTACGGACAATCTATCCTGAGACCACAAACAGACGCTTGCAAACAAAAAAATATGTCTTAACAATTCTGTCCAAAAAATAAAATACACAAGAGTTGTAGAAACTTTCAAATACTTAGTTTCAAAAACTTTTGTAGCTTCAACTTTCCAAAATATTTGTTTTTTTTTTTTCACAATCTGAGTTCAAAAAAGGAAGGGTCTACGCAATTTTCTTAAAAGAAGGAAGGAAATATCCACTATCAATGAAATAATAGGTGCAAAGGTGCAAATGCATATAATCCGATGTCTAGCTATAAGTATTTTAAAGTCTGTCTGTAACATTTGCAGGTATCGACTTTAAGCAGAAGATAATAAACCTGGACGGAGTGCCTATTAAACTCCAGATATGGGACACGGCGGGGCAGGAGAGATTTCGAACTCTGACCACGGCCTACTACAGAGGCGCAATGGGCATTATTCTAATGTACGACATCACTAACTTAGAATCGTTTAACCACTTATCGTATTGGCTAAGGAATATACAAGAGGTGAGGCTCCTGACACTTTCAAATAGCAATATTATATTTTAAGTGCGCGTTTTAAACTCGAAGGCGTTTGGTTAAGTGTCGTCCGTAGAAAGTGTCACCTCGACGATACATAGGTAGCTCTTACCATGAGCGGCATAAGTACGAGTTTTGTACAAAGGGGCAACTTGTCTTTCGGATATAGCTGAATGTACGTAGGTAAAGACGTATTATTTGGTACCTAAGTTTATAAACAACAGTTTTCTTGCAATTTCAGTACGCATCCCCAGACGTGATCAAAGTCTTGGTGGGCAACAAATGTGATGTGCACGAAAATCATCGAGCTGTTCCTAAAGAGAGGGGCCAAAAGGTAAAAATAAATTGTATTGTAGGTATCAATCTGCTATCAACCCATTACAAGGATAGCATTGCTCTCAAAATCTATACGAAAAAGGATATCCCACCAAAAACATTTTCATGTAAAATGTTGCCAAGACGAGACCTCGCACTGTCAAAAAGTTATTAGATCTCAAGCAGAGTCAACCTTCTAGCTGTAAACGCCCTAACTCTACAAGCCCTAACTTCATAAACTCGACACCTTAGTCAAAATATTATGTGGCTTGGCCATTTCTCCTTTCCTCCCTATATGCTCCATCTGATGGGGAAATCTCAAACTGGAGGCACAAAGAAAATTACTTTTGAAACCATTCCAGATAGCAGACGACTTCGACATGCCTTTCTTCGAGGTGTCGTGTAAGAGCAACATAAACATCGAAGATGCCTTCGTCACACTAGCCAGGAAAATAAGGGAATACAGGGAGACCAAGGTAAGTCTAACTCACTTGATAACATCTAAGGATCTATACGTCATCATCATCAACACGTCTGAGGACTTAGTATTTGATCATTTGCTGCAAAGCTAAAGTGAAACGGACGTCCTAAAAATATTTCTACATTGATCGCCATCCAACGAGAAAATAAAGTAGCGCACCACCTTAATAAGTAAAAGCCTTGCTTACACGCTGTTTAATGCAGTGTTCAAGTATGAATAATTATATAATATTTATAGATAGCGTACTTATATCGTAGAATTTAGTCTTATTTAGCTCTACGTCGCTTTCCCGCGTATACCTACCGTACACTGATTTCTTTAACTCGACACTTAACAAGTTATCGGCGTGTTAAGGCGAAAAGTTTTTTTCAGTTTTTGCATTAAACAACTAATGTCAACCCTTTTTTTTTCGCGTTTCAGGCCGACGCTTTCGAGCTAAAAGAGAGAGATGAAGTGATAAAGGCTTCCGAATCCGAAACAGACGTCTCTAAATGTGGCTGTTAGCCTCGTCGGCATCATTGTGGGAAGACCGTTGTATCAGCAGAGATAAGCCAATTAACTGTATTTTAGGTACAGTTTAATATACAACCTAATTAGTTGCAAATTATTGTAAAAGAGTGTGTTTGAAATCATTGCGATGTGGTTTATATTTTTTGGGCTAACGCCTAGTTTAAGCAAAGATGCAAGGAGAGCACGAATTTTTTAAGACAGCATTTTAATAAGATAAATCTAGGATGCTACAAAGATGTGCTATTTTAGGCGTGTCATAGTAAGGTAAGATGGCAGTAAAGATTCAAGATGTACCTACTAGTATTATACTGTACCTTAGATAGAGTAGAACTAAGACTAACTGCCGGTTTCTGATTTGAGAAATTCGCTAAGCAAGCACTTAAATATCGTTCTGCCTCTCCGAATTTCTTACAAAAGAACGTGACAGAACGATAGTTAAGTACCTATATACTTAGTAAAATTCTCAATTCAGAAACCGGGCCTAAGCTTTCAGCTTACGCTCAGCGCAATTTAGCGATTGATCCTTGTGAAATATTTCGACAGAACCTTTTTTTTTAAACTTACCAAAGGATTAGATGTGTATTGGTCGGACATGTCACAGGGAATAATGCTAAGCTGTACTTAATCGTAAATGCGTCGTCGTGTGCTATGTCCTTCGCAAACCACCTTTGCCGTTTCCACCGCACCGCAATGAGTGTAAATATGAATATTGTTAAACACAGTATTAATACCCCTAGAACAGAAATCATATTCTTATCAAGGTCGGGAGACCTATAAAAAATACCAAACTGCGAGAAATTTGGCAGAAAATCTAATATCTAGCTAGGTACTAACTTGCTCACGACTTCATCAAAATATAAACGAATTTAAAATTTTAAACTTATTCTATGTAGTAATATCCAACAGTAGGAATACTTGATTGGACGATAAATGTTGTTACTAAAAATGAGATTATTGGAGGTTTTCTATCACTGGTTTTCAAAATAATGTATTGAATTTTCAAAGGGATGGCTCGTAATGGGTTACTAACCATATTGGTTCCTTTAAATGGGTTACCCAGCCAAGCACATTAACTGACTGACTATCTTCCTTACATTTGTATGATTTCATGCATAGCAAGTCGTATCTGACTGACTATCTTTCTTACATTTGTATGATTTCATGCATAGCAATCGTATCTCTTCTACTTCGATATCGGTATATCGGTGGTGAAGTGCGCCGAAGCGCGTAGAGCCAAATTGCTTTAAAAAACCTATCGTAGAAAGATGCGTATAATAGTCATTAGGATAGTTTATTATGTGTTGTGTAAACCAAAAGGGATTTATGTGTATCATGCTAAAGGCTGTGCCTAAAAAATCCCGAGGAAGAAAGCTGCTGGACGGCGAAAGAAATACTCATTTCCATTTAAGTTTGGTAGAACGAATTTATTTTTTGTGGCATGAAAAGTTTTACTAGTTACAACGAAAACTTATCCAAATTAATTTAGAACTAATGTATTTTTATTAGAATTAGATTTATATTATTAAAATTATATAACGCTTTTGATTCTTTAAAACTAAACCGCTCTTAATCTCCAATGAATCACATTGTCAGTAAGTAACAAGCACAATACATAACACTCGACAGTTCTTCGTAGAAAATAAAGTTTTATTACTAAAAACTAGACGCACTTTTTTACTTACTTAATAAGGTACCTACCCATTTACGTTGCTAACCAAAAATAGTTTTCGATGGTTCAAAGACCATCACCATAGTTCGGTACAAAGACATGGTCATCGATAGTATGGTATGATACCATATTCACATCAATAATGTATAAAATTAGTTAGTATGTAACCAATCCTAAGAGCATTGCAATCTTCCCCACAATATTTTCTTGTACTGTTCTTGCAATGAGGGCTATCCTGGAGCTATCGAACTTGGATTTGCCGCTAGGGACACACGGGTTTATTTCAAATTAGAATAATGTTGTGCATATTTTGCAATCCCTGAGATTATTGCTTTTGACGGAGTAGGCTTGCCCAGCACCTATACCATCCAGACAGCTTGGTCGAAAAGACAAGTCAATACGTGTGGAGCCAACTAAGCCCAGGAAATGCTGCGCCGAGTGGTCTCTTCACCCATCTAGTGTGAGTGAAGGTGCCACTGGACGCTGTATAAATCATCTCATTACTTAGAAGCGAACGCCTTAGCTTAGTGAGATTAAATTATGGCAAATAGTTGCTGTCCCGCTACTAACCACTGCTTTGAAACAGTTTTATCTTTCGGAAAATTGTGTTTATTTTTTTCTTTCGAACAACACGGGTTATCTCGATGTGTTTTATTGGTACAGTTTTAAGGTAGGTAATAAATATGATTTGTTGTAAGTAATTTTTTTTCTTACGTCCGAAACAACTAACTTTAAGAGAAGGGCTCTTAAAGTTAGTTGTTGCGGACTAACTCGACAGTGGCGCCAAATAGTGAGCATTAAAACGGTAGCCCTCATACACGAGCGAGCGCGTGTAGACTAGCGAATGATATATGTATATGCCTTACTTATTTATGATGACTCAGACTAGCTCAGACTTATTTAGGTAGACTAGCGAATGATATATGTATATGCCTTACTTATTTATGATGACTCACCTCACTCCTTACCACCGTACTGGGCCTAACTACTGGGCCTCAAGTCTGCAACGAGTGTTGTTCTTCGATGTGCTAAAGGTTTTACGAAAAAGGCACTTTTTATTATGTATAATCCGTGCGGGATCAGAATGTGATAATACCTTTTGGAACTGAGAAGCTCGCGGTTCTGTAGCGTCAGCATTTCGGCAAACTCTAGTTGTCTATGGCAAACTCGCGTCGAAACTTGCTTGTGTTTTCTGTGCGCATGGGTGTCTGCTCGAGTTTTATCACGTTTTATTCAATTAATGCAATAACATTGAATCCTTTTAGATTACAACCATTAAACATTTTTGTGTATTTCCAATTTCATAACCCTATGATAGAACGTAGAACAAAATTTTTTTTTACTGACGCTACTCGAGAACGACAGTTCAACAAAATGACAATTTTCGATTCAGTACCAAAAGGTATTATCCCATTCTGATTCCGCACGGATTATACAAGAGCTTTACGCCATTTCGACCCATGACATGCTACGAACAAAAAAGTCAATTTTCAAAGGCCGCAATGACACCAGCTTTTTTTTAATACGACTTTGATTGAACCCATCGAAGACCAACGAGAGTTGAAGCCCTGCTCGCTCACCTCTCGACTTATAAATTTAACATTTTCTTTCGTTTCCTCGGACTAATCCCACTTGACTGCGACGAAGGCTCCTGTTTTATAATCCCACTTGACTGCGAAGGCTCCTGTTTTATGCTCAGACTCAATGTGGACTCCTGCTTCACAACGACTGGGTCACTGCCTCCTACCGCGGCTGTCCTAAAATTAAATAATAAACATATAAAGTTTTTTTTTTTATGTAGCTTCTTTGGTGTCCCACTCTTTGAGCAAAGGCCTCCCCTTTTTTTCCATTCATCTCTATCTTAGGCCACCTCTCGCCCCCCGGCAGAAAGGTTTTGAGGTCGTCCCGCCATCTTCGACTTGTCTGCCACGCCGCAATAAGCCTGTATCTTGAGTTTTAGTTCCAAGAGCCTGTACAATTGTACATGTCCCACTAGCTGCGCAAAGGCCGTCTCTCAGAGAGAGAGCGAGAGCTCACCACGCGTGCTCAATGCGCATTGGCGATTTTCGCGTTTGAGGGTAGTGGCTCATATGCTCAGTTTCCTCAAGATGTTTTCCTTCAATGTTAGCGAGTGCTATTGCTACTACTCCGTGCAATTTTAGTGGTTTTAAAGGCGAAGGTATTTTGTTGTACTGGTGATTCTGAGCCAAATTACAAAATTTCATTCCAAAACGCGCGAAAAAAAAAACAATTTTGCCATACAAATGGTGTCGATTGGCGATAGCTGTTTGTATTGGGAAGTGTTTTTATTTTGTCGCTCGTTTTGAAGTAAAATTTT
Organism: Zelleria hepariella; assembly: GCA_949319315.1. Classification (NCBI taxonomy): domain Eukaryota; kingdom Metazoa; phylum Arthropoda; class Insecta; order Lepidoptera; family Yponomeutidae; genus Zelleria; species Zelleria hepariella. The sequence goes on along the minus strand of OX439387.1, from coordinate 7,071,033 downwards.
GGAATTTGGCTCAGAATCACGAGCGCAACTAAATACCTTCGGCTTTAAAACCACTACAATTGCACGGTGTATAAATTTTATTCACACATGTACGTTTGAAATACACCGGGAAACGGGCCTAGGTCTCTCGCTTCCGAGTCCATTGTTCTGCTGCTAGGCCACCACCGCTCTCCGCAATAATATTATTAAGGGTAGATAAAGCGGTGTCCACTGCTTCCCGGTCGACTTCCTGATTTCATCGACCCATCGACACGGCTGGCAGGGGACCGGGTGGTTGGCGTGACAAAGAAGATGCCTATGCCCAACAGTGGGCGACATTCATGGGCTGGTTAGGTAAAGAGGTACGTTCAGCGACACAATATGATATCTCATGATATCTAATCGAACAAAAAGGGTCAATAAGGAAAATGTCTCCCTCAGGACAGGCTTTGCCTAGTGAGGGGATTAGTCACACTGTAAATACTTAGAAACTTTTCTGGCAATTAACTTTTTTTTTTATCCTAGCGTGTGTAGCCGACTGTACTTTCTATGCATAGGAGACCGGATGACAACGGAAGTTATTATGGAGAAAAGAAAACCGATTCAAAATTCGCAGTTAAAAGCAAAAATAACTTTAATTTCTTTCTGATGCACTAAACTATTGGAGTTTGTGACAACTCCAAAAATTACTTAGGAGCATTAAAAATTATCAAAACGGTTTACGGCTCGCGTCCGTCCAACCTCTTGCGTAAAACAGGAAGACAAAAAAGAAGATGCAAAGACTTACACTGCACTTGAAGCCAGATTTTCCTGCTTCACTGTGACATTGGTTTCTTGTTTACTGAAAAATAATGTATATGTTATTATTATTATTAACCATATTTTTTAAAATCTTTAACCAGCTGAAACAGTGAACAAACTTAGCTAAATCTTAGCTAAAATGCCTTTAGGTGGAATAAAAACATTATGTTTTTTCAAGATATCTAATGGCCAGTAGAATCTGGGGGCACGGCAGTGCCCCCGCCAGGTCGAGCGCGAAGCAAACACTGCCGTACCATCCTTTACTGGAACCATTTCGCTGCATTTTCAGGCCCCAATTTGAGAACCTCTGGATAAGACCAGAACGCAGAAATTTTCGTCATCTAGTAAGCTATAATCACATACTTAAAATCCAAAATTTCAAGTCTGTAGGTCATTTAGTTCCGAAGTTAAGCGAAAGCAAAGTTTCGCATTTATGACACACACTCACTCACTCACTCACTCATGATCATCATAATAGAACTAGTACTTCCCATAAACTCAGAGAGCTAAAATTTGGTACAGAGTTAGGGTTTAATGGCCACATAAAGGAAAAACTATAAAAACTAGGATAATCGAAGATCTGGTGTACCTGGTGACCCTGATTAGAAAACACAAGAGCCCTAATAGAACTAGTACTTCCCATAAACTCAGAGAGCTGAAATTTGGTACAGAGTTAGGGTTTAATGGCCACATAAAGGGAAAACTATAAAAATTAGGATAATCGAAGATCTGGAGTACCTGGTGAACCTGATTAGAAAACACAAAAGCCCAACCAAACTATTATAGATCGACATATACCGCCCTAACAAAAAATATTCAACTTGGTGGGCCGCTTCATTTGATGTCAAAAATCGAAGGTCTGAAGTATCTGATGAAGAACCCTCAGCTGGTCTCAGCTGGTCTCAGCTGTATAAGAGATTATGGTAATGCCCCCTTCTACTATTGGTACATAAAAATATCGACTGTCATTGCAGAAATCCAGCGTAGTGGGACACATCTTCTAATTTAATCTAGCCTATAGCGTCCTACCGCTGGGCGAATGCCTCCCCTTCTGCTTTTATTACGCATATAAATAAAATTAAAGGAAACTCTGGATAAGACTAGACTGGCTTTTATACTTATACTTACAATTTAACAAGAAGAAATAGTCGAACGATTAACTTTATTCTACTCGAACATTACACAAATTAAAAAACTGTTTCCAATAAGAAAATCTAATGAAATAAATCAATATGCCCACGTTTCTACAAAAAGAAGTGAAATCCCACCAAAAACATTCTGTAAAAAACTAGCCAGGTCTCGATGGAGCTGCTTGTTTATCTCTAAAAAGTAATGAAATCTAGACAAAGTCGTGCCAAGTCTAAGGTTCCTTACTGCGATTTCTTTATTATTATAGTTAATGTTGTGTGACTTGGCCGTTGAAGGGTACATAAGCGGTTCTGGCGTCAGATTGGTGCAATGGTGTCATGGAGCACCTGGTTTTGTACCCTTGTATACCCTTCAACGGCCAAGTTACACAACATTAACTATAATACTAAAGAAATCGCAGTAAGGAACCTTAGACTTGGCACGACTTTGTCTAGATTTCATTACTTTTTAGAGATAAACAAGCAGCTCCATCGAGACCTGGCTAGTTTTTTACAGAATGTTTTTGGTGGGATATTATTTTAAGCAAAAAGAAAATAATGTTTTAAAAATATGAACTGGTCGGAATAAATAAATATTCAAACAAAAAAGAGTTGTGTGCAGCAGGGGTTTCAAAATAGTGGTGACGAGTGAGTGAAGTGTAGTTGTGTGTTGCTCCAGGGTTATTTTTCAGCTAGATGGACTTTAAATTAACTTGGTGGGCGCCATAGTAAATAAAAGTAGCATCTGGACAACTTACATTACATTTAACCTGTTCATCATGTCGCGTGGTATGTCGCTAAATCCGAAGTTTTTGGAATATGTATTGTGAGCCATCCTGTGAGCATTGTCGTCGAAAAGTGGAGTTTTTAAATGTCCTGTAACATAAATATTTATATAAGAGGCATGAAGTTCGAAAATTTCTAGAACTATGTATATCTATAAATTACTCTACTAATTTTTAGCATTCTAATTAGTAAATTTCACGTTACAATTATTATTACTATAAAGTAACTCTAACAGGGCACATATTGCACTCTGTGACCCATGTGATTTCACTGCACGTGATCGATGTAAAAACATATTAATCCTTCAAACTCGTATAATCTGCTCAGAGGTATGCCTGGTGATAATTCTCAGAAACCGCGTACTCTCCAACGTGATCACAACGGCGATCAGGGTGTCATGCTGCATCCACTGATGGGCGACATGACAATGAATCATGACTAGTCTGGATTTTTGGCCATTGAATCAATCTAGTATGCCTATTTATGTAAAGTCAAAGTCAAAGGGTTTTATTCAATATGCCATAAATAAATTATTTACATTGAACGTCAAAATATTATCAAAAGTACAATAAAAGTATATAATTCAAATATAGATACTTATTACTATCTAATACTAAGTATCTAGCTACTTTTTTGTCCTTTTTTTTGTAGATTCTGATATTTTCCAATACATGTTTCAATGAGACAAGGCTTATGAGCAGTTAAGTGTAATTAGTGAAGATCTAAACTTACTCAAAGCTATCTTTCCACCCTCTTCCTTATACTCTTTGATTTCTTTGTCCTTCCGCAATAACAACTGGCACAACTTATTTTCGCTTGACCTAAGATCATCAACTGTCCGTAGCAGCGGTTGTGTTACTAGCCTGAAAAACTGTAATATGCAATAAAATATATTTCATTATCAAATAGAAGGAACAAGCTAGTAATTTATAGCCTAAGTATGTGTTTTTCTGGTGTCTAAGCTATCTCTGTTCCAAACGTTCAAATTTCTCCAGCTGTTTCAGAATGAAAGAGTAACAGACGTCCATTTCACACACTGCTATAAAGGACAAGGGGACTGTTGCATCAATCGTTTTGGATGCTCAATACAATATTACGTTATGACTATGAACCAACCAATCAGAAGCTTTAGCTTACTTGGACGGTGCTCTCCACAAAGTACATTGTACTCTTCGTTGTAGTGTACTTTGACTGTAAAAATGGTCTAAACTAAAGAGACCTATAAATCGTCACCTTAAAATTCAAACCATTTGGTGTCTCAAGGCTCTTTTTTCATGGCACATGTATATTTATGGTATTTAGACCAGGCCTTGGCCTCTCCCACAGAAAACCTATAACCTCCCTAGGCCTGTCCTCAGAATAGGGAACTGAGTCATTGACCTACCTGTTCTTTAGGCTCCTCTTTTAAAGAAATATTCAGTTTCAAAGGAAATCCTTCCATGCGAACAATCTCCAAAACTAATGCATTATTGGCCTCGAGGCTCGCGTGGACTTTGGTTATAGTTTCAACATTTTGTAACATATCCTTAGCTTTTGTTACGAGAACTGATGTTTCAATTTCTAAGAGTTTATTGCTTTCCTGAAAAATAAGAAAATACTGTTTTGGTCATGAGTTTCATCATGTCTCTACAGAAAGAAAACATTTTAGGAAGTTCAAACGTTTGTTTGATAGAGGATAATCAGAAGCTTATCAGAAGACTCAACTCAGTTTACAGGACTTGCCTACTCACTTTCAAGCAAGTTGCAAACTCATTGTTTCCAAAACACTGGCACCAAATAGTTAGGAAGTCCGTCACATAAATTTTATCTAAATCACCAAGAGAGTTACCAAGAAGGTATGAAATAAAATAATTTCTGGAACCCGGCAGTTTCTTCCACATTCTAAAGTTTTCCGTATTTTGCTGCGAAATATCAACAAATCAACACACAACAAGATGATGTTCACAGAATAGGTTGAATAAGTTTTTTGACAGATTCGTTGCATTGCAAAACATACGCACAGATCACAGAACTATTGATTGATCGTGTGAATAGGACCGCAAGGGCAATTTGACAGATGACGCACAGAGCCTTTGCACAGAGCAAAACCCGTCCGTTGTTTATTCTGTGGACAATTTATTTTCGTGTTGCTTGCTTGGAATCGAGATAAATAAGTTAATTTACGAAGTAAATACTGAAAAACGCTTCAATATTCTAAACTACACAACAGCACATACACTATGACGAGCTTCAGTGAAAATATAGTGCTGTCGTTGTGTCTGCTTTTCGCAGTTTTGAATTCAGGTACGTTTTTAGGGCGTTGTTTCGTTTCTGTTTACGTTTTAGTTTATTGATTTTCTTTAACTTTTCTGTTTGTTATTTACTTTAGTGCACTGCATTAACTGCTATCAGTGCTCTGGCTCTGATTCGAGCAACCCGTTCGAGTGTAACGAGTATCTTGAGAGTGATATTGACTTGGTACCAACTGACTGCAGTACCATTCATGATGCACGATACTGTATAAAGCACGTTGGACGCTTTGAAGGTGAGATGCTGTCGACAGTCTTCATTAGAACTGTACAAATGGTGGTTGTTAATCATAACCTTTAGCTTTACTCAATCAATAGTGTCATGTTTACTAACAAAATAATAGCACAGAGGTATAAATAACTGAATAAACTACATTTACTCCTACCGATATTGATTCCAGGGGTAGATTACTCTCAGATAGCATTACATATTACCAACAAACAGGGATAGTAGAAAGAAATGCTTGTGTTGCACTTTAATTTTGTTTTTTATATATATTTTTTAATTGTGGTTCTTTGTTAAATTATATCACTAACTTTTGTTAACATTTCAATGTGAACCTTATAGTATTACTACGGTTTTACTTACAAATATGTCCAGATGTAAAACAGTAGTAATCATCTTAAAATATTATGTATTGTTATCCTGATAATATTTAACCATAGGTCTTGCGATAAACTGCTATCAATGCAACTCTTCTACAACTATGGAATGTGGTGATGGTCTTATGAACCTGGACGGTGGTCTCTTGCAACCAGTTTCATGCGAGCATGTATACAACGCACGGTTCTGCATCAAACAGATAGGTCTCTGTCTGGATACTGACATTCTTGTTGGCACTTTCTTTGTTCATTGTTTTGCTACTGGTCTGAGGTTAAAGGGCTCTTGAAGATACTGCCTGCCTTTTTTCTCTTATATCAGACATTGTATAAAATGTGAATTGAGCAATGATATAATGGCAGACAACAAATAAAGTAATTAAGGCGCTGGGCATAGTGAATTAGCCCGCGCGCAAATAAAATACACAAAAACGATTCCTGTATCAAGTACACTAAAAAAAACGAAAATGTTCACATATCAAACCCTAGAATTAGGTGAGAGCTATCTAAAACAGCCAGTTTTGTGTTGATACCCATAACAGATTGCAAGATATTTTGTTTGAAAAAAAAATGCTGCCTATTTTTTTTCATCAACAATATCTTCAAAACGTTTATGAATGTCAACACGAAACTGGCTGTTTTAGATAGGTATCACCTAATTCTAGGGTTTGATAAGTGAAAATTTTTGATTTTTTTAGTGTATTTGAGACAGGACTCGATTTTGTGCATTTTTCTTGGCGCGCGGGCTATTCACTATGTACAGCGCCTTAATATGTTGCTTTATTGTAAAATTAAATAAAAGATATAGTTAAGTCTTGATACTCAATTTTAGATAGCAAAAACTATTTGATTTTATCTCATAGCTTTCGAACTTTAAAACTAAGAGACTACTTATACACAGACGAGTAACAAAATGCTATCACTCATTTGTATTATGTATTGCTTCTTACTTTCAGTGCCACTAACCATACCTTTACGTCCTAACACTTGAGAGTGGTCAAGACACAAAGCACTATTATAGAAAAAAACTTGGAATTTGCACTCACATGTAATGCACTGAAACTTAAAACTACTCACCTTAACCTGTAAAAATAGAGGTAAGTGTGTTTGCACGGTGATCGGTTTTCTTTCATAGTTGTGTTTATTTAGTTGTGAAAATTCCTAAAGTTGGATGTAATTTACAGGAGGTATAAGCACAAAAAGGTACTGCTCGTCTCTAGACCTCGGAAACTATTGCAACTATGTTCAACAGCCTGGAGACAAACTGGAATACAGAACGTGCATCTACACATGCAGCACTGATGGATGCAACGGAGCATCAATGATTACTGGAATTGGTGTCAGGACCATATTAGCCTTTGTTTCAGGTATATGGTTCCTGTTTTATGTTATGTAAAGTGCACTTGTTATGGAAAAAGTAGTTCTGTAAATTTTCTAGGTTTTGCACTTACATTCATGTTCTTCATAATAAATTAAAATTCTGCCAAAGGAGATTTGCCATGATGTGCTCCATTTTAACCAATTGGTATTACTTTGGCTCATAGACGCCCTGAGGGTACTGGAATTTTTTTTACGCCAATCGAGCGGTTAAGCTTGTTTGAATCAAATATTTTTACTTATGGGTATGAAATGTACCTACCAACGTTACTCTCGACTTGAGTGCAAGTGACAAATGCAATTTTTATAAGAATTATCAAATTAATATTTTATACTTACTAATTACGATTTGACTGCATATCTTGATGACATGAATAGTTAATGATATAAGTAGTGTAAGCTTCTGGGTGAGGGCTGCATTGTGGCAGGGGCCCTCGCTTCGTTTTGTGGTTTTTGTATGTAGCATACACTGAAAGGTAGCAAGCATAGCATCAAGGTAGCATGTTCTAATTATGACATTCCATTTTGACCGTCCAAATCAGTGTTAGTATCCGTCCAAATTAGTTTAAGTTTAGTATAGTTATTTGATATGAGATGACTGTATGTATGAATACTTTTTGTATGTTTTACTACAAAATAATAAATACTTTGGTACAATCAAAATAATCTTTGATTAACAAACCCTGCATGTTTGTTCTCTCATTGGCGGATGTTTATTATATTTGAGAAACAAAAACAATTTCACTGTTCAAACATTTATTGATTTGTGCTACACAAGCATGATATAAAAATAAACAATAAATATCAACACCGACTTAGCCAAAGAACTGAGTTACACATACAGCTATAAAAATTGTTAATACTTTCATTTTCACTTACTACACTATGAATTACAATCAACGCCTTTTAGACTGGATGTGGAATGTTTATATTATAATTTATAAGTCAAAACTTGCTCCTGGCATTACAATTATCGAATTTTCATAAAGGCGACAACATCATTGCAACATTTAAAGGCATTATAGGCATCTTTGAAGTACATACACACCCTTTCATAAGAAAATCCCATGCAAATGCTAAAATCTTACTTATTCAGTAAAAAAAGTTCAGGTAACTTTTTTGTACACTTTTTCTGCCTTGATAAGTTGATCGCTCGTCAGCACTTATAAAATAATAATAATTAGAAGATACGAAAGTAAATGCTTGAACCTAAATCACCAGTGTTAACTATAATAATTATGTCAGTTACATAAAAACAAACATGTTATTTAAAAATAACAGGTAACATTCGTAATAAAATCAGACTATCAAAACTAAATCACGAACAAATATTTGAGACAAATAACATTTTGTGCAATAAAAAAGTGCTTCGAAAATCATACGAAAGTAAGGTTCCCTGATATTAATTGCACGAAAATATAACTCCTAAAAAGAAGAGAAACATCAAATGATAAAATAAAAATCAATGTCACTGAAAATGTTTAACCATGTCATGAACTCATCACTTTACACATCTACTATCACAAAACAGTAAAAAAGTCTTGCATATCAAAACGATAACACTGGTATACAAAATTTAACTTTTTTTTTGTTTTATTAAGTTTCTAAACTGTTTCTTACTAATTGGAGTTCGCTAATTTCATATCTACCCTTAGTTTTTTTCTAGCAGCTCTAGTTTTTGTGTTACAGGTACTTCTTAAAATTTCGTTACTCTGCTTACTTATATTTTTTTAGTGCAAAAAAAATATTAAATATCGTAATTAAATTGATATGTCTACATTGAGAACGACTTGTTTAAACGATCCAAATAGTTTTGGTGCTGTTTGTGATGAATATAAGTGTCGAGGAGTCGTTTAAGTGCGTCTGACTTTATAAAAATGGCCTACTTGGACTTCTTTGGGACGCCATTACAAGTGTTTAGTAAGCCTTGGATCCCAAATTTTGTATGTGGTAGTTGCATAACATCATTGCGTTTATGGGCTAATAAAAAAAAGACCGACTTTGAAGTTCAAAAGTCCTATGATTTGGCGTGAACCGACTAATCATCACGATGAGTGTTATTTAATATGTTGTAAATATTACCGGAATAAACCGCAAAAAATGTTCCAAATGGACTTACCCGAATTTCAAATCAGCTCTAAGACCAATTCTAAATACCAGCAAAGAACCTGTGGCTGATACCCAAACTAGTACTTAGTTTCCAATGTAACACCACAAGTTCTGATCACTAAATATTCTGGAAATTCCAGAAAAAAACAAATCTGGTATTTTTGACGGTCCTCAAATCAGGGAACTAATAAATGACCATAATTTTACTGACTGTATGACAGATTAAGAGATATCTGCATGGATTTAATTGTTTTAAGTTGTGCAAAATTTCTTAGAAAATAAAAATTTTCCAGACTACATTCAACACATTGAGCAGCTCATGTTGTACTTTCACTACATTCAACACATTGAGCAGCTCATGTTGTACTTTCAATGATTAAGATGTAACATGAGCATCAAGATACACTTCCTCTTCAGCCATTCAGACCGCTTCCTAGAAAATTTTGGCTATTTAAGCGAAGAACAAGGAGAAAACTTTCATCAGGACATTCGCACGATGGAAGAGCGATACCAGGGTCGTTGGAATGCAAATATGATGGCTGATTACAGCTGGAGCATTCAAAACAAAGCTGAAGTTTTGATTCATGCAAGAAAATCTTATAAAAGATTTTTTTTTTCACGTTAGGTTAAAGAAACAATTTTTTATATTTTATAATTCGAGGTTTTTCGCAAAAAATTTAATATGTTAATATTTCAAAAACTAGAGCTGCTAGAGAAAAACCGACAACAGATTTGGAATCAGCGTGGCATAATCATACAAAATCAGTTACAAAATTTCATAAAACAAAACTACTGTTTACCAGTGTAATTTATATACAACTAAAGATCATAGGCCAAATAACTTACATACCAAATAAATGTGTCATCGTCGCTGATTCCTAATAAAAATTATGGCGACGTCAATGTCCCTCAGGCTACACAGACATCTAAAATGGAAAGCTCTCTCAATCCCAAGCACTAGCTCATCTGCAATTAGCAACGCATTTGTAAAGCGGCAAAACTACCGCAATAAGAAGTCCATTTGGAATGATTGTTCAATTTTAACTTTCTACTAATACTGACCCAACTTCGAAACCAGTTCTACACAAAATTGCGCTAACTTTATCTACGACGAAAATTGTATTCAAAATAGTTTGTTAATTTGTGCTTTATAAAATTGAGCACTCTTCGTGACACGTTATTTCATAAACATGCGAATATCTTAGCAAAAAGCACCAGCTAGTGGAATTAAATAGTAATGTCAGGGGCCTCCAGACAAACTGCAAGGGTTTCTATTCCGTTATTAGTGTTCTACGACCTATAGTAACATTACTCCCGAATGCCCGATGGAAATGAATCCTCAGCACACTGCGCAATACAGCAGAAATAACTTCGTCATACCTTTCTACCCTACCAGTGTCAAGAATTTGCTGAAGAAAGGAATGGCGTCATTGCGCATCTAATGTACACACGACAGCACGTCGACCCTTATACGACTCGTGGTAACGTTACAACAAAAGTGTACACTCTGACGTGCTGTTGTGTGTATTACAAGCTGCCTTAGCACAAGACTGGGTTTATGACTATCTCACTCTTTTGATCTACCTAGAGTGGGATAAATTAGATAACCCATATACAAGGTGTTAGAAAAGATCCTAACTCTTTTTACAGGGTAATAGCACCCGGTGATAGGGATCACAACCTAAATACTTTTTTTTTCTCTATGACGATCCGTTGATTTTTAAATAGTTAAAAGGTGAAGGCTGTGGCGGGAGAAAAATATTTTTTAGATATTGTTAATCAAATTGACTTTCACAATGTTTTAACAACTAAAAAAAAAACTTTTTTTACATAACTGACATCCTGTTGACCAGTAGGTTACACCCTGTCCTGTAAAAAGAGTTAGGATGTTTTGTAACACATTGTCTATCTAACCCATTCTGGGCTAATAGTAGCCAGCAGGCTACTATTGTCGAGTCGGAAGATTACAGACTCACTTGCCTCAATGTTGTCTAGAGACCCCGTGAAGATAGCTGAGAAGCCTCGTTTTATTCATATCACAAAATACTTGGCCCTCTGCCGTAGTTTAGTACTTTGTGGTCGCGCGAGCTGTCTAGGAGCCGTCCCTATGAAGCCTGGCTTGCAGCGCCGCTATCTGTTGCTCCAGCTCGCGGACCCGCGTCTGACTGTTCTGTAGCTGTCTCTTGACTATCCGCAGCTCCTCGCCTTGGCGGTTGAACGCTAGCCGCAACTGGAAATAAGGTTGGATATTAGAAATGGGTCCAGATAGGTGGGCGAAGATCAAGATGGGTACCGGCGCCGCGGCAGACCGAGACGGAGATGGCGGGACGACCTCACAACCTTTCTGCCGGGGTGGCAAGACGCAGCCGAGGATAGAGAGGAGTGGAAGAAAAAAGGGGATCCCTTTGCCCAGCAGTGGGACACTATAGCGGCTACATAAAAAAAAAAAATTAGAAAGTAAAAGTGAAAAATACTTTATTTACACGTATTAATAAAAAACAAGTACTTTTTGTTTTTTCTAAAGCACTAACCCGTGCTAGGGAATATTTTAAACATTTATAATAAGTTGAAAAATTCACTCAAGGGTTAATTCGGGTTCAAGTCCTGTCCGAGTGAATTTTTTCAACTTATTATAAATGTTTAAAAAACAAGTAACCAAAATTCCTTAAAGTTTGAGCTAATAACAAAAACAAAAAAGTTATGATTATTTTTTTCAATTTTGAAGTTATAAAATAAAAATTGTTTTTTTCAACTTTTTTTTACAGATTTGACATCCTGTTGACAAGTAGGTTACACCCTGTAAAAAGAGTTAGGTACTTTTGTAATACCTTGTATAGATTTAGTACGGTAATATTTTATAGATAGGTACTTAGAGCTAAGCTTTTGGCAAATGGTCTCATGCACAGCTGTGTGCCGTATCGGTGACAAGTCACCGGACAGCGCTGATTTTCAGCATGCGCCATAGACATAAGAATATTAATTTACTTGATGCAGTTTCAACATTTTTAAATTACAAAAAACAATAAAACTGTTTTTTTGAGACAAATTGAAAAAGATTACAACAGAAGAAATTCCAAATTCCGAGAAGAAAGCCTGAATTTAGGTGGCTTTAAATCTAACTTTTTTATTAGATTGCTCGAGCCCTATGTGCCTGTTAAGGGATAAAAGGATATCATCATCATCTGCTGCTTATAAGCAAAAGATCGGATTTTGCGGACATGACTGATTAGGCTCCGGCAGCGCAACGCATCAGCGGGCGTTTGCGACGAGCGCCGTTTTGCTTTATTTCACTACGTAAGATACGTGTTCGATCTAGCTCACTATTTCAGTGTTGGCTCGATAGTATTTTTTTTGTGAAGATGAGTAGAACGACACTTTATAGTTTGATAGGCCGTGTGGACTAAAGGCTGTAAAGTTGAACGAGCGAAGTCTACTTGAACAATCCGGCGGTTGTATGAATGTTTGTTCGACGATGATAACTTGAGTAAATTTTGGTTTGGAACGGGTCGAATCGCGGTACGTTTAACAGGTAAATAAATAAATAAATTAAACATATTACTATTCGAGTAAATTTGGTCGGATCGTGAAGAAATTTGGTAGGCGGGTAAATTAAATAAAAATATTTTTTAAGTTCGAACATGACCCAAATCGGTCGAGGGGTTGCCGAGATATGGGGTCGCGAGTTCACAGTTCAGGGCGAACCACTAGTAAAAGTTTATAACAGTACCTCGTTCTCAGTGCTAAACACGTCCCCCTGGTTGATTTGCTTGTACAGAGGCACGGGGTCGGTGCCCTCCTCGCTGCTCTGTTTGCCGAACATCTTCTGCAGCTGGTGGAACTTGGTGTTCTGGTTCGCGTTAGTCTTCTGGGACTTCTCGTTCAGTTGTACCTGGAATGGGGAGGACCAATATGTAGAGGTAACTTGTAGTAGCAAGAACAATCCCATGAAGAACAACATTATTGCAAAAATGGTAACTCTCCAAGAAGAAAGACTTAGCTTCGCTTTTACAGAAACTTCAATGGAATGGAAGATGCTTACTAACGCCATATTATTTGCTTAGTAGAGCTAAGTGTAGCGTTCTTATTATTAGCTCTCTGTTACCATGTTATATTCCAATAGGTAGCGCAGCGAGAGTTGACGCGTACAACTCTAAATGAGATACTGCGTTCGGCTCAACTAAAGCATCTGAGACCGTCTATAAAACGTAATTTTTATTTTTATCTTATCTTGACGCTCATTGGGTTCAAGCCCCCCTTAAATCAAAATCCTGGATCTTCATTGAGTTCAAGCACTCCCCAAACCAAAATCCTGGATCCACCACTGCTCGCAAGTTCATCGCAAGTTATATGGCTCACCACGGCGTCGTTGTCGTTGTTGATGTGGTTATTCTCCTCGACGGACTCTTGCCAGGTGACCAGCGGCCGGTAGTCGGGCGTGGTCTCGCGCGACAGGAACGCGAACTTCTTGCGGTTGTTCGCGTCCTGCGGCTGCATGGCCGGCGCGTCCTTTTTGGCCGTGCGATTTTGAAGGGTATTGAGTGAAGAAAATAGCAAAAGCCTTCACTCAATATCACTCCATTTTTATGAAGTTTTGACTCATTCGTTCTGTCAGCGATTGTAATTTAAAACTTAGACAATTCCATTCTAAAGTTGCAATCACGATCATGATCCCGATACCATTGAAAGGGATCGCGATAGATTCAAAAGTTAGAAATTTTGCCCATCTTCGCATTCTTTTATGGGATTCTTACCACGATTTATTTTACCACTTTTTGTTTGAGTTTCCGATATTTTTAGATGCTTCGAAGAATCCCGTTTCTTAAAATAATTATGTCTGAAAACCATGAAAGTTTAAAAAAGCATATTGTTACATGGCTCACCACGGCGTCGTTGTCGTTGTTGATGTGGTTATTCTCCTCGACGGACTCTTGCCAGGTGACCAGCGGCCGGTAGTCGGGCGTGGTCTCTCGCGACAGGAACGCGAACTTCTTGCGGTTGTTCGCGTCCTGCGGCTGCATGGCCGGCGCGTCCTTCTTGGCCGTGCGCGGCTTGTGAGTCGTTATTGTTACGCCTGGAAATGAGATGAAGGAAATTATGGAAACGGTAGATAGGTACGGAAAAAGATAAATTACTAGCTTTTTCTCACGACTTCGTCCGACAGACTAAGTTTTTTCCCGTTATCACAATAAAAAATAGCCTATAGCACTCAGTGATAACGTAGCTTCTCATTAGTGAAAAAAATTTTAAAATAGGATGAGTAGTTTGGAGAATACCTCCTACATACATACATACTTATACAAACTTTTCCTCTTTATAATATTAGTGTAGATTTGTAGAAGAAGGCACGGTCCGGTGGGCACATGTACCTATGACTTTATTTTCAAAGTTACGTAAATTTGTGAATTTATAGTAGCAATACCACTCGCTAAAGTGAAGCATAACATCGTGAGGAAACCTGAGCGTATGAGGCATTATACCCTCAAACGCGAAAATACTCTCTCTCTGAGAGAAGGCCTTGACCCAGCTAGTGGGACATGTACAGGCTATATCCTATGAAGGTATTTATTTCCATTCCATAAACATTAGGAAATTACTAGAATAGTACAGACAGAAAAAGATAAAATATGCAGTTATTTATTTATGGAAGACATCGCTTTGAGCGATAAGGCCGCCATTTATACTATATTTTGTTAAAAGAAGTTATCTGTACCTAATATTCTTTCTGTTGTGCAATAAACAGTTCTCCATCTATCTAATTTATACATCGTCCAGGGGTACCTTCACTCACACTAGATGGACGAAGAAACCACTCGACGCTGCAATGGCTGGGACATTGATTTGAGCGATAAGGCCGCCATTTATACTATATTTTGTTAAAAGAAGTTATCTGTACCTAATATTCTTTCTGTTGTGCAATAAACAGTTCTCCATCTATCTAATTTATACATCGTCCAGGGGTACCTTCACTCACACTAGATGGACGAAGAAACCACTCGACGCTGCAATGCCTGGGACATTGATTAGATGGCGACATGCTAAATGTCTGGTTTTAGTAACACTCACCTGTTTTCATGCTAATCAGTAGAGGAGGCGCATTCATGCCGCTGAGCCAATCCTTCGCCGAGAGAGAAGGCAGGGGCGCGGCCGTGTCGGGGTATAAGTCCTCCTGTAAAGAACATACAAACGTGGCCTTTAATATCAGGCAGGCGAAGAGGGAATGATAGCAGAGAGAAATCGAGCTCGGGGCCATAATCCCAACCTTAAAACACCACAAAAGTATAATATTCACTCTCAATAAAAGGTGTTACAAAAGATCCTAACTCTTTACAGGGTAATAGCATCCAGTGAAAGGGATCACAACATAAAACAAACAAACAGCAAAAACAAATTGCTTTTCCCAATTTTTTTTTACAGAATTGACATCCTGTTGACCAGTAGGTTACATAAAAAAAGAGTAAGATTTTGAAACACGTTATATAAGATTTGTGATGGATGATGAGTTGATGACTTACGGACCCTTTTCCTTAAGTTAGGACAGACTGACCGAAGGACGTACAGACAACATAGGCTTAGCAATAGGGTCCCGTTGGGCACCCATAGGGCATGCAAACCTAAAAACAACTCTTTCAATGGCAGCTCGTGGCAAATAGACGCTGTCCGTTTGTCAAATTGAAAAGATTATGTTTGTCAAATCATGATTGATGTTGCAGTTTAGACACATTTAGACACCAGATGCCCGTTTTATAAACCTACAATTCATAGTTTATTACGAAAATTCGATGTCCATAGAGTAGCCGATTAAACATGAGTACGGTTTAAAAAGGTAAGCTTACTATCAGACTACTCAATGTACATCGAATTGTCTTACTAAACAAAGACGCAGTTTCTTAATTGAGAATTTTACTAACTAAATACTTTATCGTTCTGTCACGCTCTTTTGTAAGAAATCTGCAGACAGAACGATACTTACGTATTTAATTAGTGAACTTCTCAATTCAGAAATCAGCAGTAAGTGCGAGTAGTTTCATGAAACTAGTAGCTGGGTAGGGAAGAGACTAACCTGGAAACAATCGGACTTGCGGGGCACGATCATGGATATCGGTTCGCAGAGGCCGCGCGCCGTATGCAGCTTGTAGAAACGGAACACTTCGCATGACGCTGTGTTGAGGCCGCGTTTGGGCATGAAGCCCAGGCCGCGCTGGAAATTGATACTATTATTAGCCATTATACTCGTAATATTAACAGGTTCCCTGTCCCCTTACAACGCACGTTTTTCATTCCGAAATGTCCAACGCTTTTTTCCTCAATTTGGCTTGTCTCAGGTATTTAGAAGGTAAATGGTATATTTTGGTCGCACATAGATGTATTTTTGACGTGAAAAAACGTAAAAAAATACGTGACGCACATATGACCCACGAGCGTGATGGTCACATTTATATTTCGTCAGAAGACAATGTACTTTGTACGTCCCCATACAAAAAAATGCTTTAATCTTGCCACGTCCAACTGAAATAATCCTGCAAAGCAGCTACTACTTTTTTCATATTTGATTCATGAACTTGTCAGTGTTGGTACACACGACAGCACGTCGACCCTTACATGCTAGCACTCTACTCGGTTACGTTACGGGCGACTTTACAACAAAAGTGTACACTCTGACGTGCTGTCGCGTGTACAAAAACTGTCGTGTGTATCACATGCGACCATTCCATCTACTTGTACTATCAGGTGTAAGTTTCAATTTTAAGCGGTGGCAGCCCGGTGGATATTAATATTATCACTTCACAAGCGTGAGGTCCCAGGTTCCCGTGGCAAAAGTGGCATATAACTACGATTTTCAAAGCTGCGAACATTTTGTTAGTAAGTAGTGGCAACAGCTGCGTCCGAGTGGTTACTTCACCCACCTAGTGTGAGTGGAGGTGCCACTGGACGCTGTATAAATAATCTAACAAAGATGCAGTGCTTACTTGCGGATTGCCAGAGAGGAACTGGTTGAGGAAATGCACGTAGGGCGCGTCGTCAACCACCTCATAGTATCTGATGTTCCCGTCGCCCTTGCCAGCAAGGTATACCTGGAAAACACACCAAGAACGACTTAGGACTGCATCGTCGGAGATAGGTGGTGTAGGTAGGTAATCGTGTGAGGTAGTGGCCACCCCTGGTGTCAAAGTTTTTGGGCCGCCCAGAGGGCCTCTGACATGGCTTAAGGCGCTGGGCATAGTGAATTAGCCCGCGCGCAAACAATGCATAAAATCGATTCCTGTATCAAATACACTAAAAAAAACGAAAATGTTCACATATCAAAGTATTTTACTCCTCAATAGTTGCTGGCTCAAAGTCAACTAAACGCACTGCGAGGGTATAGTGAAAATATATTTATTCTCTATCAATACAGCGACGTTGTCGCTAGGAATGAGATGAGACGAGGCGCGAAGCGAGACCCTTGCGAGAATGTAGTTACGCTGTCATATCATGGCAGAAAGGGTCATAGACAAAGAAGTAAAGGCCTACAGAGGCTGAAAGCTTACCATGTTAGTATCAGAATCATAATACGGGAACACGACGCCCGAAGAGCTGTCGATGGTCTCACAGGCCAATGGTTTGGACAAATCGTGTTGGTCCCAAATGGCGTATTGGCGATCGCTATAGCGCGAGAATCCCGTGGTAAGCACCTTTCCTTGGTTGCCGAGGAATGTGCATTTGGAGGCCTTCGTGCCTTGGTGGCAGGGCCCTTCCTGTGCAGAGGATAGAGGTTAGATTAGAACGGTAGTTACACTCCAGAAGGCCTTAAATTTCAAAGTAAACTGGATTTATTTGGCCGCTTGTCACAGAGATATAAAAACCTTTCAAGTAAGTGTCGACAAAACCGGCTACCAATTTAGCCCGGCTTTGCTGGTGTGAAAAGAAGTAATTTAAAATTGGAAAAAAAAGGTATCAATAAGACAGATAAGAACTACAAAGATTTGATTGGTTTTGGACTGTATTCGCTGGCAATAAGGTTAATTCTAAGCTGGTAAGCATTTATTCTCTGCTCGGTAAATAGTCAATAAATTAATCAGCACATGATCATGTTTTGTAGAGAACAAACATCAGAAGACCGTGAGAAATCTCGGTAAAAACGTCATGTGAGTATGTTTAAGACGATATTGTCATTGGAATACGGCTATAACCTTCTTTAAAGATTAGCAAGAGATTCACCGGTTCACCCTTATTGTATTGAGGTTGTATGTAACAGCACGGTTAGGTAACACTTTCACCTAATTTGGGGTCATTTTAGCTAAACACACTTCCTGCGAAATTCAATCTTCAATCGGTAGTATTATCTAACCATAAACCTCCATTCTAATTCTAATGACCTAGAACGTAAAGGTCACTCACCGAGACAACGATGCCAGATCGTGGCTCGAAGACGCGCAACTTCTTGTCCTTGCAAGTGGTCGCTAGAAGAGATCCGTCGCGGTTAAACGACATGCAATAGATGACGTCCTGGTGGCAATCTATGACCTTCGTGGCTTCGCCCTTGCCCACGTCCCAGACGAAGATCTGTAATTTACAAAGAGTTGAGTTAACCTGCTCGCTCGTCGCCAGCCAATCTAGCAGGGATAATACACTCATTAGCAAACTTGGATGGTATAGTTCTAAACCAAAATTGAGCGAGGCAAGGCCATTGGGTCGCAATAAGGCGCTGTGGGCAGCAGACCTTAAACAAACGAGCCCTGACCAAGCGGGTTACCCTTGACGCTATTGCGATAAAATTGAAAAAGTTTTAAAATTATTTTCTCTTGGACTTCGCATAGTAATGCTTTGATTTTAAATACTTTGTAATTTTTATTCAAAGGTAAGGCTGTTTTATTCAATAAAAACACAAAATGCGTCTTAATTTGTAAAATATGAAATTTTGTAAATTGCGCCATATTGCGGCCGTATTGGAAAAATGCGGCAAGGGTAGAGGGGCATATTCCTCCGTATATTTGCATTATTTCTAATGTTAATAGCGGGCACTGAATTGACATTATAAAGAATATAAAGACATTGAAGATGATGGGATGGATGGTCTGACTTTGGTCATTTGAACCCTGGGCAAAAATCCTGAACTAATGGTCCCTATTCTGTGCTAATTGACAGCCAGAATTGTTCCTTATCTGTGGTTTTGAGCCAGAACATTCGCTCGTCTCTGCAGCTGCCATGTTGCTTTACGTAGTGAAATAAAACAAGATGGCGCCAGCCGATAGCTGGATACAGCGCGTCAAGTGTAAGGTGGCGTGTGGCAAAAAAACGTACTAATTTATTGCAATACTAAAACAAAAAAGTGGCAACAAAAAGGGTGAAGGAGGCGCCGGCACAGGAACGCCAACTTATACTTGACAGTATGTACAAAATCACCACCTTAGAGGACACAAATTCAAACTGACCAGCTCTCTGTGTGCAAGTAACCCCCGTAAAAACTTTTTAACTAATAACAAATTACCAGACTCCATAATCAGTGCAAATTCAGTGAACACTTTCAAAAACTCATTTGACAAATATATAAAAAATAAACAAGTGCAGTGATATACACACATCAGCTTCAAGCTGCTAGTGTATATTAAATAATAATAAACGTTTGCCATTGTGTCGTGTTTAGATACGTGACCAAAGCTCCATGTCGAAGCAACGTACCAAGTAGTCGAAGCCGGCGCTCAGAAGTATGTTCTCTGCCGTGGGATGCCACTCGATGTAGGCGACCCTCCGCTTATGGCCGTGCAGCTCCACCAGCCAGTCAGTCAGGTGCATCGACAGCCCACCGTCCGGGATGTGCCATAGTTTCACCTGGGGAACGGGTACAACGTTATTTTGTGGAATACAAATTCGGAAGGCAAAGTTTTTTGTTCGAAAGTCCGTTATTGGCTTAATCCTATCGTTAGACAATATTGAGAAACTAATTTAATAATTTTTTATTTTGGTCCAGTAGTTTTGTTTTTAATTTTTATGAGCTAAAATGTTTTGTTCCTATGACCGCCAATAGTGTGCAGACCGTCGCGTGACGTCATAAAACCGTATCTTTGAAACGTTGTAAAATGCAAACTATTGAACCAAAATAAAAAATATTGAAATTAGTTTCTCAATATTGTCCAAAGATAAGATTAAGCCAATAACTTAGGCCTTTGTAAAGTTTTCAGAAAGTTTTTATACGGAGGGCATGTGTTCAGACACGAGATGTACAGCCTCCTGCAACTTATAATGATGGGGAAATTCGCTGGCAAAAGACCTCGGCCAAAGAAGAAAATCCTGGCGAAGAAACTTAGAGATTTTATTAAAGTATGTGTTTGACTCTTTCTTTCTTTTTCTTCTAGTGTCGAAAGCATCTTGTGTCTTAGTAATACATACTACATTAACACACTAATACAGTAATACGTAGTAATAGTAATACATTTGATAATAAAATTAGTTACATCCTGATTGGTTCCTTGATAATTGCGTAAAAAATCAAAAACACTATTGATTCTTCTTTTTTACGCGTCAGTGATTCTAAGCTAGATTGTTTTACACCAGTATGCAGCCACTATTAATAAATTAAGTTTGTCTCAATCTCCATGTATTCATCTTTACATCAGTCAGGCATGAGGATACACAGTAAGTAAAAAACGTGTTTATCAGTGTTAAAAATAATAGCTGACCACACGCACTCAATTAATTTATGCTTTACACCTACACTTCTTTACCATACGATACGCACATTATTACGCCTACACTACGAGCGAAAAAAAACGAGCGTAAGTTCACTCGGTAACAGTTAGATTTATATCTCAGCTTTACCACTGGCGTTACACCGGCCGCCCTATCTAAATGGGCAATTTCCTAAATTGAGATAGGTATCAGAGAAAAAAGAGAACGATGGTTTAGTAGTACACACGACAGCACGTCGACCTTTAAACGCTAGCACTCTACTCGGTTACGTTACGGGCGAATAATGAATATACAACAAAAATGTACATTCTGACGTACTGTCGTGTGTACACAATCAGCCACTATTGGGGCTTTTAGACGTATTTATTAATCAAATATGTACCGCAAAGATTGTGGCTAATTCAAAGGTTTTCTATAAACGCAACGTTGAATTCCTTTTTGAACACCATCTAACGTGCAAATAAAATACCACTTCGCATGGAACACGAGCGAGCGTGATGGAAGAGGTGGCCTCAAATGGGTATTTAACCATTAATGCATTGTGAATCTGGGTTTATGTTAATTAATGTATGGTGTTGTGCTGTGCTTTGGCGCCTTGAGGAATTACAATTTGACAAAATTGGGCAAGCCTACTCCATCTAAAACAATGTCCCAGACACTGCATGGCCGAGTGGTCTCTTCACCCATCTAGTGTGAGTGAAGGTGCCACTGGACGCTGTATAAATCATCTCTTTACGTAGATGCAAAGGCCTTCGTTTCGCTGACTGTACACACGACAGCACGTCGACCCTTACACGCTAGCACTCAGTTACGTTACGGGCGAATGGGCATTGATCAGTGAGGCATCGATTGGCGTAAATTGAAAACCATTTCGAGGAATAGGGATACTGATTACTATTAGGGGTTTAAATAAGTAAAATTAAAACGGATTATTAATATTTATCGCCAAAAATGTTTTCTTCATTTTTCTTTCGATGACGTACGTCATCATAGCCTCTAAATTTAAAAAAAAACTGTCAAAAGTGTCAAATAACTGAGAAAATAACCTTCTTGTTGACTTGACACTGACATTTGTCAAAAGTCAACATATTTTTATTTTTTAAAAGCATGAATGAAGGCAATGAACTTAGTACATAATGCCAGTGGTGACGTCATGTTACACAAAACTTTTAGTAATTTTAAATAATTAATTAAAAAATATTTACATAAAAAATTAAGAAAATATTCAAATTAGTTTCTTATATTTGTCTATATTTTCGATTTATAGAATAAAAAATAAAAAATGACGATGCCCATTTAGAACAAAAGTGTACACTCAGACGTGCGGTCGCGTAACCAGGGCGCGGCTCGCTGAGCGTAGAAGAGTAGGAAAGTATTAGCATAGTTACCGTGCAATCGTCGGCGCACGAGGCGATGATGCTATCGTTGATTGACCCTTGTGGCCGGTGCCGCGACTCGTGTTTGATTTCTGCTAGAATCTAGATGTCGCTAGATGGCCTTCTCTTCGGGCTGAATCACGCGTGCCCACTGCGGATTGGCGATATCCGCGTTGAACTTTACTTTTCTCACGATGTTTCCTTCACGGCCCTTCTTCTTTTCGTGTCGATGGTTCTTGGCTATATCGTTAGCTAAAGTCTGTTTTTTTAATTCGATGCAAAAAAAAGTTTTTCTACTACAAATTCATAAATGTACGTAAGTTAGCATTAGCATAGTTACCGTGCAATCGTCGGAGCACGATGCGATGATGTTATCGTTGAACGGGTTCCATTTGATGTCGAGCACGGGCCCCTTGTGGCCGGTGACGCGGCTCGCGTTGAAGTCCAACCGGCCAGTCTGAAATTTAACACTATGTTTTAGGAACTAAGATACAAACTTCCTCAAGTTTTCGAAATTCAACCGGCCAGTCTCAAATAATTGTAAACTATGTTTTTGGGAAATAAGTTCTAAAAGTTTTTGAGGTTCAAGCGGCCAGTCTGAAATTTTACACTATGTTTTAGGAACTAAGATACAAACTTCCTTAAGTTTTCGAAGTTCAACCGGCCAGTCCAAAATTGTAAACTATGTTTTTGTAAACTAATATAAAAACGTTCTAAAGTTTTTAAAGTTCAACCGGCCAGTCTGAAATTGTCACTATGTTTTAGGAACTAAGATAAAAACTTCCTCAAGTTTTTGAAGTCCAACTGGCCAGGCTCAAGTTATAAATTATGTTTTAGGAACTAAGATAAAAACGTTCTACATTTTTTGAGGTCCAACCGGCCAGTCTGAAATTGTCACTATGTTTTAGGAACTAAGATAAAAACTTCCTCAAGTTTTTGAAGTTCAACCGGCCAGTCTGAGTAAGTACCTTTTGTGTAAACTGTTTAATATTTACAGTCGATATTGAAACCGGTTTATCTATCAGTCTCTTCAAACAATTAACAGTATTATTTACATAACCATTCGTTTCGAATATGTTTATCAATTTTATAGGTATCCATAGTTGAGTACCTATACAGCCTGTATAATACAGGGTGGCTCAAGACGCCACGACCTATCCGAGTGATCGCTATCATCTCTCACTACGTAGATAATAAACTACGAAAATACTCTTCAGGCTATTTGAGCTGATAGCTGCTGTTTAGAGGCGCGGTCAATTCACTAAAAGCGATACATTAGAGAAAGTTATGAGTATATATTTTTTTCGCCTAAACTGTATAATTTAGAACCGAACCTCACCTTATATGGTAGCTTAGCTTATGTTATTATTAGTGAATGGTTCACTAAACGAGATAAGAGAAACGGCTAATCCCACGCTTAGAACACCGTAGAATTTAATAAGACCATAGATGGGAATTGCCATTACCATACAATAGTTTCCCACATCTTATGATTTTAACAGTTGAGATTCAATCTTAGTAGGTACCTATTGAGCAAGTGCATTAAGGGTAGACGATAGCAACGTGGCGGGAAATTCAAAATTTTCAGTTTTTTACATTTTATAGCTAAACTGAGCAATTTTTGTTCAGCGATTTTTCGTTCGCGGAAATAACAAAGTATTCTTTTCATTATTGTAAACAATGGAACAACAATAATTCAGCCGATTATGTGTTCTGGTCTACGACATGTTTTTTGGGCAGTGCCACTTGCTTCGTAGACCAGAACACATAATCGGCTGAATTATTGTTGTTCTGTTGTTTACAATAATGAAAAGCATACTTTGTTGTTTCCGCGAACGAAAAATCGCTGAACAAAAATAGCTCAATTTAGCTACAAAATGTAAAAAACTGCGAAAATTTTGAATTTCCCGCCACGTTGCTATCGTCTACCCTTAAATTAGGAATCGGAACGTACGTATAAATACAAAATAAAATCGAACATAATATAAACTTATATTCATCTTCTTATGGACCTAGACAACGGCAAGCGATTTCTCTCCATAAACTTAGTAATATTTGCATCTATTTTCGAATATTTACACAGCTTCCAGAGGCACCTCAACCTCTGTGGAGTTGCCGACTAAGCTGATTGGATGGTATAGGTTCTGAGCAAGCTTCTCCAAAACGTCAATTTTTGAATATAATGGCCCCTCTACACATTGGCCTAACATGGGCAAATAGAGGCCAATGCCAATGTGTACAGTGTGTTTATTCTGTAAAAAAGAACCGCTCAATTCTAGTCCTCAAAACCAGTTTATTTGCGGGAAAATATAACATAAACATTTTTTCGAAAAATAAAACGTATTATTGTTAAAAAATATATATTGTTTATTTCGGTAAGAGCTATGAAATAAACGGGTTTTTAGGGATTAGCAACAATGCGAGTTTTTTTTACAGAATAAGCACACAGGGGAGGATTTGTGTAGTTTGGCGGGCGATTTTCCATAGTGGCGTGCATTGGTGATCATTGTCTTGGCCTATGTTGGCCTAATGTGTAGAGTGGCCTTTAGAATAGCCGCATCGGAGACGATTTTACAACCCGTATACGATTTCTTGCACAAAGGTACTTCTAATCGACTTTATTCTTCACCACGAACGCTCTTTGAATATAAAAACTATACGATGGAACAATAAAATGTGTTGCGCACTCGGTATAATATTTCATTGTTTTTATGCATGCCACCTCATTTAATTAACGCTTGAATGTCATTCGAATGAAGGGCAAGGCCGAAATTGCATTTGCCATGAATTAAAATTATTGTTAAAGCGTTAAAATATCGAGATAATAATCTAGTTTGTTGGGAAATAGCTAGGCTTCCGCCGAAACCAAATAAAAGTGTTGTTTTAGTCCAAAGCTGCCGTCAAATTATTATGTATTGGAGGCAGAATAAATTTCCGTTCGTTAGACTTACTAGACTTATTAGACTTTTTAATTATTTGAAAATGAAAATGAAAATGAAAAATGAAAATTATTTATTGCCAAAATGAAGGTACATTTTTTACATTTTTGCTGACCCCCACACTAGGCATAGCCTGTCTCGTGGAGGAGGAGAATACGTTTGACAGATCCTTACATGCGGCGGGCATACTAGTAGGTAATTCTATTAAATTTTTCTTAAAAATCTAAAAGTGAGATCAAGTAAATTATTAATTATGAAATTATAATAGGATCCTTAGAGCATGCCAATCTAAGGTATCTAAAATTCTAATTTGATTATAGTAACATATAAATTATTGATTAATTATTTCGGAGCATCATTAAAAAATATTATCTTAAAAATAACTATAATTACAAGATGGTGTGTGTGTGTGTGTGTGTGTGTGTGTGTGTGTGTGTGTGTGTGTGTGTGTGTGTGTGTGTGAGGGTGTGTTTGTGTGAGGGTGTGAGAGTGAGAGGGTGTGTGAGTGTGTTAGTGAGAGCTGTTCGTCTGTGTGTGAAAGATTATGCGTTATTTTTTCTTGACCGTTATAATTGATTCAGTAGAGTCGTAGTCTTCATTATTTAACCAACTTAGGACTTTTGTTTTGGCTTCCTTCACAGTAGAGTGCTTTATGTCACACTCTTTTATTGCGGCATTGTAGATATAAATGTGCAAGAATGGTGCAAACCTCTGAGCAAAGCTGGTATTAACTGTTGGTTTTATGATCTTGAAAACCCTCTTCGCCAAAAGATTTTCATACTCACTACAATTTATTACTTTTTTGTGTTGGGACAAGACAGCTTTTAGGATGAAGATCTTTCTCATGCTCAGCACTTTGCTTTCCTGATACAACAAAGTGGTTGGGTACATGCGGGGTTTTTTGTGCATCACCTTGAGTACTGAGCGCTGAGCTCTTTCTACTGCTATCATATACGTTTTAGCTGATCCTCCCCAGCAAACGATACAGTAGCTGAGGATGGATTGACATAAAGCCAGATATACCAGCCTTAACGTTTCTTTGGAAGCACCACTGCGAAGCAGTTTCATTACATGGATGAGTTTGCGTGCTCGACCTGCAAGATCGCTCAGATGTTTTTGGAAAGACAGTTTTTCGTCGAGGACTATCCCTAAGTATTTAATTTTATCGACTCTATTGATATATTCACAGTTACAGTTACATTCTTCGGACAGCTGGTTACAAGTGTGGATTTTTATCTTGTATTCGAGCCCAGGCTCGGAGGCTTTTGTCTTGTGAAAACATACAAATTTTGTCTTAGAGGCGTTTAGTGTGAGAAGATTCTTTGCTAGCCAGTTTGCTATCTCTGCGAGACCAGCAGTAGCGCGTTTGAAAACCAAGTCCCAGGTTGCGTCGTTAAATATTATTGCAGTGTCATCAGCATAACAGACAGTTTCAGCTTTTTGAAGAGGGGATAAGGTAGAGCAGACATCGTTCATGTATACTAGGAACAACGTTGGACCCAGAATACTGCCCTGTGGTACGCCGTAATTTACTGGTAAAGGAGAACTTATGGCTTCCCCTATTTTAGTTATTATAAGCCTGTTGCTGAGATAGCTGCGGAACCAGTTCAGAGCCACGCCCCTAATACCTATATTTTCAAGCTTTTGAAGTAGGATCGGTATAGACACTGTGTCGAATGCCTTCGCCAGGTCTAAAAAGACACCAACACAGCTCCGACCGTTGTCTAGGTTATATGTCACTGCCTCGAGCAGCTTTGAAATAGCATCTTCTGTGGACTTACCCTGCCTGAATCCGAATTGATTGGGTGACAGAAACTTATTACTTTCTAAATATTTACATAGACGACTGTGAACAATTTTTTCTAATATTTTTGAGAGAATACTCAGAAGAGATATTGGTCTAAAATTACAAGGGCTTGTTTTGTCACCAGCCTTATGAATGAGGGTCAGTGAAGCAATTTTCCACGCTTCCGGAAATATGCCCTCTGACAGGCTCAAGTTGCAGATATGAGTGAGAGGTTTTATAATGCAAGAACTGATCTCCTTTAATAGTACAGGCTTGATTCCGTCTGAACCAGGGGCACTTTCATTTTTTAATCGGAGTATGTAGGTATTGATTTCGGATTCATCTGTGGGATACATGAAAAAGGAGTGTGGCAGTTTTGTGTGCGATTTGGTCTCGGCGGCAAGATTGAGTTCCGTTTGATTTGTTTTAGTGAGAATTTCTTTTGCTAGGTTTTCCCCAACAGAAGCGTAGTATTGGTTGCACTCCTGAATAGATTCAGCTGGTGTGGATTTGGCAGTAAGAAGTGACATCGGTGCGTTAGATTTGGATGAGTTTAGTTCGCATATGCTTTTTATTGCGTCCCACAGCTTCTTAGGGTTTTTGTTATTTTCGGCTAGAATTTTATTCTCATATTGTGCTTTAAGTCTGTGAAGTAGATCGTTACAAAAATTACGGTACCTATTGAAAATTAGTTTGGCGGTTTCATCTTTAGGGTATTTTCGGCATTTAAGGTGGAGTTTGTCTCGGTGTTTTATGCATCGTATAAGTCCAGGAGTGATCCAAGGCTTAAAACTGAATTTAGATCTGCTAGTGCTTTTAACTGTCGTATGGTTTTGGATGACAGTTTGGAGCTTTTGAGATAAGAGTTCGGTAGCCCGTGAAACGTCTGTGCTCTCCAAAACATCTGACCAGTCCATGGATTTCAACTCTTCAACGACTTCTGCATAGTCAACTTTGGTTGTTTGTCTCTTTAAAAGTGTATGGTGGTGGTGGGTTTTTATTCCAGCAGCTGTGAAGTCGTGATCAGTGACTGAAGTTTTGCATACTAGTGACACTGCGTGATGTTTACTTTTTATTAGTATGTGATCTAGACATGATCCATCTCTAGTAGCTAAGGTGATGGCTGGAATGAGTTTGTATTCCGCGGCAATACATAAGTAGTCCGGCTGTGTCTCGTCTGATGAGTGTAGAGTATCGATTATATCTATGTTTACGTCGCCTGCCAGGATAATATTAGGACAATGTTTGTGTTGTTCAAGTAATTCCTCAAGGAAAGTCAAAAAGTTGGACAAATTGTTATTTGGAGATCTGTAGACAGCAAATATGGTGTAGTTATTAGGCAGGGTTACTTTAAGGCAGTTTGTGTCTAAGTTGTTTTCGGGTTCAGAAACAGTAGCGTTCCAGATATTTTTTATATAAACTATTACTCCACCGTTCTGATTCGTATATTTTTCAGTGTAGTAATGCGAGTAACCATCAATGTGTTTTATTAGAGGTAAGTGTCCAAGCCAGCATTCTGTCAGAATAATCATGTCAAATGATATGTCAAACCGTTTTAGGGAAATGAGGAAATTATCGAAATTGCAGTTATGGCTACGAATATTAAATGATAGTATTTTAAAGTCGAGATCGTGTAGTATAGTTTTGCATTGTTCAGGATTTAAGGCATCATGGCACGGTATAGCTATAGAATTATCAAAATCTATTTATGTACAGGTTACATCAGAGCCAGAGAAGCTTTGATGTTATTAATGTGTTAAGTCTAGATCTGTCTAGATCGCATCTCGCCCCCCTCACTTCCTGTTATCGACCACAGATTGAATAGGTGAAGAGGTCTTTCAATTCGAGATTAATACAAACAAGATTCGTCGCTTTACTACAGGGTGCACTCTAAGTCGATAGCGGAACTTTAAGTAGGCTCTCTACTGATCAACACAAACAACTTGTACTAGGTAGCGAAAAAAATGGAGCGAAAAAAATATCAGCTGTTCCATACAAAATGTCGACTCAGTACTGCGCCAAATGTATGAAACAGCAGATATTTTTTTCGCTCCATTTTTGTCGCCACCTAGTACAAGTTGTTTGTATTGATCAGTAAAAAACCTACTTAAAGTTCCGCTATCGACTTAGAGTGCACCCTGTAGTTCCGTGATCCAAATACAACAATGAGCCGTTTTCACGGCTGTCAAGTTTCGCTTTTTCTGAAGATATTAATTATTAATCTGTGTATTAACTGTGATCGATATCAAGCCCACCTTACCACCTCAAAAGCACCGTAGTCCAACCTCGTCCCGTCCCATAAAAAAATCGGAAAAGGGTCAACGCACACTACTCACATGGTCCAATGGCAGCACTAGGAAAGCGCCGCCACCGGCGACCTCGGTTACCACAGCAACGAACTTCGGGTTCACTGCGCAGAAGTTGGAGTCGTGCGCGTTGCGCGTGATCTTGATGTTGTCATAGCAACGCTCGCGCTTGAAGGGTACCCCGTACACATGGCGGAACTTGGAGCTGCGCACCCCGCGGAACCAGACCTGAAAATCGGGTTGGGAATTAGGGTCATAATCCACCAAAGCGGAGACTGGACAAGAGATGTTTTTTCGTACATTTGACAGTCAAGTTTCAAGATTTCAAATGTATAAAAGAAACACACCACTAGTCTCCTCTCCGCTTTAGTGGATTTCGGCCCTTAGCTTATGGGAACGAAGATGTATCGGTTAGTTTGCCTGACTGTGGAACAACTTTGGAGGATTAGCCCGTGCTAGGGAAACAAAAAAAACTTTAAATTGGATAGCACATTAAAATATTAGTCGCGGTGTCGTGCCCCCCAGGATCGATTTCTCATCGGTTTGGGAATCTTCGACGGAAATCATCAGCTCACAGCTTATTCAGAGACTATGCCCGCAGCGCAGCATGTGGCTTAGTAAAGCTATTATAGCATACACCTGTATTGTTTAACTGTGTCAAACGAATAGTTGGCACTCCGTTAAGCAGTTGTCAACTTGTCACTATTTAATGGCCACTAACTATAGTTAGGTTTCCACGACTAGGGTTTCGTCTAGAATTTCTTGGTTCACAAAGAAGTCGGGTATAGGCCACGAAGCTGACATGAGTTATGAATGTCCAGCCAACCTCACCCTTGACAGTAAAGTATTCTAGACACAGAGATAGTCTCGCTGTGTGCCTTTTGAAATTACTTCAACCTGAATGGCATAACAGTTGCCTTATCGGTCCGTAAATCAGTATATTGCAGTACCATTTTGAATCAGAGCATTCATTGTGTGCCACTGTACTGGTTGTCGGGATACCGTTATTTCAGAAATTTCGCTGTATTAATTATATTGGATATCATTGGAGATCAAGCTAATGATTTTTCTATCTGTAATTTGAATCTACAACTAAAGTCAGATAAGAGGTTTTTATCATACAATAAGCATACAATCGACTTAATTCTTGAAGTTCCCTTTTTGACATAAATAAAATTTGCTCATTGAAAATAATCATGTACCAGGCACTGCAGCGTCCTAGTTAGTGGTTCAATTCAATCATAGTGTGAGTGGAAGTTGTATAAATCATCTATCCTAGATCCGAAGGCTTTTAGTTCTAAATGAAAACGTAATGAAAATATTTAATTACTTTACTGAACGCAAAAGATGATAATAAGTATGAATCAGTTTTCTCTTTGTAAAGTCAGGAATAGTATTGAGTCGGCACATCCTTTTGGCCGATTCTCATCCTTATATCCCACGCGATAGAGCTGTCCGAAAGTTTTAAAATACAGGTACATGCACAATGCACATTGCACAGCATATAACAAGGTTTGACTGACGTTGTTATGTAAAACAAAACATAAAACAAACCCCGCCAATTGTTTCCGGGAAACGAGGAAAACAAAATAGATTGGTCAGGCGAAAGTACTCTACATAATCATACCTAACTAATGCTAGATTTAATACTGCTTTCAGTTTACTTGGGAACATCGTAGACTGATTGTTTTTTTCTGTGTCAGTGGCATAGTGATTAATTTGTCACAGAAAATTGATTCGCAGTGAAGACCGAAGTTTTAATTAGGTTACAATTATGTATGAATAGCTTGGTTTCCTTGACAACAACTTGAAAGCGTGACAAGAAAACTTAAGTTTTTTTTTTTTCTTAAAATTAATTGAAGCATGCTCAAACCACGTCCTCTTGGTGTGGTGATATGATAGTTGAAAATAATTATGTATGTAAGAAAAATAAGTGCTTAAATAAAATAAAAGTATAATACATAGAAATATTACCTGTGAATTTGTCATGTCGCCGTATTATCCAAGTTCAAATCCAGTGCGACATCCAAAGCATGCACTACGTTAAGAGTCCAGCTGCGATTCTACAGTACACGTCTGCTTACATATTACAACAAAATAACACAACATCCATTCGCCCACATGTCGCACTTTAACTTAACACTGAAAGTATCAAAAAGAAAACAGGAAAGAAGCATTAAAACACAAATAAAAAACACACCAGAAACTGTGCAACTTTTAAAAAACAAACTCTACATCAGAGCGGTTCGAAATGTTAATTATCTATAACTGATGATGACAGAGCGACGCGAGCGTGCGGCGAGCGAAAAAAAAGTGAAATGAGAAGTCGATGCCACCGCTTCTGCCATTCGTGTGATGCTGGGAGAAATCCAAATTCATTGTGCTCCTATAATGCCTCGCCTGCTGGCTGATAGTCGAAGATAATGTGACACCTATCAACGGCTCGTTATTGGTTCGAAAGCTACACAAATAACGCAACTCTACCTAGACATAACAAGAATGCATAATTAGGTGCACAAAGTAAAGAGTTAACTCTACCTACATTCTACACGACAGCAATTATTCTCTAGCTAGGCCGTAAAGTGGTTCTAAGGTTGATAGCTAATCTAATAGTCATAATGTTCAAGTTATTAGATGGGCAGTTATTGGAAATATTCCATTTGGAGAGTTTGAAAATTACTTTATGGGATTATAAGAGCCATAATAAAATACTTTGGGGATATTATTGGTAACGTTTTATAGCACTCTAATTGGAGGCATTAAATGTTAACATTTAAGCTCCAAAACTGTGTCGAGTAGACACAACACTTATTTTTGCAAAATCATTGTAACACTTTTTCTCTAACAAGTTTAAATTTAATATAAGCCCAGGTTTACACTATTGACACGACCTCCAGCAGTAGTTTGAACCTAGTAAACTTTTTTAAAGAAAATCTCATTTGAAAGGTCACACGGACATTGAAAACATACGCCTGGTAGAGCATACATAGAGCTTAGGCAGTTCGATACACTAATTTCCATTCCCGAACAGCCCTTCTACCCTTGACGCGTTTTTCCAATACGGCCGCAATATGGCGCAATTTAAAAAATTTAATATTTTACAAATTAAGACGCATTTTGTGTTTTTATTGAATAAAACAGTCTTACCTTTGAATAAACATCACAAAGTATTTAAAATCAAAGCATTACTATGCGAATTCAAAGAGAAATTAATTTTAAAACTTTTTCAATAGAATCGCAATAGCGTCAAGGGTAACCCCCCAGGGGACTAATTCTTGGCAATTCACACGCAAGTGACGAAGGAAATCTCGAAGAAAAGAACCAATCTTCATCACTCGAAGCCTTTGATTAGTCACCGGAAAAAACTGGGACCTGAGTCTGTAACGCAATGGTGCCAAAATGGGCTCCAAGTTGACTGCTGTCGGAGCTTTTAATGCTTTTGTAGTACAGCTAAGAATATTCTGATTATAATTCGAGAGGATTAGTTCGCTGGGTAAGGAGAGAAACGAGGAAACTCCGATTTTGTCCTTCTACTGCGAAGCCATCGACAAGCCATTGCGTTACCTATTCACGTACACGTTTCAAACTTCCCCACCGGTCTGAACCCGGCTTAAAAATGTTTCGGTGTTACATGATGGGCGGCAAAGCGTTACAATACTATGTGGCCACATTAAACACTTGTTAAAGAGGCAAAAAGGCAAGTAGCGCTTAGGTCACGGTTCGAAAATCGCGAATAACATTGTAATACAAAAATTATATAATATGAGCAATTACATCATTGAATGAAAGAGTGCAATAAATTAGTTATCGTATTCTTTTTGGTTATCTAAAACGGTTTAGTAGGTTCCGCAAGTATTGACATTGTCTTTCATGTTGGCTAGGCCGACTAAGCTCAGAGGAATCTCAACATATCCCAGACACTGCAGCGTCTAAGTGATCCACTTCACACATTTAGTTCTAGCGTGAGTGCGGGTGCCACTGGACGTCGTATAAATCAGGAACACGGATGCAAATGCCGAAGTTGTTTGTACTTTTTGGTTGTCTCCGTGAGCCAAAGCAATATCGTCGTAGGTTTGACGTTGTTCTTGTCTTTCCATTGCGTCCTTATTTATTGTAAAAAACGAAGGCCTTTGCATCTACGTAATGAGATGATTTATACAGCGTCCAGTGGCACCGTCACTCACACTAGATGGGTGAAGAAAACACTCGGCGCTGCAGTGCCTGGGACATTGTTTTAGCTGGAGTAGGCTTGCCCAGCATCTATACCATCCTGACAGCTTAGTCAGCCTACCCCACAGGAAAGACCAAGTCAATACGTGTGGAGCCAACTAAGCCGCGGGTTTCCTCACGATGTTTTCCTTTACAGTCAGCGAGTGGTATTGCTACTACAAATTCACAAATGTACGTTACTTTGAAATTAAACAAAGTCATAGATACATGTCCGCACTGGGAATCGAACCGGGGACCTCTTGCTTCAGAGTCCACTGTTCTACCCACTAGACCACCACCCCTTCTTCCTTATTTATTGTACTTTTATGTTTTGTATCATGCAAGGCGGTCGCTCACCCTGGGGAGGCGCGTTTATTGCGTGCAAGTCATAATACAGCGCCACTGTATGCTATAGAATTAACTATCCATCCCTACTCTTGTGAAATTATTGAGGTTTGTATATTGGCAGCAATGGGAAGTCGTAGCTAAGAAAAATCAGAGAATGTACAGATATAGCCAGCACTGTTTCGCTTGGCAAGAAATATAGACGAGTACCTATGGAGAGATGGCGCGAGGGGTCAAAGGCATATACCAGCAGTGGACAGATGATGATGATGGAGAGCTGATGGCCAACCTCCATTAGCAATGGGAAGAGTAGGCGAAAGCCGAAGCCGGAGACGTTTAAGAGCGTAGTACACACGACAGCACTTGTGACTGTACACTTTTGCTGTAAACTCGCCAGTAACACAACCGAGTAGAGTGCTAGCGTGTAAGGGTGGACGTGCTGTCGTGTGTACAATAAAAATAATAGATGTAATTGACATTTTGACAAATCTGTTGCTGTCTCGCGGGCGCTCTACCTCTCAAACAGCATTATTTCTTACGCGCTCTTGTGTCCTATTGTAAATTCGAATATCACGCAAGTGGACCAGGGCCCTTAGCCTGTAACGCAATGGTGCCAAAATGGGCTCCCGGTTGACGGTTTCAATTACGATTTATTAATGCTGTCGGTCCAGTGTCGGTCCTTTTAATGTTTTTGTAGTACAGCAAAGAATATTATGAGTCTAATTCTAGAGGATTACTTCGCTGGTTTTAGGAGAGCAACGAAAAAATCCCGCTTTTGTCCTTCTACCTGGGACGCCATTGATACGCCATTGTGTTACAGGCTAAGGCCCCTGGGTTCAAAAGCTTGCATCGAATACGTATGAGTAGGGAATGTACAAGAAATGTTTTAGAAAACGCCTCGTCTGGGAGCTATAATGATTTATAATATTAGTTTATGCAACAAATATACAGGTTTTTTAGATCGTTTTGCTTTGCGTCAAATCCGCAAATCATTCAAGTATGAATCTGTGTTATAGTAGAAAGTATTGAGATTACACAATATTATTAAGTTTAAAAATGTATGTTACATGATAGTGAAGCCATAGTGCAATAAATTAATAGATCATGTAAATTAACTAGCGAAAGTAAGTCGTGATTGAAACTAGTGGATGTTTCCTCTGAGCTATTAATTATGTATGGGAATCAAAGAACATTGGTTCGCAATACCTGTTGTCGGTTGAGCGATAGTACATAAAATGTATTGTTGCAACTACAATAAGCTATCAACTTGATACAAACTGTTTGAAACCTAATCTAACAGATTTTCGATTATCAATGCAATAGATAAAATCTATTGTTTAGCAGCAAATGCAGATAATTATTATTGTTTTTCATCAAAGGCGAATAAAAAATCAATGATGGAACTCAGCAAAGTCTATAATGGCATTCAAGGTTTATAATAAAGCTTCAAGACATGGTCAAACCTAGCTTATTAAATGTTATTTCATTGGTCATACTTCACAGTTTTACTGCAAAATAAATAGGCAAACAATAGTACACAATGTAACCAAGACTCTGTACACAATGTAACCTGTTAGTTCCAAGAAATACAATAACATGTTAGACACATTGGAATAATACTACACTAACTACAGCATGTCTAGCATAACACACTTAGCTGTACAATAACTGACTATCTTGCCCTAAGTAGATCAACAGAATGATAGAGAGCTCTGTATTGCATACTATTGAGCTTAATAAGGTCCGTCATGCTAAATATTCTGAATTCGCAATCATAGTCCCCCTTCCCAACTCTATGAGTGATTCCACTAACCGCTTTGGTGATATTGTATTGGTGTCAGGGTATAACTAAGTAAGTAAGTAACTCTTTATTGCACAAACGAAAACATTTTACAGTAACATATTGTTTACAACATTTGTAAAATAGTATAACTCTATCTCAAATTCAGATGAATTTAGAAGCTAAGGCTAAGCTAAGGTGTACTGTTCTGAGAATATTCGGGTCCATTTGTGGATTACTTTTACCAATCTATTGTGAGCTAAAGTTCCATCAGACACTATACAAATCACCTACAACAGTGGATGCAAAAAGCAGTTTCTTTTTTGCATACAAATGATGGGCTTTATGCTAGAGGCATACAAAGAAGAGTTTATATTAGAGAAGACATTAAAGGAAACTTTCCAACGGGATCATAATTAAGTAACTAATTACCCTGTCCACTGTTGATTGACCACTGACTCTCACCACATCACATCATCTGACCCAGATTCTCCCGAAGGCATGTGAGTGAGGTAATTAAGAAGACAAGTGGGGCGGACACAATTTACATTATAATGGGCCTATTTGGACTGAATCGTGTCTGATGATTTGTGGAAAGCTAACAAGGTTTTTAGCAAAATGTTTATTTTTCAACTTTAAGGCTGGAAGATAGTAGTGTGGCGGGAAATTCAAAATTTTCACAGTTTTTTACATTTTGTAGCTAAACTGAGCTATTTTTGTTCAGCGATTTTTCGTTCGCGAGAATAAAACCGTATTCTTTTCATTATTGTAAACAACAGAACAACAATAATTCAGCCGATTATGTGTTCTGGTCTACGACAAGTTTTTTGGGCACTACCACTGCTTCGTAGACCAGAACACATAATCGGCTGAATTATTGTTGTTCTGTTATTTACAATAATGAAAAGAATACTGTTTTATTGCCGCGAACGAAAAATCGCTGAACAAAATAGTTCAGTTTAGCTACAAAATGTAAGTCTGTGAAAATTTTGAATTTCCCGCCACCTTGCTATCGTCTACCCTTAATGTTGAAACTGTAGTGTGTTACTCTTTATTGCACACAGAAATCTTCAACAAGTTATTCACAAAAACAAGACTCTTACAACAGTTTGGCTGTTAGTAGTAAATTTTATGGTTAGGCTGGTTTTTATGTATATCTGTAGATTTTAAATAGATGCAATAAAAGGACTGATTGACATGGTAATAAACAAAAGAGAATTTAAACAGCACACAGTGGCTCAGCCATAGTGAAAACTATAATTAACTACAGCACAGCCATCCACAGTCTCGATGCTTTACAGTGAAGAACCAAACCCTCATAACTTAATAACTTCTAAACCTGTAATTTTATACAAACTGTCTCCCGCACAAAACCTGGCTGACTTTTGCAATCTTACCCGGTAAAGTGGAATCTTGAATAAACAATAGAATATCAAAAGATCTTGGCGGGGTTTGGACAATAAGTTAAAATGTAAATGTGAAGTGTGAAATGTGAAACCTTAGACTGAGTATGATATTGTTCGAGTGGAGCTTTGCAACTTTTTAAGTTGGTAAGTCAAGTTTGGGGCGGGTAATTTTTTTCTTGTTCCGTTATTAGTTTTAGAGGCAAGATGTGTATTTGAATATCCATAACGACTCTTGCTACAAAAATTGGGTTTTTCCTACTAACGAAAGTATCTCAAAAAAGCTTGTGACACACTTTATTAGGTCTAGCTAGAGAACACAACAGCGCAGAGCAGAACAGTGAAATAAACAGTAATTGAATCTAATTTACTACTACACCGCCGTGGGTTCGTAACGTAAACTTCGTAAAGAGAGTGGATACTTTATTTACACTACGGTGGCAAGGCAAAAAGTACACGTGCATGAAATACGCTTAGATCTCTTGAAATTTAAATAGTGGGTGTAATAGAAGCAGTGTTCTACACAAAATAAAAGGGTTCTTACCTTAGCGGCTGGTTTATTACAAGCACGAACATCAACAAAAGCGCTGTTCTTTCCGGGACTCTTCTCCACAATGTTTATGATTTCTTCCAAGCAATTACTTTCCCTTATAGACTCGTCTTTTACAGGAGGCATATCCCTTGGATTCACCAATGCACTGTTGGAGTTACCGCCGGAACGTTTGCACTAGATATAAAACAAAGAAATATTTCAAAGTACACAAAAAGCGTCGCAACTTTGCAAGAAAATCGAAGTGAATGAATGATTTGTAAACGCCGACGTTTTTTTAAATAAAATGAGTGAACGAAGCTGAAAATAGGGTTATTTACACTAAGCGAACGACAACGTACCAACTGGAATTATTTTTATTTATTCTCTACATTTATAAAATAAGTTACGACCTGTGGTAACTATTAGCAAAAAAATCCTATAGATCAAAGTTTTTTAAGTTTGTTATACGGCTAGAAATAACGAAAATAATTTGAAATAGAATTAGCACTGAGCAAACTGTTTGGTGATGTAAATGGCTCATCGACCACAGATTATTCTGAGGGACCGAATGACGAGCGAGCGAGAGTATTGAATGAACGAAAGTTATTATGGGTTGCCATCGTGTAAAATCTTTGTCACAAATGAGACAAAAAAAAAACATTTTAAAGAGACCGCTTTCGTAAGAAGAAACTAATGCCCGATTTACATTATTCCAACGCTGGAATGCTGGAATGCTACTGGAATAATGTAAACCGCTACCGAAATGCACTGGAATGAGCCTAGTGCAATCCAGTAGTGGTTTACATTATTCCGGCCTATGGCCCGGTTTCTGAGTTGAGAATTTTACTAAGCACATACTTACGTATCGCTCTGTCACGCTCTTTTGTGAGAAATCTGCAGAGACAGGACGATATTTACCCATTTGCTTAGCAAAATTCTCAACTCAGAAACCGGGCCTATAAACCTCTAAAAACTCCTGCGATTTCTCAACGCAAGGCTTAACTATTTTTAGGAGCTAAGGTTTGGATTCCAGATCCTAGAACCTTGCAAAGTTGCAATGCAATCGATTCTCGTCAAAAGGGACCACTTTTGGCGAGAATCTATTGCGTTCTTACGTTTTTGATATTTAGGTTACACATTGGCAAGGAATAAATACATGATTTTATCTTTTTTTTAGTAACTAAATGTGCTACTGCATTAATTTATTGACGACGACGCGACGGACGAAGCACGATGAAGGTCAATGTACAAAATTGATAATAAATTGAATGAGGTTCACAGCAAACCCGTTTTCGCTCGGCGTATCTGTTTGCCAGTCAGTGAGCGTATGTACGCGGTTCGTACAGGATTCCTGTTGGCTTCTGATAAGTGTCTAAGTAAATCTATTTAGTACCTATTTTGTATTAATAAAATGCCGAAAATCTACAACTTTGGAGCTGGACCGGCTAAGCTGCCTGAAGAAGTAAGTAACTTCTCAATATTTAAAGTACTTAAACAAGTAGGTATATAGTTGTAGAAAAGAAAATTCATGTTTACGAAAACTTGTTTTAGGTTTACAACATCATAAAAAGTGAGTTGACAGATTTCGAAGGGTCCGGTATCAGTTTGCTAGAAACAAGTCATCGCACTGCTCCTTATTTGAAGCTCAACAAAAATGTACAAGATGTTATTCGAAGACTGCTGTAAGTACCGATTATATTTATTCGCCGCAATCTTGCGGTTTGCCATAGTTTATTATTTAATTTCTTAAACTTAAACTTTCGTGAGCACTGCACATTTTATTATTAGGATCTTTATTTATCTAAAGCAAATTAATTAAACCTATCTAATTCAAACTTTTTTTTTACTACTTAAATGAGGGTGTACGTGACTGTACCTCCCGGAAGAAACATACTAAAATATTTCGTTCCATTTCCTTGCTTTTGTGATATTTTTCTGTAAAATAAAAAGAAAATACTTTTAACTAATTAAACCTTGTTAATCATCGCGAAATAAAATAAAATTACTATGCGTACATAAATTATATTTTCAAAAATTTTAATTCGCAGATTATAATAATATCTACTTTCTTGATTTTCAAAAGAAAGAAACGTTCCCGAAAAAAACTGACACTGACAGTGACAGATAACAGCAGCGGCAATTTTTTTTTCTCGGCGGCAAAAGTAAACCGAATGAATGAATTCATTCTGATTTCTGAAATACTAAAATAAAATAACCAGTGGTTCGCCCCGAACTATGAACTCGCGACCCCTATCATATCATATCTATCATATCTCAGCAACCCCTCGACCGATTTAGCTCATGTTCGAACTTAAAAATTCTCTTGGCCTTATTTACCTGCATATCAAATTTCATGACGATCCGACTAAATTTACTCAAGTTATCGTCGAACGAACATTCATACATACAAACATACAAACATACAAACATACAAACATACAAACATACAAACATACATACATACATACATACATACAAACGCCGGATTGTTCAAGTAGACTCGGAGAACTTCGCTCGCTTCGCTCGCTCGTTCAACTATTCCTCCTTCCGTTTACAGTAATGTGCCTGATAATTACAAAATCATCTTCCTGGCCGGCGGAGGCCAGGGACAGTTCGCGGCAGTTCCTCTCAACTTGATATCTAGAACCGGGACTGCGGACTACGTCGTTACAGGTGAGTGTGAAAAATCTTGATTTCCTCATTGAGACAATCGCTTGTGGGCAGCAGAGAGGTCTCCATTAAGTTCCTTTTTAGTAGCTTTGAGTTCAAAATTATGGCCAAAATTATGAAATTGTTGTTCGTAAAATATGACCCTGGGAGTAGGCTATATTGAGGTGATCCCTAGTAATCCCTACCCTTTTTTATCTTTATTTTATTTCTGAGTACTTATCATCCTAGAAAATCATACATGCAGAGAAAGAGAGAGCTGGTACTATGCCATAGTTTACAAGTAGAAGGATAGTCCGGCCAAAAACAACCATTTCATTCTTCAAAACCATTATCTCTTGTTATATTTCCACAGGGGCATGGTCGGCCAAGGCAGCCAAGGAAGCCAAGAAGTATGGCAAAGTGAATCTGGTCCTGCCTCCTACGGATCGCCATGTGGATATCCCCGACCAGTCCAAGTGGAATCTCGACCCTAATGCCTCCTACGTGCACATCTGCACCAATGAGACTATTCACGGTTAGTTGATAAATGAAGTTGAATGTAAATTTTATACAACATGTTACAAAACATCCTAACTCTTTTTACAGGGTGTACAGTGGTCCTAGTGGTCAACAGGATGTGAAATCTGTAAAAAAAAGTTGAAAAAAACCATTTTTATTTTATAATCTCAAAATGGAAAAAAAAAACATTTAATAACTTTTTTGTTTTTGGTATTAGCTCAAATTTTAAAATATGTTTTTGTGTGTAGGTGCATTTACATAGCTTTGAGTTGTTAAAACACTGTGAAAGTCAATGAAAACAATATTTAAAAAAATCTTTTCTCCCGCCACAGCGTTCACATTTTATTAATTTAAAAATAAACGGAACGGAATAGAGCAAAAAAAAAAATTACGTTGTGATCCCTATCACCGGGTGCTATTACCCTGTAAAAAGAGTTAGGTACTTTTGTAACACCTTGTATGTTGGAAATGAATAAACATCTTCCATTCTATTTAATAAGGGAACAAATGCCTACTGGGTGAAGTTCCGTGACATTCACTACTAGTCATTGAAGTCAAGATAGTTCCGATAGTCTTATTCACCACAGGAGACATACCTAAAATGCTTCACAACCGTCTCAAATCAGTTAAAATTCCTTCCTCCACAATTATCATCTCATAATTTACAAAAATCCACACATTTTGCTCAAGCCTGTGCTATTTCACTGTATATCTTCTTCGATCGTGACCATTTACAATGGTTCTCCACTGATCACAGTTATAGGTCCGATGGGATGTGTGCTGAATGGATCCCACTGCAGCCTTCTTTAGGGCATCTGACCAAGCCAATCAAGTCTTCTGCCTGCATTTCGCCTAATAAAAAAGAAGGAAAAAAGAAATAAAAGAAAAAAAGAATTATAGGTATTCGTAATAAACACCACCAAAATTGAACCTGTTTTGTTGGAGGTAAATTATCATGACTGTTTGTTCCAGGTGTGGAGTTTGACTTTATTCCTGACACCAAGGGGGTGCCGCTTGTAGCTGATATGTCTTCCAACATCATGTCTAAGAAGATTGATGTTTCTAAGGTAGAGCAATATTAATTTTATTAAGTACCTATCTTTTGTTCTCACAAAAGTCTGTGAGAATAAATCGGACCTTTGTTTATGTTTATTCTCTAAAAAATCCATTCACGGGTCAGCCGTCATAATTGCAGGAAAATTGCTCTTATTGAAATGAATTAATTTGTTTTTTACATAGTTGTATTTACGGTGCTTATTTTAGAGAATACAGGGCACATTGGTAAAGTCTATAGGAAATGTTTAAGCATAAATGGTTTTCATAAAAAAATAATCACGGTACACCGATGATAAATGATAAGAAAAGTTAAAACCACTTCTGTGTTGTAGGTACAATCAAGTCTAAGAGAAACATTAGGAATTTTGACGACTACCTATTTCTTATCAATCTTATCGCCTAACTTATGATAAGAAAATGTCCAAAAAGCGTAATCATGAGGCAAAATGTCAGTGTTGTTTTTTTAACTGGATTTACTTGGATTTAACCTGAAGCCATCATCATTTTATTTGTGGTTTTGACCTATTCCACTGTCCATAACTAATGATGGGCTATCAAAAATTGTGCTGATTATCTCTCTGTCAGAGAAGTATTGTAGTGAAATAACATAAATATTAAAGCGATTATCCAGTGGTTTGACTGGGACATAACTGCTATTTGGATGTACTGCCAGGCAGGACAATCAATGCAGGTTCCAGATGGATTCATATCTTTATACCAGCTCCAAGCTGAGAAAAGGTGCAAGCCCTGTATTATTTAAAATAAGCACCACCACCAAGGCGGAGATGGCGGGACGATCTCGAAACCTTTTTGCCGGGGTGGCAAGAGGTGTCCCCAGATAGAAAAGAGTGGAGGACACAAGGGGAGGCCTTTGCCCAGCAGTGGGACACAATACAGGCTATATAAAAAAATAAAAAAATAAAGCACCATGTAACCCATTTGACACGAGAAAGGGAGATAATCCCCATTATTAAATGTAAAAAAAAAGATAATTTTAATTTAAGGTTTTGGCGGTTGGCTCGTGAGTCGATATTTTTGAGAACAGACGCGCTGGGCAAGTTAACTCTATATCTCTAAAAACATCTCAGAGTGTTCGCTTCGCCTTTCTTTGGTGTACAATACATGGGTACAATAAAGAGTATTCTATCTATCTAGCGTGAGTGGAATGCTGTGTAAATCATCTAGGTACACAAATGCAAAGGCCCAAGTTTTTTCTTTGTGTTCCAGTTTGGCGTAATCTACGCCGGCGCCCAGAAGAACATCGGAACAGCTGGAGTGGCCATGGTCATCATCA
The DNA here is from genome assembly GCA_949319315.1 of Zelleria hepariella. Taxonomy (NCBI): domain Eukaryota; kingdom Metazoa; phylum Arthropoda; class Insecta; order Lepidoptera; family Yponomeutidae; genus Zelleria; species Zelleria hepariella. The sequence goes on along the minus strand of OX439387.1, from coordinate 7,028,105 downwards.
GGGACGATCTCCTGAACCAGGCTCTGCCCATCTGTCCATCCATCCTGGACTGGACTGTCAATGTCAAGGCTGACTCCATTCTGAACACCCCACCTATGTTCGCGTAAGTTTCTCAATATCGCTAAACTCTCTAAGTGGAAACGTGAATGAAACTTTGTCTCATTCCTTTGGGAGATATCTGAACAGAAATAATGATTCTTGAGTATTTACTAGGCGTAGGTACTTCTATATTCGGAAAACACTGGTAACTGTCGCACCCACTTCTTATCTAACGTAATATATTTATCTTACAGTTAGGTATTAGGCTTCTTATCTTGAAGTAAATGACTCTTACTTGCCCGATAGCGCTGTAGATTTTCGTTTAGATAGGTACCTACCTAACCTATTATCAACTAATATGGTTTTGGTCGATGTAATAAACTCGATCTAATGCCTTGTCCACACCGAACGATCCAACGCGCTCCCATCGGGCGCGGCAGGACCAAAATCCATACATTTCGCTCTTGCCGCGCGCTTTCGGAGCCGGCTGGATCGTCCAGTGTGGACCCGGCTAATGAACGTTCGATCTATGATCTAATATCTAATAATCTATTTGGCTCTTATGAAAAACTCTCACGCGTTGTTCAAATAGAACGCGATTATTGCGTGAAGGACCGATACAGTGGCCGAATGGCCGACTGCTACGGATTCCGTGGACAGCGATGAGAACAAATGAGTCTATACGCGAAGAGCTGAAAAAACGCACTCTACTCTCAATCATATGTCAACGACGTATCGCAACGTTCTTCGGTCACATAGCCCGTAGAGGACCTGATACCCTGGAAAAACAAATTATGACGGGAAAGGTGGAGGGAAAGAGAGCTTGAGGCAGACCACCCGCTAGGCTAGATGGACGGATATTATAACCAAAGCCACGCAAAAACACCTGCACAAACTACCTCCACATCGCCAGTGATAGAGCGCAATGGAGAACTCTACTCTCTGCCAACTTCAATGATGGTCACGATCCTCAGCATTGAGGGAACGACTGAATCGATGAATGGATGGACCGATACAGTAATCGCACACTGAAGTGCCATGCTTGTATGGCCGCAAGGATTTAGTCACACGATGCCCAGTAACTTTTATTTTCCACAATGAAAACATCCTCCCTACATAAGGTCGCACCGTGTATTCTTACCCTTTGTTTATTCCAGCATCTACGTCATGGGGCGCACCCTAGAATGGATGGAGCGGCAAGGCGGCCTAGCGAAGATGGAGGAACTCGCCGTGAAGAAGTCTACCATCATCTACGACATCATTGAACAGTCCAAAGGGTTCTATTACGCCCCTGTGGCCAAGAATGTGAGGAGCAAGATGAACATACCGTTCCGGGTTGGTTCTCCCGAGGGGAATGATGCTTTGGAAAAGGAGTTCCTGAAAGGCGCCGAGGCGCTGTCGCTCATTCAGCTCAAGGGGCACAGGTGATTTGAGATTTTGTTCGTTAGTTTTTTGTTCGAGGGCCAATGGTGACTGGAAACATTAATTTGTCAGGTTTCCCGTGACTTAGTTGGCCCCGCAAGTCTAGTCCAAATCAAACTTTATGAAGACTGACAAGTCACAAGTCGCGTCACAATAAAAAATGTTGGGTGTCAGCGGGGTGTTCTGCCAACAAAGTACAGCCAAGCTCATATTAGTTCGGTGTTCAGTGTCCTTGTTTTTTCTTTCGTTACGTTTATTTTATTGCTATTGACTGTTTCTGTTATCGTTGCGTTAACTTTTGGAAAATTAATCTGACACTGACTCACTGAGTGAAGAAAGACAGCGACATCTCTTCCGAGAAAGATCCATCCACAAGCATGGAAGTTTTTGTAGGCATTCCACTTTGAATACCAAATATTTTTAAAACGTAAGTGACTACTTCGTTCGGAACGAAAAAAAACACTACCTATTTAAAGTTTCCTTACACAACTACACAATCCCTAAACATTATCGCCTTGACTGTACTTGGGCGGACCCGCTCTCGCAACTCACTTCATAAAGTTTGAATCGGACTGTATTGGCCTTGTCTTTCCTGTGGACTAGGCCGATTAAGTTGAGAGGATGGTATAGTTGCTTTCTGGGCATGAATAAAACATGCCCTGTGGCGTCCGAGTGGTCATTGAGTTTGGGTGTAGCCACTGAATGCTGTAAAAATCATCTAATGCGAAGACCCAGTTTACAGATTTATGTTTACGTTTATTGCACTTATAAATTTTGACACACTCAATCGCTTCATACCTCTGCCTAAACATCTCGAACAATCTTAAGCGCGACGACATTCTGAAACTTAAGTATTACAACACTCTTTAATTGCATGATGACGCGACATGGCAAAGATACTGACCCGTCGATGCTCTTATCTCAATGTTTTATTGACATAGTAAACTCCAACTGCATATTACATCAGCAGATAAAAGGTCTGTGATGATATGTTGCTTTTCTTAATTGTACCGATAACACGCCCATTAAGAAATAATGTGAAATAACTAAACTAGTGGGACATGTACAATTGTACAGGCTACGTCATATCATATCATATCATAACTAAACTAGCATCTTTGTCTGCACTTACTCTCTTCATCAAGGGTTTTAGGTTAAAGTTTAGGTATTTATTAGGAAAGGTTCACCAAGACATCGAAACAGACTTTTTCATAAGTATAGATGGTGGATTTGTTTACGGGGAACAAACGTATTGCCTCACGGGTTTCTAAAATATCAGAACAAAGCAAAAGACAACTTGTATCTATTTTCAACAGTAGAATGTTATTTTAGTTAGGACCTAAATTGACTCTTCCCGAGGTAGCTAATAAAGCGAATTTTCTCTTGCAGAGACGTCGGTGGCATCCGCGCGTCCACATACAACGCTGTAACGCTAGAGGAAGTGGAGAGTCTAGCCGCATACATGAAGGATTTCTACAACAAACATAACAAGTAAACTTTTCACGCTAATCTAACAAACTTTACGTACGGTGGGCGAAACTCGGAGGTACCCCACGGTGGCTCTTAGAAAGCACGACATAAGTGCGTGTATCGCTTGCAAAAGGGATGCTTCCTGGTAGCGTTGACTGTACAGTCAATGGCACAAGTGGCTTGTTAAAATTTACATTGTCTATTTTGTTTATTAATGTTATCATTGTCATTGCAATGGTTCGTCATTGCAATGACAATGAGATGTTGATTTCATCATTAGTGACACCCATCTATCAATGTTAAGGCGCTGGGCATAGTGAATTAGCCCGCGCGCAAAGAAAAATGCACAATATCGATTCCTGTATCAAATACACTACAAAAAAAGAAAATGTTCACATATCAAACCCTAGAATTAGGTGAGAGCTATCTAAAACAGCCAGTTTTGTGTTGATATCCATAACAGATTGCAAGATATTTTGTCTGAAAAAAAGTGCGCCGCCTATTTTTTTTCATCCAAAATATCTTCAAAACGTTTATGAATCTCAACACAAAACTGTCTGTGTTAGATAGGTCTCACCTAATTCTAGGGTTTGATATGCGAAAATTTTCGTTTTTTTTTAGTGTATTTGATACAGGACTCGATTTTGTGCATTTTTCTCGGCGCGCGGGCTATTCACTATGCACTGCGCCTTAAATATTAAACATTTTGATAGAGTAACAAAAGCTGTTATGTTAATATTGACACCAATTCGTTGGAACGGAATGAACATTGTACTGACAATAAGATGTAACTTTTATCATGAATTGTTCTTGTGTGTAGTCAAAGACAGTACTGTATTAAATTGGCGTTATGCATTATACTGTTAAGTGCTATTTGGTAAAAATATGGCTGTGTCACAAAATATTCAAAAATTGAATAAATTCCATTTTACTTTTCTAAAGACAAATACTTTTAGTTCAAACCTTTACCGGTAGTGCAAGTAGAATTGACTTAGATTAAAAGTTAGAGCATTTTTTTTATGAAGTAGAGAACCAACTTGGATTGATTTGGCTGTAGTTACCTATTTAGATAAAAACGGTAATCTTGAACTTGCGAATAACATTGCGTAAGGTCAGCGATTGCGCTTTGAATCTGGTTTTTTCCACTTATAACTGTTATTTTCTTGCCTGTTGTTTTGCAGCTAGGTATTTTTGTGTGATAAAAACTTGTGAAAACTGTTATCATTACCGATTAGTATTACCTACTCACGCACGTAGCAACAAAGGTAATCGACGACGGTAGGATAATTTCGGACTGAAAATGGATAAAGGAAATTACCTATAAATATCTAACTGGCTAATTTATGATAAGGTAAGTACTTACATACTTATTAATTCGTTTGTAAGTTTATCTTACCTAGGTAGTCCATGAACTCGCAAAAAGTGTGAGTCTGTTGAATATGTAATTTTCCTGATACTTGTTTGCAAATTCAAAGATATGGTAATGTTTTCGGTAGGTTTCTGAATAATAAGGATAAAATTAAATGAGGACTTTAAAAAAACAATAATATTAATAGAAGGTACTTTTTATGGCAGTTCCCATTCATTTGATGCACAATAAAGAATATTCTATCTATCTATCTTCCCTAAGTAAAAAAAATAATTTTGCCCATTAGAAGCGTGATCACATCCGTACATAAAAAACATAAAGAAAACAATTTATAAATATGTATAAGTATTTATTTAAAGTCATATAAACATTTTTGTAAATAAAATATTACAATTAACGTAATAACTACTGTGGTAATATTTGTGATGGAAAATAGCTCACGAAAATTTGAGTATTATTTTATTTATTTGTGAATTGTTTGAAATAAATATGCTAGGCTCTACATAATTATAGTTGAGATTGCAATGTGTACGACTTCAAGGAAAAGTATACATAATTATAGCAGTTTTTACTATAAATTATCGTAAGTAAGTATGCATTATGCAAATATACAAAAAGATTTAATTATTCTAACATCTATTTTTAACATCTTGGAAGTAAGTATTATTAGATTAAAACGTTTACACTATGTATTATATTTATACATACACACTGTCAGCATTTATAATAATCATCGATCACACACACACACACACACAAACATTCTTTCACAATTAAGGTAGAAAAATACAGTCCACTTTATAGTACAAAATATATAAACCATCGTTAAAGTATTATGCGAAATCTGCTTATCATAATCTATCTAACAGTCGACAACAGAAACAACTCATACCTTCTAGAAAAACCTTTGGTATCTGTTAGCGACTGTACGTTTGTGTAAAAAGGCACACCTCAAAAATATAATAATACCTATTTTTATATTTATTTAAATTGTTATTGAGGTCTACCACAAATATACAAATAATATTCACTTTATATTTACATTAGAACGGAGATATTTAACTTGGAATGATATAAAAGTTGCAAATTACAATAAAGTTCTAATTAGTTCACTCAAACAAATTCGTAGAAGCCCTGCTAATCGATATGGCAGTGTTTGCCTTAAAATACTTGAGCATTTGTTCGTTGACCATAATCTCTTTAGGACATCAACACAATCACTGTTTCACATTACTAAATTAATCACTAAAATAAAAGTAATACTTAAACATGCAGGAGCATTTAGTAATTTAGGACTGTCGTCAGGTGGACGTTTGGCTAATTGCATTCAATATGTCATGCATAATAGCTTGTCAAGGCCCCTAAAACAAAGAATAAACTTTCACATAAGGGTGGGTTTATAGATATAAACAGTGAGTGTGTTAATACACAGTTATCATCATACATTTTAAAACTAAAACTACTAAAGCTAACCATTAAAATACAACATTCTACAATTCAATAACGCTCGGCTAATTCGGAACCCAAAGTTTTTTGTTCGAAAGTCCGTTATTGGCTTAATCTTATCTTTAGGTAATATTGAGAAACTAATTTAAATATTTTTTATTTTGGTCCAGTAGTTTTGTTTGTATGCGCTAAAATGTTTTGTTCCTATGACCGCCAACAGTATGCAGACCGTCGCGTGACGTCATAAAACTGTATCTTTGAAACATTGTAAAATCCAAACTACTGAACCAAAATAAAAAATATTGAAATTAGTTTCTCAATATTGTCTAAAGATAAGATTAAGCCAATAACGGACTTTAGAACAAAAAACTTTGGGTTCAGAATTCACCGCCATTAAGCGATTGATACATTCGTCGCAAACACCTAGATTATACAATAATAAATGACTATTATTGTTCGGACACACCGAGCATTGAAACTAGCACGACAGTATTATGTAAGTTTGACCAGAATACGACAAAACGCAGCTCTCTTAGTGTTTACTGACCCTCGCTGTCGCTGTCACTCTTATCTGAAAACAAAACATAGGTAAACGTTAACAAGAGTTGCATCACTGATTTTGTATGATTCCACGCCATATTAGCTGTTTATTATAACAACGTGCGTACGTGGAAGCAATTGAAGCGCTAAATAACAAACGACGCAATTTGAGCGGTTGTTTGACGAGATAGTTTCGAAATTGTACTACAGAATTTGTGTAATCAACAATAGACAAAATTGTTATGCCCCCGGCGTCGAAACTCCGGGCCCAAATGTACGTCAAGTTTAACAAACCACCAGTGCTGTAGTGCTTAGATCTAACAACTACGTGTAACTATACTGACCTTTCTTACCCGGGTACGCGTGGCGTTTTAATCTGTCGTACAAGTCTTCCTTGGTACCGTAGATGCTTGCGTTAGACCGGGCTAAGCTGTTCATCTTTCCGTTCATTCCGTTGTGTAAGCTCTCCTTCATGTAGGTTTCATTGTAAAAGTTTGGCATCTCCCAGCCATCTTCTTCGTCATCGTAGTAGTGGGCGTAAGTGGAATGATGTGATGGCGCGATGGATTCCGCGTATGGCGTATGTGCTCCGTAGTAGAAGTTCACTTGAGAGCCGTTCTGGTCTATCGCCGGTGTTAGAGTCTTCTTTGGCTCCTTCTTCTTTGTCGATCTGCGGGAGAAAATCCTTTGTTAGAAAACTTCTTGGTTTCATTGTTTTCAAGGCTTGTGTACCTACTTAACTTAAAACTTCAGCCTATTGTGGAGTGTGTAGATATAATTCTCAACGGTTCTAATTAATTGTATCTCCAGTACAACCACCTGTCTCTCTCCAGATTGTATGTAGGCAAGTATGCAAAGTATCTTACTTAAGGCCAATAAAAAAAAAAATCCTTTTTTTGGATGCGTTTTTTGCTAAAAGCTCCTTATTAGGTTATCAACGCGAGGCTTAACTATTTTTAGGACCTAAGGTTTAGATTCCAGATCCTAGAACCTACGAATATTTTTTTTATCGCCATTATCGCCATTATTTATCGCCACAAATTATATATATGTTTTTTTTCCCATTGGCGGCGCTAGTTGTGCCTAGGTTTTCGCCTTAACACATCCACGGACACTAGCCCATTACCGACAACTAAGGTCATGAAACAGTGGGGCTGGGTAGTCAACCTCTGGTATTAGGACTCACCGAGCACAGATCATCCATACGAGCAGCACCAAGAAGATGATGAATATGACGCCGCCGGCGACTCCGCTGGCAATGTAGGCGAACTCGCTCTTTTCCCTGCAGTGTCGTCCGGTGAAGGAACCGATGCATCTGCAAGAGGGGTCGCCGCGAATGTCCTTCACACACTCGCCTCCGTTGTCGCAGAAGTCGAGGCATACGTCTGTGGGGTAAGGTGAGGTTAAGCGGGAACTTCAAATTTTTTACAGTTTTTTACATTTTGTAGCTAAACGGAGCTATTTTTGTTAAGCGATTTTTCGTTCGCGGCAATAACATAGTATTCTTTTCATTATTGTTAACAACAAAACAACAATAATTCAGCCGATTATGTGTTCTGGTCTACGAAGCAGGGGCACTGCCCAAAAAACTTGTTGATGATCAGAACACATAATTGGCTGAATTATTGTTGTTCTGTGGTTTACAATAATGAAAATAATACTATGTTGTTGCCGCGAAAGAAAAATCGCTGAACAAAAATAGCTCAGTTTAGCTACAAAATGTAAAAAACTGTGAAAATTTTGAGTTTGCCGCCGAAACTATCTGTGAATGCAGTTTTGTAGGGAATTTTCACTACTTTAAGATAGTGAACAGGGTAAAACACGAGTTAGTCTCGGTGTTGTTAAAGCTTATAGTGGAGACTATGGGTTTCCATAGTAGGTACGAGGTTCCAAACTTTCAAAATGCGATATCTCCAAATGTTTGTTGCTTGACTGGTATGTCTTTTTCCCTGGGGTCTTCTTATTGATATTCAAAGTGGATGTTAAGTGCGTCTTTGAAAACTTGGTAATTAGATGATTTGATTATTAGTTAGTGCGACTTATGTGGAACTGTGTGGAGCATGAAGATTTTCGTCGAGCCCAAAAAAGCGCTACAAAATGAGTCTCATAGGTTTTAACTTATTTTTAATCGACGGATCAGCTTTGCACTCTTGGGTCTCGACAATATTTTTTTATTGAGCTGAATTCAGTCTCTAGCTAGGTAGATAGTTATCTACAGAAAACTTGGATGCATTTATCGTCATTACTCATTATATATCAAAAACTATTTTCATAAGGATCTATCAAGAGGTTGAAAAGCCAGGTCGAAACCTAAACTATTTAGGTTACTAGATAGATAGAGATAAGCATAATATTACGAATTCGCTACTTTCGCGAATGCATAGCGCTCCATAGCACCAATGTAGAGTCAACGTATTTTCTAAAGCATTTATAGATTGTTTTTTTTCGGCGTACTCTTGCATGCGTTAGAGGCCAGTAGTCAGTCACACTCGCCGTCAAAAAAAACAAAGCCCTGCCACTCACCGGTACAAATTTTCCCTGTTCCGTTGAAGCCTGGCTTGCACTGACATTTGAACTCGCTAGTCTCGGGTATCAAAAGGCAGTAAGCATTCGTGTCACAGTGCATCTCCGGACCACTCATCTCGCAGGGGTTCGTGCATTCTGTCTCCGATGTCTATGAAAAGGGAATTTGAAATTAATTACGTAGGTAGGTAAGGCTTCTTTGCTCGAGCGAGAGCTCTACATTACTTAGTCTCAAAGTGCAATTAGGGCGCAACGTATTTTAACAATCTGCAAGTTGCTTTCGAACTGGGAATGCTTGGATAGTTTTTGGGGATATTTTAATGTTTCTATGTATTTACCAGTAAGTTTGTGAACTTAGGGAATGATAAATTATTGTTTGGGCCAACGAACCGACAGTAATAAGTACTAGCTAAATATAAGCACGTTACTAGTTATTGTCAAAATCTCAAGACATAAAACGATCCCTTAATAAATATTATTTTAATGAAGAACTATGCCTAAACTGGTGTTCAATGAAAAGAAAAATCCGCCTAGGTCCACCGATGTCACAAGAGACGGACAGACAGGCGTCAATCTAACAACCCTGCTTCTCTACGTTTCTTTGGAGGTTAACAATCGCGGAGTGTCTTTGGTAGCTCAATTCTACCTGATCTACCACCCAGCTCTAAAGTCTAGGTACTGTTAGGGAAATATGAATTTCTCAACAAAAAAAAAAAAAACACTTACCGCGCCCGGTCCTCTAGTGCTGGTGTTGATTGGGCATGGCACGCAGACGGTCTGCTGCGACTCCGATTGATAGGTGCCCTTCTTGCACTGGATACAGCTGTTTAGAGTCGCGTTCAAATAAGAGCCTGGAAACAGAAACAAATAACGTTATTCAACAAAATTAAATAAATACTTGGCCTTTAGGACGTTTAAAGTTATGGTAGAGTTCAGACGATTGTCATCGCGCTAACGGAGCTGTTTACTTGTTGAGCTTGATTTTAATCCTTATTCCTGAACTTAAACAGTATTTTCCATCTACTAGCGGGATATAGGTCTTACAGACCTTTTCTCAAATAGCGAGTTCCCAGTTGAAGTCCGGCACTGGTACTAGGGTTCTAGAAGCCCAAACTTATCAGCTCCGTAAATAGGTAGAGAGCTCTCAACTGGTGGGCGGCTGTGGCGCCGGACTTTGACGTCCTGATGGTATCAGGAGGGCATGTGAGGCAAGCGGCTCTTTGTCCAGTGGCTCTTGGACTCTCTAGCTCGAATCCAGGTGGTGACTAAGCCTGGACTAAGGTTATACGAGACCAAACGACTTACCAGCTCGGCAGACCGGTAGAGAGCATTGGTCAGCGGCCGCGGCGCCGGACTGCGGCGTCGTGGTACCAGGAGGGCATGTGAGACAAGCGGCTCCTGAACCAGTGGCTCGCCACGTACCGCGCGGGCAGGGCTCGCAGCCACCGTCGCTGCTCAGCTGTTCCCCTGGTGAAATTAAGGACAAATTATTAAACTATAACTCACGTTGACACGTCCGAAACGAAAATTTGGGATAAAAAAATATTTTTGCAGGTAATATTGTCGTTGATTATGACGAATGACGAAGGGGAAAAGTAAGTCGTGCTGCTTTTAACAAAAGACATGACTGTGTCTTGAAGTAAGACAGTATCAATTCGGCTACGTCGTAAAACAAAAAATATATTCATCTCTTTATCGTCCAAACTCCAAAGTGTTACACCGGGCGGGCTGTTCACAGTATTTAGGCAGGTATCGACTCAATTTGTTGCCAATAGTCGTACCTCCTCCTAAAAAAAGCCAAATCCAAGACACGACAATTTCGATTAGCACAAAACCAAACACTACCTGAAGGACAGTCGTCTCTACATTCGACCGCGGACACCGCTTCCGTCGCTCTGGTAGTCTGTCCTCTGGGACATGCAATGCAGGAGAAGGCCCCCTCACGTGGTTGGTAGGACCCGTGCCCACAAGGGCGGCAGAGCTCCGCATCAGCATCGTAGAACTTGCCGGCGGCGCAGCGCTCTGTGGGTTGTGCGATTGTATGTTAATGTGGTCGCGGGCGCGGAATAATTCACTGATTGGAATGTGTAATTAGGCAGCGCTACGTCTGTGTGACCTTAATCAGCGTTGTAGGATAATTTATTGAGAAATTGATGGAGACTTCATTGGTGAGACGGCTTTAGAACAAGCTCAGCTAGCATGACTGGTATTGTAGAGTTTTAACAGTGCGCTAGATCAATGTAATGAGGAGAGAGAGCATGGTGCCACATATTGTGTGAGTGAGCATCATGCGCTATCGAGTTCGATACGGACCTTCAATGTACTAGATTAAGGCCTCTAGCTGATTTCAAGGCAATCAATTGATTGATTCTGCAAAAACCCCAATTACGCGCCGGTGACTCCAGTATCTAAACTCGAAACTCTCTATAAGTATTATGACTTGAAAATACACTAGTGGTTCGCCCCGAACTACGAACTCGCGACCCCAGTTACAGATGTGTAACTTTGTTTCTTTGGTAGAGCGCCTGCACGGTATGCGAGAGGTTGCGGGTTCAAGTCCTGTCCCGAGTGAAATTTTTCAACTTATTATGAATGTTTAAAATATTCCCTAGCACGGGTTAGTGCTTTAGAAAAAACAAAAAGTTTGTTATCGCCATTCGCGCAGGCGCGCGCGCTTTGCATATAATCTGTACAACCCCATATCTCGGCAACCCCTCGACCGACTTGGCTCATGTTCGAACTTAAAAATTCTTTTAATTTCCTTTACCCGCCTACCAAATTTCATGACGATCCGACAATATTTACTCAAGTTATCGACGAACGAACATTCATACATACAAAAATACATACATACATACAAATGCCGGATTGTTCCAGTAGACTCGGAGAACTTCGCTCGCTTCGCTCGCTCGTTCAATAAGCAAAAACGTACCTTTACAGTCAGCAGCACTTCTTGCCCCAGTAGCCTGTGTAACGCCTGATTGGCCAGCAATAGCCGGACAAGCAGTACATTGCAGTTGTCCGGACTCGGACTGGTACGTTCCCGAAGGACAAGGCTTGCAGGTGTCGCTGGCAGTATCCAAGTATGTGCCAACGGCGCAGGCGACTGGAAATTGGAAGGGGACTATGAGCTTAAAATTATCATTGGGATTTGGTCGGCGATTGTTTGGCAACAGAGTTGCAGACCTATTTCTGGCAAACACTAAGCCGCAGCCAATGAATGGACTGTAACTAACAGTAGGCAATCTGATAGATCGCCGTAAAGAGCTGATTGCCAACCTCCAAAGCTGGACCTCTCCTCCCAAAGAAGGAGAAACTTGCAGTATAGTACATAAGTTGACTTATTGCCAGTAGGCAAAAAAGACTAAGTATACAATAGTAGTTGAGTGGCGCAGGCTGACCGATAAAAGTAAGTAAGATGTAGCCTGTACAATTGTACATGTCCCACTAGCTGGGCAAAGGCCTTCTCTCAGAGAGAGAGAGTTCGAGCTTAATCACTACGCGTGCTCAATGCGGGTTGGCGATTTTTGCGTTGGGGTATGCCACATACCCTCAGGTTTCCTCACGATGTTTCCTTCACCGATAGCTCGATCGAAATAGCTACCTAGTGTTCTACTCCAATTTCGGGCTATTGCGATGTGTACTTCTGCAATCCCACTTACCACAATCCGGAGCCATAACGACCTGACCCATGGGGCAGGCGTAGTCAGACACCAGTTGGAGACTGGCCGGATCAGGAACGGTGTTCGGCAGAATGTTTCGTACATCAAACTGTTCGTCTTCGAGAATAAGCTTCTCCAGCAATCGCTGGACGGTGGAACGCTCGTTGTTGCCACCGTGGATCACTGGGTCGCTGGAAATAGTCATAGAAACATTAGTCTTACACACGCGTTTGTGACAAGCAAATCTATGTCAAAAGCCACTCCAAATTAAGACTCAAATATAACATGAAACTACCAGAAGACAAAGTGCATTAGTGCGTGCAACTTACTTGATAGATGGGAAGGAAATCTCAACGTTGTAGGTATCGCCCGCTTGCCGCCCCTCCCTACTGGTTCGTGTCCTAAGTGCCAGAGAAAAAAATACATGCAATGTGATGGAAGGGTAGACAACTAGACATGCTTAAATATACAATTTTGCTCTACATTATTCAATCAGTGCTGTCAGTGAAATCTTGAATCAAAGTTTGTTTGATTGCCTTTGTTGGTGGAAGATACAAGTACATGCTACGAGATATTAAATCAGTGAAGTTTGTGTTGCTCACCAGAATCTCAAATGCCAACACCTCATCAACAAGTCTTTAGAATACTCTACTAATAAACCAATCTATCTAGAAAACGTACAAGCGGTCCTTTTTAAATTCAGGCTTTCGACTTTTGATGACTATATTCCCCTTGGGTCACAATTTGATCACGACGAGCAAAATTAGATTATTTGATTCAATTAGAAACGCTCGCACATTATCTAGGCCGTAGTACTAAGTTCCGTGAACTAAGTTCGAAAAGTACTTACTCTTCCACAGGTATGATTGCGTCCAGCACATACGTATCTTCGGTATTCGCCGATGGCGGTGACGAAACTTGTCTCGTTTGGCGGACATTGGCGCGATGGTCGCACTTGACATTAATGTCCAGCTCCTTACATTCCCGTGTTCCTGAAAAATACAATTTATTTTCAAATACATTTCCTCTTATTTTTAATTATTTCGGAGTGGATATGTCGCCTCGAAAATTCCGGATCGGGCTAACTAAGCGTGTTTCATTTGATTCTAGATTCTAGCCCATGAACATAGCGCACTGGTAGCATTCAGCATAGCATTCAGGTATTTTCGATTTCATGTCAACCTCCTCGGTCTAACTAAATGTTGTTGGTTCTTTTTCTGCTGTCTTCACAATATCATTTGGTGTCAATGAATAAGTTTTCATTAAATTTTTTCATTATTAGATTATTAACGTTGATGCTTTTATCAGGATTTTGACTCTTACCGTCAACAGCATAAGAGCAGAAGTTCCAGTCCCTGTTGAGGCTGTTGATGGCACTGCGCACTTTCTGTCTAAGTACGGCTTGGCCTGCGTCGTTGCAGAGGACGGAGCTCGGGAACAGCATTGATACCTTGAAGACTCGCTGTGCTGGGTTGGCCGCTGTGAGGAAACACCGAAAGGTTAGCTCTTTCCACAAATCTGTAGCGATCATAGCATTGGAAAGGCAAAGAGTCCCTCCGAAGGGTCAGTCGGAGATTCTTTTAAAAATACAGTGCTGGTATTTTTGTGCACTTATTATCTGTGTGGCAAAACCTGTCTCAGACATTGCAGCGTCCGAGCGGTTACTTCACTCATCCTAGGGTGTGTGAAGGTGTCACCGGACGCTGTATAAATCATCTCTTTACGTAGATGTAAAGACCTCAGTTTATGGCTTCTCATTTTAGATAATCGCTAGTTAAATATCTATCGAAAAGTACATCGACTTACGTGAGCAAGCAGGATACACAAGCGGCAGGCTCGGGTGGTTGGTCGGGCGCCAGAAGCCTTCAGCGCCGCAAGTGTAGAACGGCGGCACGGGCTGAGAGAACCTGAGGCCGTCGCGACAAGCGATCTCGCAAACCTTGAACTGTCCACCAGCTCCCCAGTCGCGGCACGACTGGTAACCACCGAGGGGATCAGCTAACGGTGGGCAGAATTCAGCTGAAAAATAACATTTTATTAGTCTCTAGCTCAGAAAGAAAAACTTGGGCTAGGCAACAGGAAAAGGAAGGCCAAGAAGAATGAAAATAACATGGTTGTGTAACGTCAAAGATTGGACCGGTATCAAAACCGCGTAAGAATTATTTTGAATTGTCCTGAATTGAGAACGGTGCAAAGAGCCAACCTTCAATGAAGGAGAACTCGGACAAAAGTAGAGTGAGCTAAGGATTTTTCTATGAACTTACATAGAACGGTAGCCTTGAAAGCACAGGTAGCAGCGTTGCCAGCAGCATCATATGCGACATAGGCGATGTCGTATGCTCCCCAAGCGAGGTTCTGTCCAGGTTTGTGACCAGAGTTCTCAATCACTCTGACCACTCCGACGTTGTCGCTGAACGCAGGCTCGTCCCAGCTGGCGATCGATGAGCCGTTCTTTCCAATTACCCAGAGGTCTCCGGGGCAGTAGTCTACCTTCGGCGGTTCCTTGTCAACGCGAAGCTGCTGGCATTTACCGCCAGTGTATCCGTTAGCGCAAACTCTTTGGCCGCAGTGAGACGGGACTATTCTTTCGACTCCTCCGATCACGTCTTCATATCCGGCCCAAGTAAGGACGAGTCCACCGTACAAGACAGGCTCGCTTCGGCAGTCGCGTACTTGTTTCTGGATCTCGTTGGTGGTATCGAGGGCGCGGTTCCAGATTTGCACTTTAGTCAAGTGCCCTTGGAAGCCAGATTCGGTATAGGCCTTCGGGTTGTCCGATTGGGGTTTGCCAAGAGTTACCCAGACGCTGAAAATAATCATGTATAAGTTGATTTCTAGAAATCTTGATCAAGGAGGTAATGTTTGATTGTTGATAGATAATATTAATAGGTACATACTATTGAGGCAATGTGCGTCCGCTACCATATCCTTCAATCTTGCTGGCGATCAGACCTTCAGCGATCAGTGTCAACTCTCCGCCATTGCTACCGTCCCAAACGATAGCAACATGGTGCCATTGACCGTCATTGACAGTGGCAAACTCTCCGAAGCTCAAATAGACGTCTTGGAGTTCAGGGAAAAGTGAGATCTGGACTCCGTTCGAATGGGCTTGGATGATAGTTCTTCTGTTGAGAGCGATGTGTGAATTGCTGAAAATACGAGTTATGTTTAGCAAATAAGCCATGACCTTTTAGGGTTATTTATCTAACTATTTTAAGTTTCGGAGTATTCGTTCACATACCTGACACTATAAGCAGTGAAGAAGATGCCACCTTCATCTTGCTGTGTGAACTGTACCCACAAGGCGATGGTGAGACTGTCGGTAGATTCAGTATCGAAAGGCACAACTTGAGCGGCGCTTGAACGCAATGGGTCACTGAAGTAGAGGTCGTAGTCCACGCTTATTGCTGTAATATAATGATGATATTAGTTCTTGCAGAAGGCAAATTACCTGAATAAAAAGCCAATTAGGAAACTTACTCTTTCTGCAATCGTCACCAGTAAGGTTGAACGGACACTGGCAGAAGAATCTGCCAGGCAAATCAATGCACGTAGCCGAAGGCGGGCAAGAGTTTTCCTTGCAGTCAATGATGTCCTCATCACAGTTCTTTCCCTTGAATCCTGGAGCGCATTTGCAAGTGTAACCTTCTCCATCATCGATGCACGTGGCACCGTTTTGGCACAGGCCTTCTTCGCAAGCGTCAAACTCGTATTGACAACCGATACCAGTGTAGTCTCCAGAGCAAGTGCAGTTAAGACCTGACCCGAAGTCTTGGCATTTTCCGCCGTGCATGCATGGGCTTCCGATGCACCTTTCAGGTGCTGTCTCGCATTGTTTGCCGTCTGTTCCACTTGGGCACCTATAAACAAAGGAATTACATAATACATATTGTCATAACCGCCATCACTTAAGTATTGGGTTGCACTGATTGAAGTATTAATTAAATTAAGAATGCACTGAATAAGTAAAATACTTACACGCAGAAGAAGTCTTGGAAGAGGTCGATACATTTAGCATGGTTCTGGCAAGGTCTGTTCATGCACGTACCGATGTCCTTCTCACAACGCTGACCAGTCCATCCGGATTGGCAGACACACCTGTAGCCGCCTACTTCGTCCTTGCATGACCCACCGTTGAAGCAGGGGTCAGATGCGCAATCATCAATGTTTGATTCACACATCTCACCAGTGAAACCTTCGCGGCACATGCATTGGTATTTGTTGTCAAGATCCACGCATCGCTCTGTACCAATCGGACTGCAAGGCTCAGTCAAGCATTCATCGATTGCCGTCTCGCATTGAAGACCAATGAATCCAGGTCGGCATTTACAGATGAAACCATCAACCTGGTCGACACAAGTAGCACTGTTCTGGCAAGGGTCTGAAGCGCAGTCGTCGATAGTGTGTTGGCATCTCTTGCCTGTAAAACCAGGTTCGCATTGGCAAGCGAAATCGTCAATGCTGTCGACACATTGGCCGCCATTCTCACAAGGTGATTTGACACATTCGTTGATGTTTATGTCGCAGGACGGTCCGGTCCAGCCAGGTTCGCACACACATTGGTGAATGAAGAGTTTGTCGACGCAAATACCATGTTTGCATGGTGCATTAGAGCAGAGGTCGATTTTCTCGTGACAGCGTTTTCCTGTAAAGCCTTGTGGACAGGAACAGCTAAAGTCGTTGACTAAATCTGTACATTGGGCTCCAAGGAGACAGGGTTTCTCAATACAGTCGTCAGTGTTGACTTCGCACAGTTGACCTTCCCAGCCTGGCAAGCATTCGCATTTGTACCTTCCTTGTTGTAGGGCTATGCAAGTAGCGCCGTTGGTGCATGGGTTGCCGTTAGCTGTGCATGGGTCAATCGTAACATCACAATCAAGGCCAGTGTATCCTGATCTACACAAGCAAGTGTAGTTGTTGTATCCAGGTTCATCTTTGCACATCGCTCTTTCGGGGCAAGTGTCATTCCTACAGTCAGACTTCTCTTCTTGACAGTTGATGCCACCGTAGCCTGCTAGACATGTGCATCTGTATCCTTGAGGCAAGTCAGTGCAAGTACCGCCATTGTAACACGGTTGGCTGGCGCATTCGTCAATGTCGATCTCGCACCTGCGGCCTGAGAAACCAGCTGGGCAGTAGCATTGAACCCCGTGTCCTTTAGGTACGCACAGACCACCATGTTGGCAGGCACTGTTGGAGCATTCGACTGGTAGACATTCTTCCAAGCCTGTGGCGCCAGTTCCTACGGTCTTCATGTTTGTTGGGCACTCCATACACGACGTTTGACCGACAAGATTTTGGTAAAAGTTTCTTGGGCACTGAGAGCAAGGAGCAAGTCCTGTGGGCGAGTAAGTTCCAGCGGCGCACTTAGCTCTACACCTATCTCTGCCAGGGGCAGCTGGTTGATACGTGAATGTATTGACTGGGCAAGCTTGGCAGTCTTTGAATCCTTCCACTGGTGCTTCGCCGGTGTAGCTGTTTCTCGGGCACTCTAAGCAAGGAACTAAGCCAGTTGGTGAGTAAGTACCGTATCCACAGACTGGGATGCAATCGTTAACGTCCTTCGAGCCTTCTTCGCGTGTGAATGTTCCTTGTGGACATTGAAGGCAGGAGCCTTGGCGGGCTTGGTTCTGGAAGTAGCCTCGTGGACACATTGTGCACGACTTTTGCTTTTCCCCAGCAAAAGTACCGGCAGGACAATGCACTGAAAAAAAAAAAAATGTAAAGTTGGCCGTTATTATTTTTAGTACTTATTTATTTCTACGATAATCGAGATTTAAAACGTTCACTTTTTAGATTGAATAGAATAGAATAGAATAGAATAATCATTTATTTAGATTTTATTTTATTTTATTTAGATTGACCTAGATTATTCATTTACGTTTTTCCAGCGTTTAGCCAGGTAACATTACTCTCCTATCGTACTTTATGCGCTTGCTCTTGGGTTTATTTAAATAACGAAAAGTCTTGGTACTTACAACATCGAGGAACATCATTCGTGTCCATATTCAGCACTTCGCCGACGGTACAAGTGAAGCCTCTCGAGATAGAGCTTCTGATTGCACGAAGCGGTGGGCATTGGTTTCCGATAGACGTTACATTCAATACGGGTTCAATCAAAGCACTGGCGTATGGTACAGACAGGTCAAAGATGAGGTTCAGAGTTGAGCCACAGAGTTCGTAAAGCTGCGTCTGTCTAATAGCTGGAGTGATTGCGAGAATGAAGTCCATTTTCACGACGTTCTCAGCCAGAAGGCTAGGCATTGCCTTGATGAATGTGACGTTGATGTTGACGTTCACAGCTGAACAGCGCTGGGTGAGTCTTTCGTTCAAGATATTGTCGTACTGCGCTAGCAGATCCTTGTATTGAGGTAGGCAGGCGTTGGATACTGCACCAAGTGCACGATATTGTACGCTTGCGACGACATGGTAAGCAGCTTGTTGGGTATCTGAAAATAGAGCACTGTTAGCGACGTTCTTCTAGTAACATTTTAATGATGATTTTATTTATCTTGAAACTTACTTTCAGAAACGCAGTCAGGTACCACGGCGGTAGGGGACCATTGGCGTTTGGTTTCGCAGACGAAAGTCTTGACTGGTTCACCATCAGTAAATCTGAAGCCAGGACTGCAAGTAGCGATACATTGGATACCCCTATCTCCAGGTAAGCAGTTCATGGCACCATTTGCTGGTGGTGTTAGCTCCCAGTCAACACAAGGCGTGGCTTGGACGGATACTTGGAAGTGACATTGAGCCTTATTGCCGTATTTATCAGAGGCAACAACTGTGACATTCTTGTAACTACGGATCGGGATAACAGCTCTTTCAGGTACGAATTTGAGGAAGACCTCGCCTGAAGCGTCAGTGGCATTAATCCTCCTTCTTGTTTCATTGAAATTGACGGCGTAACTATCCTGTTTGTCCACTAATTCAATGACGTAGCTCTGAGGACAGCTGAGTTTCGGTGGAGTGTAGTCAGGTACTGTAATGTTTACTTCACAAATGGCCACGTTTCCGTCAAAGTCAAAGGCGACGTATCGCACAACCATGTTGTGGAAGACTTGGATGGGTGTTTTAAACTGTTGAGGAGTGACTTCCAATCTAGCGATGGCTCCGGAGTTGTCAGTGGCTGTTGGTTCAGTGAAGTTCACAGGAAGAAGGCCACCGTTGACGTCGGTCTGAGCAACGATAGGTTGTTGAGGGCAATTTTGGAAAACAGGAGGCTCATTATCTGAAAACAAAGTGTTACTTGTAAGAAAATACTTACTAACATTGAATTGTAATGGAAGCTCAACCTGTTTGAGTAAAGTGACCACTTACCAACACAAGGTGAATATCCATAATCGTAACCCAATAAGGGCTCAGTCGCTGGCTCGTCACATCCCATTAATTCAAACTTCAAGCAAGCGTTGTCCATAAAGCTGACGATGCCCAAAATAACAAATCTAGCCTGCACGTACTTAGGCAGGGTGATCATAGCAAGTTCACCATAGTTGCCTGGGTCTCTCATAGTTAGGTTGAAGTTCGGGAAATATACGACGTAGTTTTCATTTTCTGCTTGCTTGTAGAAGAATCTGATCTCAGTCGGGCGACCGACAATATCTGCAGTTACAACACCCTTGACTAAAATAGCTTTCACTCTGTGCACTTTGCCTAAGTCAACACTGACGTATGTGAAAGCCTCTTGCTTGCCGCACCATCCTGTCACTGAGTTGAGACGAATGTTCTTGGCTTCATAATTTGGTCGCTCTGAAGTTGCGTTGATGGCTGAATCTGGTATCCTACCAGAAGCTAAACCAAGGGGCTTGATCACTTTACATTCTGGCTCTCTTACGCAAGTGATGGGCCTAGGGTTGATAAGGATGTAGCCAGGTCTGCCGCAAGAGAAGAGAACTTCGGACCCTTGCTCGTAGCTTCGGGCCATTTGGTAACCGTCAGCTGGTCTGCCTGGGTCTTCGCACACAGGGCCTTCACATCTCAAGTCTCCGAAGTCCCAAATACCATTAGCTTGGCATCTTACTACGTTATCATGTTTGCTAGTCTGTCCAGCAAGTTTGAATGTGTTCTGGCATCCGAAGAAGAATGAGCTTTGGTATCTTGTGTCCATGTATTGGCCATATTCAGCGCCGGGTGTGGGCATTGGTACACCACAGTCTTTTCTTGGGCATTGAGGTTGAGCACCTGAAAACCAGTAGTCTGGTAGACCCTGCAATAAAAATATGGATTGAAATTATGTTCAAAAACCAACGAGCTTTATTTGAGGTATTGGTGTAAACAATATTTTCTTAGGTTTGCACGAGCACTAGGTATACATAATTTAAATACAACGGATTATGTTAAAAGAACGGAGAACGTTGGAAAATGTAAAAAGTTAATAAAACGAGTGTTAAATCAGTAAAAAATTGTGTTAAAAATTTGGTGTAAAGTTAAATGTTCTTACCGGTTTGGGATCGTAAACGCATTGTCTAAAGGATGAAGTAATAGTATTCCTCAGTTGTCTTCCGGGTGATGCGCAAGTGATAGTAACGTTGTCTCTGTATGGGACAAGTACGCTTTCAGGGTCCTCTCTTATAACTTTGAGGCCATCATTCTTGTCGTCAGATAGCGTAACGCAACGGGCATCTGTAAAGAGTCAAATTTCATTAGAAAAATTTCTAATTGTTTATTAGTGGTGCCGCGGTAACTGTGATTTACGACCGATACTTACATTGACACTCAGGGGCTGTCCCGTTCCATGTACCACTTGATGAGCAAAGTAACGAAGAAAATCCAGACATGACATAACCAAAGTCGCACTGGAACTGCACGATGTCTCCAAAGTGGTAAGAGTTCTTTGTCGATAGAAGTTTTCCATTTTCGGGTGAAGCCAAGGGCGGGCACATGACTGGCACGCACGATTTGTTCTTTTGGTAGACATCTCCATCTCTGTCGCCGGTCTCGGACTTCTCAATAGCAAATCCAGCTGTACCGTTATTGGAATACAGCTCAAAACCAATCGAGCAGGCACATGAGAAGTTTCCGGGTCTGAAAACAGTACAATAATGTAAATCCCGTTATTAATAGACATTATTATTTATCGTTTGAAGCATTACTAACGTGTGTTCGCATAACTTACGTGTTTATGCATTTCTGATCGCAACCGCCGTTGTTTTCACTACACTCGTTGATGTCAAGGCAATCAAGTCGCGCGCAGCCCATGACTTCAAGTTTCAGGCACGGAGCGCCGACGTAATCTTGGATCTTGAATTTCACGTATTGGGCTTCGATCGGCATTGGTAGGTTTAGCACGGATAGGGTAGGTTCCAAGATTCGGAATTCAACGGCAGTGCCGTCCGGGTTTGTGTAGTCTTTGAATACGTCAGTCAAGTCGTTTGTGTACTGAATTCTTATGGCCGAAGTGAAAGCGATGTTGCCGTCGGCGCGCATTACGCTCATTGTCCTGAATCCTCTGATGATTGTTGGCGCTCTCAAGTCGATGAGGACCCAATTCGCTCCAGCTTCCAAATTATTGCCGCACCATCCGCCTCCATTGTTCAATCGGACCATCTGTGGAGAAAACACTCATTAGAATTCCGTTCGCTTTAATTGCTGCGCTACTTATTTACAAAGCAAAATACTTACTCCTTTGTAGTATCCAAGTTCAGGTGTAGACGTGGTAATTGATTCGTCGGGAATGGCACCATTAATCAGTCCCAAGTCGCCGACAGGGCGGCATTCGAGGCTGGGAGCGAACCCTGTCTTGCAGGGACAGAAGAATCCTCCTTGAGTGTTCTTGCATTCCGTTGACGCTGTGTCGCATTGACTGCTGGCGCATTCGTTGATGTCATCGCAGGTTGGCGGAGAGTCGAACTCTTGATTCGGTCCGCATTTCAGAACACTGGGGCCGTTTAGTTTATATCCTGCAAATATCGAAATTGATATTTACTCATGGTCATTATGATTCACATTTGAGTGGCTGAGTAGTTAAGGGAACGATTAATTACCTTTAAAGCATTGCGCTCTTGCTTCATCGCCGAACATGTAAATGCGGCTCTTGTCAACAATGTAACCGTTTTTGATCTCCGGGAAGTCCGGGCACATGGCTCTGGTACACGTGGGCACATCTCCGGACCAGGTTCCGTTGCTCATACAGAGGAGCACTGGCTGGCCGGAACGCACGTAGCCGGGCTCGCATTCGTAGCGAACAATGGTGCCGTAGCTCCTGCCACCGCCATTCAGGATCGTGACGTTCGCGTGAGGGACGTCCGGCAGAGCGACGCATTGTGAAGCTGTAATGGAAAACATGCAAACGTTTGAGAAGGAAATGCAACAGTCTAACGAACTGTGTGTTTGCGGATAAAAAACCTCGAATGAATCTCAAATGTTGCCGCGCGCACAATGCGATGCTTAGGTCAGTCGTCGTAGTAAAATGTTAGTAATAGAAGTTGAATGTAAGAGGCTGCGACGTTGCGAGCTTCATCTCTACGATTCTACTCCATAGCTAAGACTTCTGGACAAAGTTGAAACTAGTCGGATATCCCGACGTTAATGAGAAGTAATGAAAAAGTATGTGAAATTCCTTGGCCCTTCAAGGTTCGATCTGTCTCTGGCCCAGGTGGTTAAATCCTCATAAAATATAGTACAAAAGGAGGGGTGTTATAAGTTTGACCGCTATGTGTTATTCTGTGTCTTTGTCTGTCTGTGGCACCGTAGCTCTTAAACGGGTGAACCGATTTGGGTGCGGTTTTTTGTATTTGAAAGTAGGTTTTCTAGCGAGTGTTCTTAAACTTCATTAAAATATTTCATTAAAATCGGTTCAGTCGTTTATGAGATATTCTAATTTTAAGTTAAAATTTCAGGATTATTTTATATTTTTGAAAATAGTAGTTATAGTTGTTATACGTTGTAATTTTACAGTTCTTACCAAGACACGTAGGCGTTCTCTCCCATCTGCCGTCGGACAGGCATGAAATCCTTTCAATGGGCTGTCCCGTTGGGAAAGCGAATCCAGCGTAGCATTGGTAAGTGGCGACACCTCGGTAGGTGACGTTGGTCGAGCCGATCGAGAAACCATTGTCGATTTGTGGCACGGGGCCGCAGTAGACCTCTGAAAGATTGAGAAGAGTAAATTAGTTGCGTCCTAAAACATGTTTTTGTTCTTCGGTTACTTTATTATCATGTTTTTTTATACGTCTGCAATGATAGATACATTGGGTTGTATAGAACGTCCAAACTTCTCATGCAGATGACGCCTACATCCAGTAAGACATAATTAAATGAGGTCAGAAAATTCACATCAAAAGTTACCGCAGCTCGACTGTTTGGAGCGGCGACACGGTTTGCCTGTTTCATATGAATTTAAAAAAAATTGCGCTGAAAAATATGGTTCACTTACCTTGACAGCTGGGAATGTAAGTCGTAGACCATTTGCCACCATCCAAACACTGTGTTGTGATGCGGCTTTTCCCAGTGGCGAACTCTTGACCGATGGGGCAAGAGAACGTTACAACCGTTCCAAAGGCGGTATCTCTGTTCGATGCTAAAGCACCTATTCCGGATTTAAGAGGTGGGCAATCTGTAACAATTAATAGTAATTTAGGAATAGTAAGCCAAACCCAACAGCTGGAAACAGGCCTTCTCTCAGGGATGTAGAGTTCGAACATTATCACCAAGCACACTCACTGCGTACGCGATATTCGCGTTGAGGGTATGTACATCAGACGCCCAGGTTTACTCACGATTTTAGTAATATAAAATCTTATTGAAGGTGTGATTACTTAAGTGGTATTTGATTTACCTGCTGAGAACGTCGCCGTCCAACCTTCTCCATTATGCAGAGCATCAGACATGAACCGAATCAACATCTCTCCACTGGAAGCGGTTAATGTAATCCTTGGCTTTACAATGAAGCCGTTATCCGAATGTAGTCTCAGACCATTCGTGCTGGCACCGTCAAATACTTGGACTACATCTGAAGGGTGGATTTTGAATTCGTCGAACTTCAGAGACAGTGGGCCACCATTGGGATTCTTTATCCTGTACAAGCATTCTTGATTGTTCGGGTAGTTGCTAAGACCATAAGCTGGAGAGGTAAATGTGCCGTTAGCTGCAATGACCGTTGCCTTGCATCCTTGGGAATATCTCATGTTGAATCCCTTTCTGGAATCTCCGAGACTTGTACGGAAATACATGTAGAGGTGGTTTGTCGTAGAGACCACAACCTTTTGGTTCTCTTCACCTGGTCCTGTCAGCCTCGCTAGTACTGGGCTTGAAGGTGTGTTTCCGTCCTTGATAATGATGTAATCACGGTTCATTCCCAACTCCAAGTCCTCAATTTCCAATGAAACGATTCTGCCTGGTTGTGCCTCAATAATGTAGACGCATTCCAAACCACCTGGATAGCCGTTGGGATATCCTGGTGAGGTCAAGACCTGACCTTGGGGAGTAGCTCTGAGCATGCCACCGCAGTTTGCCGATTCAGTCTTCCAAGACGCCCGGAAACCTTTTCTTTCTACCGATCCGTCCGTGCTGAATTTGATAATCATGAAGTTAGAAGCAGACACGAACAGTTTGCTAGATAAATCTTGTTTGCCCGAGAGAGTGGCGAGGTTGACTGATTTGTCCTCGGTTCTGCCACCCACGAGGATTTGAACGGTGTCAAAAGATTTCTCCGTTTCGAACTCTTGGAATTGTAGAACGATATTTTGACCTTGCGGGCCTTCTAGAGTCCATTTGCATTCGCTTAGAGGGGGATACTTGTGGGGATAGTTGGGACTCTCCACCACATCACCGCTGCTTGCCATGTAGTAGTGACATTCGTTAGGGCAGTCCATCTCGTCAGAATCGTCGCCACAGTCGTCTTGTTTGTCACATCTGAAGGCTGAATTTATGCATCTTCCGTTGGAACAATGGAAGGTACCTGGAAGAATACAAAAGGTCAAAGTCATTGTTGTGACAACAGACAAAAAGTTGCATGGCAGAGAAATTACCTGGCCAAAGGTAACCTTGTCATTAATATTATTTGTTGAACCTACATTTTATGAGTTACTTACCAGCAGGGCAAGCGTTGGCTCTGCACATAAAAGGCAAAAGCGTTTCGCAAGTCGTCAGCTCCCAGGACTGGCTCTCAGACGTCACGTGGACATCCACGCATTCGCCTTCCCTGGGGTTGGGCTGCTTCAAGTCCCAGAACCCGGCGTATTGGGAGACTAATGATCCGGCCGCTGATTCTAAAGTGTTGGTCCTGAGATCGTCGACAGTCGCGAGTCCCAACCAGTAGTGGTTGTTGCTCGGGCTTGATGGCACCATGCTGGCTGTCACGTTGTTTTCCGTGTAGGTGTCTACCACCATCAATTCGCTGCCGTACCTGGAATTGTAATAATAGAGTTTTAGCTGCTTCCTGAAAAATATGTGGGTGGTAGGTAAACATGTTTATTTATCTCTTACCTCCGACATAATTCCGCTGCCTTTTCCCATGAATGCCTAATGTTGAAGAATTTGTAACAGTGTAGTCCTTTTAGTTCCCAACCTGTAAACAAACATCCACATGTAAATATTTGTCTCGCTCAGCCCCAAACTTACCTAGGTACTAAAACGGTTGAAAATTTTCATAAATTAAACTAACGACAACTTTCCGTATTCGCTAGCACTGTAAACACAGTATATTCTGCACGAAACTGTTGGAACTATCTGATGCAGGTGTATAAAATATTGACGTAGTCGTAAAATAACTTGCGAGCCGTGTTTTGTAGTCTCCAATATAACGTAGAAGTTCACATGGAAAAGTGAATGAGGATGTTTTTGTCACTGCACCGTGGTAATAGTACTTAGCTAGCCTAGGTAATTGTTATCATTCAAATGAAGTGGCAAGAAATCGATCGATGCATCAGCCAAGCGCCTCGCGCAGTCAACCCCGTAGTCACTTTTACATCCGTATTCGTTTTCCCATACAAAAAGTGTCAACAAGCGTGTGTCGACGCACTCGAGAGACCACCTACTTCCGAGGTGAAAATAAATGATAGGAGAGTCGTTCTGGCTTGATTTAGTCGAGAGAAGTGGAAGTGGGAGAGACCGGGTGAGCAACTTATCTTTATCAGAGGGTCACTAACCTAAAAACACGCTCCATAAAGCCACTCTGGTACGTGTTTGCGTATACAGGATGTAAGCAGGCACTGCAGGGATTCATTCGGAGGGATTTTTGCTTCGCAAATGAAGCCGGATTTGCATAATGCGTTAGGTACCTACTATATCATAATTCATCTCGATCTCTATCGAAAAGTTCAAAGGTCAGCTTTCTTTGCGTAAAAGGAAATATTGACTTATGATTGAGTGAGTACTTTTATTGTAGGTGGGTAAGAGAAAGTGAGAGCAGTGGTTCACTGTATCTCATGAATACATAACAATATTGTCGAAAGAGTAAAAAGTTTTGCACTACACAGAATCGATGGCCTGAAAAATGGCCGTCCTCAACCGAGCAGCTCAATTTATTAGGGCTATGTGTTAATGGAACGTAAACAACAGATTACCCTGGATTACATTACTGGGGCGGTGGCGACAAATGGTTTCTGATGTGAAAACTTGGAAAACACGGCCCCCTCAATTGGGATAAACGCTTCAGGCGATAATGTCCCATTGGAATTTATTAAAGCTATAGATTTCTCTGCCCTTCCCAACAATTCGGAAAGCCTTTTGGAGTTACACGCTTCGTAATGAGTTTTCGAATGAGGCCACCAGCTCGTGTAGGCTGTTGCTCTGTATACAAAAAATATCAGATTTGTTATATTTGACGTGAGACCCCGCAATAATTTTTCATTGCAGTGACTCTACCATAAAGAGTTATACTTAGCTCGAGCATAACATTTGAAAAGCAAAGCGCAGCGCACGAATAGAGTTAAAAAAAACTAGATTTATTTTTGCATTCAGTCGTTTTCAAAGACGTCTGTTCGTGGATGCACACTTCATTGGCTTTACTGTACTCCCAGCATGATGCAATGCATTCAACCGACTTATTTTTATATGATAGATACAAGAGACTTGAATACTAAAGTCTTTTTCCTTTTACTTTGATAGAACTTTATTATATTACTGTGCAATTTTGGGTAGGTACATAGATAAATAGCTATTATCTATACGCAGAAATCTGAATGTCTAAGGATTCTAACAGCATAGGTCTTATTAATTGTAGATACATATCACATGACACACGTAGAGTTTATGCATAGCAAGTATCTCTACCGACTAAAAACTGGTTAGTTGTTGAGGAGGAGGGGTAGGTTCCTGGAAGGTGCTGCTCATGCATGAAAAGTTTTGTTCGGATTCCAACAAATGCGAACGAAGTCGGGGAAAAACTCTACTGAGAAATAATAGTATAATTTTATCAATACGAGTCAATTTGAAAGAACTTTCTAAAGTGATATACAAATTTTGCATTAAAAATAAGTATCCACGTGCATTAGCGAGAAACTCAACTATGTACGTCCGCTGTGCTGTAATAATTCTGTTTGCAAGGAAATTGTAATGCGTGTAAGTCGGTGACCTAAATCTTTCTGGCGTGTTATATGCGCCGACGCAGGCTGAAGCACGCTTCGGCGTTGGCGTTGTCGCACATTGTCTCACGTGAATAAATACAATCGCGTGCGCAGCTCCACCTCTGAGATTGGACACGAATGCAGTCGGTAATAATGCCAAACGTATTAAGCGAAGATGAAAACCTACGTCATTCTGTCACCACAATGTGACAGGGCTTAGCAGGTTTCTTGAATGCGTTAGATTGTACGAATGTAGAGTCGATTGAATGCATTAAAAACCGAATATGCGTTGTGTAAAGATTGTTTGTATTGATATAAACGGGATATCGTCTCTGCCCACCCTTCTGGGATACATGCGTGGGCGTCGTAGGTATGTACCTAAGTATGTATGAATCAATCCATGCCTTCAAAGTTTAAGAGAGTGACTTATGAATGTCGATGAAGCGAAAGTGGAAAACTGGAAATCCACATCCTCTAGTGTCCCTAAGGAGCAAGAGGCTAACGTTTAAGCTATGCAGAACATATGGTGAGCCCTATAAGCCTGCGGACCATTTGAATTCGATTCCCAAGCCGGTAATCTTTCCCGTCCGAGTAGATGTAACGGGCTGAGAAGCCCGGTATCGAATGCCCGATACCACAGAATAAATTCACGAGAAGTATGATAGACCACATCGATTGTATGATTGAGAATTTGAGATTCGTCGAAATTTTCTCCTGATTCCGGAATTTACTTCCTGGCCTGATTTTCGCTATGACGAAAGAAATACTGTTTTTTATTGCGAACAGTTAAAATTGCACTGTACGTGTACGCACATCTCCATCGATCACATAACACATTCCACCAATAATAGCTTAGTCTATTTCCAAATCCGGAAAATACAAAGCCCTTTTCTTTAGTACGTATTGAAATACATTTACTGCCCTTGAGCCCCAGCTCACGTTAACCTAATGACTCTACCATACGTTAGCACAGTTGACTTTCGAAAGTAGATACATAGCAGCTTGCGTCACTAAAAAATGAGTCGATCCAAAAATCTCTGACAGTAATTTGCTGTCGTAAATGTTTTGCACTAGAGTTTTAGGTAGTCAGGGGCCTCAAATAAATGAAATTAGTGCCAATCCGTTCTTCTGTAGTACCCATGTTATTTCGCCGACACGGTGTCTGCCGGTGTATTGTGAGAGCTCTTAAGGTCTAAGCTACTCTGTGGCCCGAGGAGTTCACAGATACGTCTCGGAGATTGAATTACAGCTGGAATCGTCTGTAGGTCAAGAAGTTAAGGGGCGCCTCGTTTCTTTGACACTGCCGTTCTGAGCTGCACTCTACGTTTCGCCATCGAGACGATGTTTTTCTCGCAATAGAAATGGCTAAGTTTGCTTTGCCCCCGGTTGCAGGTTTCGTTAATGGGCCGTTGCTAAATGACGTCATTAATCACGCCAAAACTGACGGAAGTGTCAAATTTAACGGCCATTAACGAGGAGGACGTTATTACTTGAGGAGCGTTCGTTAATTTGATTTAGGCGCAATCTTCTAGAAACCATAACGAAACGAAATCAACCTAGGTATTCGTTCCAAGCCCAAGTGACGCCGAAGCACAGGCCTCCTCTCAAAACCGAGAGAAAAGAGTTTGGTGGAGATATCTCTCTACCGAGAGATAGAAGAGGAGAGAGAGCAATAGACTACATACCTCAGATGCATGTAGCGTGCCTCACGTCACCATATAAGTGACTTCATATTTCCCAGTCTATTTAAATATCTAAATATTCATCTCGTAGAGATAATGCATTGAGTCGGCAGTGAGTCACGACAAGTCTCGATAGACGTTGTTGGTGCCTTTCACTCATTCATTACGCATGTGAGCCTCCAAGGCTGAGCGGGCGTTTGCCGCTCAATCGCCTTTACTAGTAGTTAGTTACAAGGCGCGCATTGTTTTGATATCGATAAGAAATATCCAATCAATGTAATGCATTCATACTTTTATCTTGTTTAATAAAAGTTAGTTTTTTGGGAGACTGATAAATTGTAAGTGTTACAACACAACACTGTATTTGCCAACGTTATTCTACGTAATGAGATGATTCATAAAACACTAGGTGGGGGAAGTGACCACTCGGACAATGTATGGAGTAGGCTTGCCCAGCATCTATACCGTCCTGACAGCTTAGCCCAAAGTAAAGACAAATCAATACGTCTGACTGAACCAAAGAACCAATGTCTAATGGGTAAATGGTAGGTCGTTATCTACAGCAGAGTAAGCCTTCTGGACTCGCGCCAAAAACCCAGTCAACTCTGCCCGAAACATTCGAGTGAGCGGTTTACTGACAACCCAGCGTATTTATCTTTAGCCAAAACCCACCGGTCCGTTACCCCCAAGACAAGGCGTAGGCACAGTGAGAATTAATTCGTCTCGAACCATGGCATTGTCAAGAGCTCATGTGTACCGCTGATGGGCATGAAGCATGGCTTACTAAACAACTGACCCAGATTGCGATGCTCCAAATCTGCCGCAAGATGCGTGCCAAGTGTGCCTGCCTAATGTGATGGTTTACGGTACGCTCATTGCAGCGAGAGTGAGCTGATGGGAAGTGAAGGCGTGTAAACACGTCACTTAGGCTATTGTTTCAGAGGCGGAAGCAAAGGAAGTGGTTCGGAAGTGTTAGGAACTGAAATGTTTTCGACAATAGGTAAGCTACGCAGTACGTTTCTTATTAGGCTAGAGACATACTTCCCGGGAAAGATAGTAAACATTCAAATAA
Organism: Zelleria hepariella; assembly: GCA_949319315.1. NCBI lineage: Eukaryota > Metazoa > Arthropoda > Insecta > Lepidoptera > Yponomeutidae > Zelleria > Zelleria hepariella. The sequence goes on along the minus strand of OX439387.1, from coordinate 6,997,374 downwards.
TCAAATGGCCAAAGAAAGTAGGCACAGTTTGGCTTCAAAGGAAGCCAATAAGTAAAACTAACAAACTGAGTTGGGGCTAATACCGCTGGGGTTACGGACGTAAGGGTAAGTACGTGAATGGTCAAACAAACCTTGTTGCTCTACAATACGGTTCAACATTACTGGTACAGAGGTACACAAGTGAGTGTAGAAGTAGGACCAGGGACTCATGTAAATGGGCGTTATAGACGCCTCATCATACCTGGCGTAACGCTGACTTGTGACAATCGACCTGAACAATGGCCTTTATTAATGTCATACAAATGAGATGAAGCTCTATTACCATAGTAAATAGGTACTTACAGTGTTTGGCCTCGGACCTCGAAGCGTTTAGGGGTAGGGGGTGTCATTTCAGAACGACAGACATTTTGTAATTTTCACACGAGATTTTGAATGCGGTCGCAAGTGAAAAAAGTGTACTAAAAATTATAAAAAACATCTGAAAATAAATTCAGGCATCGATCTAGAAAAGAAACATAGGTACCAAACAAATTGAAATTGTATTTTTTTTAAATAGGTAACCAATTTTGATTTAATTTAATTGAGGTACTTATGTACTTATTTTCAATGTTATCTTTATTAAACCATTGTCACGCGATCGCAGTGCTGGCCGAATTTTTAATCATGAAGGAAGTTTTTAGGTATATTTCGAATTTCAGAATATCGCCCAAGACCACTAATGGTTTATGAGATTATTCTCTCCCTCTGCTAGTTAATATTTCAGCGAATTGTATTCGTAAATTATCTACAAGTAGCGTTGTCTGCCTCTGTAATCTTGGTACAATTTTCTCTTATTTGCGGTCTTTCTAACTGAAGCGTGCTCCGAAGCCTTGAACTTTTGATCGTTTATTTTGTCCCGCATTTTGTGCACGTTAGAGGCCAAAAGGTTAATCCTCATTAGAGCTCATTGTATGACGTGACTGGGACATTTGTTACGGCAGTTTATGTTGCATTTATTTTGGCATTACATTTTATTGCAGTCATAAATTTCATTGTTAAGTCTTGCTAGGCTTGAAGAGACGCTTTTGGTAAGTAAGTATGTAGGTTTTCCTTGTTAACGAATAATACAGAAAAGTTCACATTCCATACCTTAGTTGGAAGATCGTGGAGGGAAATTGGTCAGGTCTGTGACTAGTTAAGAATTTAAATTTTGCATTACATTAAGTATATAGGTTTTCTGAGCAAACTTTGCTCTTTTTAGGTCACGCAAAAACAAGATTTTGATTACTTTTTCAAATTAAGGTCTCCGGATAAATTAGTTTCAGGCTTCCAAGAAATTCTACTTGAAGTTTAATTTGCGTCGTGGTCGCTCTGTAGGGACCTCAAGTAACATGTTTTAAAGACTCCATTAACTATTGGCAAGTCAAGACGGTACAGTTATTGCTAGCACAGTTATTGGTAGCCAATATAAAGCAAGTCTGGTTATTAGGTAGATACGCAACAAAGTACAACAGAAGGACATAATAAGATTGTAAAAGCCATTTTCCTAAAGAGGTATCACTGATATGGATTACTTTTTGAACTGTTTCTCGTAAGAAATGTTATATAGATACCTACTAGCCTCGCTGTTTAGTCGGACAAATAAGATATTTTCTTGTTAAAGCAAATGATTTATGGACTCTACCAGCATGGTTTTGGTAACTACAAAAATCTATGGTGCTGCTCAGCTCTATAAAGGACCTACTTACTATTCTGGTCAAAGGCGAATAAATAACCCCTTACGTAGAGTTGTGATAGTGGTATCTACTGTACTCATCTGTCATATTCCTTACACCAAATCCTAAAGGACGGGGAAAATTGGGGGTGAATTGAATGCCTCCCCCCTGCTTTGGTAAATTAACACTGTCCATCTGTTTTCCCTATTTTATGGTAAAGACGATGCGCGTGGTTGTATTTACGACTCTCTAGGCCAAGCTAACGGTTTGCATAGCCGCGGGATCTCTCGCCGTGATAAAATGCGGGTAGTTGGTAAAGAGGGGATGCGTACTGCAATAGGGTTTTTTCCTTTAGTTATAATAAAAATTCTAGATGGCGCTGTATTTTAGTAAGAATAAATGTCAAACTAGATCACAGATAACCAAAAAGAACGCCAGATAAGTCTGCGCGCGTCGGGTGGCGTACCGTGGCGTCGGGGTATTTAAGTTGCGATGGAAAATAATCACCTGACCAACAGCTTGACCTGACCCCTAATAATCCTTATTTTCTTGCCATTTCTGTTGTATTAAGTTACCGGCCAAACCCGATTTCATGATAAACTAGTTTCGCCTCGGCCAAACCAGTCTAACCTAAGCTCGTATGAACGAACCAGTATAGCCTAGGCCAAACTAGTCTAGCCGAAGCTCGTATGGATAAACCGGTATTTCCTAGGCCAAACTAGTCTAGCCGAACGAAGCTCGTATGGAGAAACCAGTTTAGCCTAGGCCAATCCAGTCTGGCCTAGCAAGAATATTGTACGCTCCAGGATAAACTAGTATGGCCTAGCCCGAGCTGATATTGACGAACGAATACGTATGAATGTTACCATATCTCGTAAACTAAGAGGTTTAGCGCAAAAATAACGAAATTTTCGAACCCCTTAAGAACCCCGAAACCAGGCCTTTTACTTATAAAGGTGTTCTAAAAACCGACATAAAGGGTGCTATACATACAGGGTATTCCTGGACGTGTGACAGACAGTCGAAAAAGATTTAAAACAAAGGTTAGGTCAGTAGGTTCGGTTGGCGACACACTGACATACCTACCTACCTCTTTTTGTTTTCGAGTGGTCCTTCAAACCGGACAAAATCGGATATACCGTAGACTTTTTGAATGTAGACTTTTTCAAATTCGGCCTTTAAATGCGTCCCCTACTGTTCAGATAATTACGGCGGGTTAGTTAGTTCTAAGAAAAAGTACTAGTCTAGCATAACTAGGTAGAATCTGTATTACCCCTATTCAAATAAGGCTAGCCTAGTTTGGCCTAGGCTAAACTGGTTTCTCCATTCGACCCAAAACACAACACTTCCCATACATGGCTTGTACATACATACAAGATGTACAAAAGCACTTATAATTCTAAGTAGGTATTATTTTAATGAAAATCCGTGGATGATCACTTGTGAATTTGTGAAACAAAAATTACGAGCAAGAACAAGCGGCGCGCGGCGGGGTAGTTATCTGTGAAAAAACCTCGGCACAGACCAATAGACAGTCTGTGGACAGACTTTGACATTAATTCTGGCTAAACTCCATTTTCTATGGTGAGATGGATAGCGCCATCTAGAGAAGTCTTCATAAACAACAAAAAAAAAAAACCCGAAAAAAGCCTATTACGCAGAGATAATTTGCCGATATCTGCCGATGATAGCTATGCTAGTGCAGGCAATGGGGGGTTTTAGACGCGAAGACTGATTGTAAAGTAGAAAATGCATTTGCATTCGTGTCAGAGACCTAGCTAATGAGATCACCCAGTGCGTGCGGGCCGGTTAGCTGCTAAATAGAATACCTTAGATGTTTCGCCTGTGGGTACCTTATTTAAGAAATAAGTAAATATGCAGTTTTTATACATACCACTGCTGCTCTATATACTCGCATCAATGCTCTTAGAGAGAGAAAGAGAGAGAGAGAGAGAGAGAGAGAGACGTAGACGTTGAGGTTTCACAGGTCATTCACTGTGTGGAAGTGTGAATATAAATCTTAAAATTCTTATCTCAGTATACGTGTAAGGTCTTCTTCTGGCCAGTTTTGTTTGCTCAAAAACGCATTTTCCCCACTTTTCCACGCTCGCCACGTACGTAAATATTTTTAGAAGTTCTACCACGCGCCGTAAGTTGTAAAGTGGCGTTTACAGCAGCACAAAAGCCACGCCTTGTCGGTTGCATTTATCTTGGGGCTTCATAACTCGTCGGATGGTGAAAGCAGGGAGAATTCTTAGCTCTTAGCACTGGACAATGGGCGCGTCTGTCTGCTTAAATACTCGCGATTCATTTCGTTTATTCGCCGATATTTCTTTGTTGTGGTATGTTATTGATGTTGGAGCGATAAATTTGCTGGCCATTGTTGGTATCGCAACGGGAACCCAAGGAACGTACAATAATAATTATTCTTCGACTTTTTTATAAGAAGAGTGCAATTAAAAATCAACTTGGTCAAATAGTCGTACCACCCACTGCGCCAGGTATGTAAAGTGGAAAAAATTCCAAAACAAATACGGATTGTACCTCTAAATACTTTATGAATACGATACGTTGAGTCCATTTTAGCATAAACAAACAGGACACTTCGGTAGGTCAAGTTGCGCGATGAAACTGTTTTCAGGAAATGCGTCAAATGCACCAAAACAGCATATTTGGGTACGCTTCCGCTGGCACAATATTGATGCTAGCATCTGATATCGAAATAGAACTTGATCTACATATATGTGTAGCTAATAGTTATACACAACCCGTGTCAAGTGCAATGATAGCAGCGTATGCGTCACTTGCAAACACACCGGGAGATAGCTAATTTGTTACCATGCACACGGTTATTAAGGCTGTAAGATACCAGCGTGGCGGGAAATTCAAAATTTTCAGTTTTTTATATATTTTGTAGCTAAACTGAGCTATTTTTGTTCAGCGATTTTTCGTTCGCGGCAATAACATAGTATTCTTTTTATTATTGTAAACAACAGAACAACAATAATTCAGCCGATTATGAGTTCTGGTCTACGAAGCAGTGGTATTGCCCAAAATACTTGTCGTAGACCAGAACACATAATGGGCTGAATTATTGTTGTTCTGTTGTTTACAATAATGAAAAGAATACTTTGTAATTGCCGCGAACGAAGAATCGCTGAACAAAAATAGCTCAGTTTAGCTACAGAATGTAAAAAACTGTGAAAATTTTGAATTTCCCACCACGTTGCTATCGTCCACCCTTAAGTCGGGAATCCGCATTTGAAATTGACATGTGCACAGACTGGGTCAAATGAGCCTTGTTTTGGTGACATCCTATTTATAGAAGTTGCCAGAATGTATCGTGCAATTCCACGAAGCTTTTGCAGTTTTAACTTCGTATTCAAAAAGCTGCACATTAAGTCGGAACTCATGCGTTCTAGGCCCTAAATTCTTTCTAGGAGACCACTCCACCCTCGCACCACTATTTGCTCGCAAACGCAAATGGGATACGTAGCTCCGCTATGTAAAGATCAAACGCAAACGCGGGTGTGAAATGCCGGGATTAACTTCCTAGTTAGACGGGGTTGCAGCCTCAGCAGTTCCAATCGCAACTTGGAATTGACTCAATCCGTCTAGCGCCGACTGCCGCCGCATTCTTGGAGTCTTGTTTTGAGTTCATTATCCCCAGTGTAAACAACATAGACTAAGTGAGCAGATGCGAGCTGCAAATAGGAGGCGTTTTCTTCAGCGGAGCGTTAACTGCATTATGAGGTATGTATGATATGAATGCCTTTAGGACGGGTATTTAGCCAGCCGTATTTTCTTGTGCTTCTTGCAGGGATGAGGTTTTGCTTAGCTCTCTGTAGCTCTCTGCAGCGGAAACGGCGTAATATTTGAGACACATATTAATATATATATATATTAATATATTAATTTGTAGAGTAGGTATGCAATGTGCATGGATATAGATATAATTATAACAAAATCTTGACAATAAAATTGCTAAAATAACATTAATTTAGACTTTTTTGAACTGAACATAAAATAGTTTTTTTTTTATTTAAGTTTGATGATCAGTACCCTGTCGTAATGAGGGAGGCAGTACCTATTATAATGTAAGGATCCAAATAAGATGGTCAGAATTGTATGCACCCATAGAAAAATACAGGACTTACAACTAAGACATATGTTGCAGTTGGCGGTCTTATTCGAGCACGTGGTTTGATTCGAATCGCATCACCGCAGGCCTAAGTCAACTGCAATTTCATTTGTTTCTTAAGTGACTATCGTGTGTAACATCTTGTCAGCACTGATTATACAAGCCGCTCCGGAGCCAAGTGGGGGCTTACTGTGAGATGACAAGTTAGCTTCATCGCTGTAGATTACCGCTGTCGTGTTTCGTGCGTCCTTCTCTCTCCCACGGATTGATGGACTCAAAATGGGAGACGGCGACAAGAGGATGAAACGTCAGCTCGTCGTAATCCCCCTGATCTGAGCCACCAACAGTGCTGGCACACGTGTCGTGAAGCAATTTCCTGACACTAATTATGTGGCTGATGAAAATTTAGCTCATTCCCCCGCAGCTCAATTTGTTGCTGGTCCGTTTGAGGCCCTGCCACTATAAATTTACTTTCCCGCAAGCCGAGGCTTGGGTAGGTTATGCTGTCGTGCAAAATTACGTAAGCAGATTATTTACGATCATTTACGTTTTACGCAGCTTTGTTTCCTATTCACGATTTTAACTTATGTTAAAACGTGGAATTTATATGAAAAGTATATTAAAGACTGGGGTTAACAACATTAGAAACAAGAATATAAAGTTTGGCAAACAACTTAACATGATGGATGTTTGACCCTACCAAATGTAAAACCGGCTTGCGAGTTGGAAATCCCGCTAAGACGGTTGAATAGCACGCCCGTTTGCTTACCACAATTCCAGATCAGCTCGTGAATACGTGGCAGACGGAATAAAGTCAGCTCATCTGAATGAAGGATTCATCAAATTGCAAGCAGAAGCGGATATGCATTCGAAATGAAGTCATTAGAGGTCGACTGATCTTGCAAAAGGAATCGAACGAGCGCGGAAACTCATGTCTATTTCACGTCACGTTTGTCGGTAGGAATCAGAGCCCTGGGGTTGGTTGTTTGAAAAACTTTCCGCATCTGCGACTCAATGGAAGCCCGCACCCGTAACCCTACTGTGAAGACATTTTTCATTCCCTTTCATGAAGATACCGGGCGGGGAGTGGGCATAAATGTATCTTTGATGTTTTTTTAACTGTTTTATGTGTGTATTTTTTTTCGCTTGGACCGCTGTGGATTAAAAAAGAGAATCGCGGGAAAGTGGCTGCTTTGTTTTTTTCTTTATTTGACGGTAGCGCACGCTCACTGCACGCTCTTATTCCGAAAAAGGTGAGCAGAATCACTAATATTTATTTGAGTGATGCCGCACAGTATTGCTTTGTATTTTGAAGGTAGATTTTAATAGAGTCAAAACATTGAGCGACATTTGCGGTCTCGCCGCCTCTCTCTACCCTTGCAATAATCTAAGCTGTAGCAGAGATAACGTAGGTGCGCGCAACACAAAAGTTGTGGGAAGCGATATTGCAACAGCCGCCGTACATCTGGCATTGTTCGCACCTGTATTGTGCTTTAGTAATTATGAACTTGCAACAGTGAATACATTTTATCCCACCTAGCGTTTGTTTTGAATGCTCAATGACAAATCAAAGCGGCTGATTGGTTGTGCAAGATTGGCCGTGGTGCGGCTGCCACGATTTTCAGATTACCCTCTCGACTATTTAGTATTCTGCGCTTTAGTTAGAGCCTTTATGGAGCCGTTTGGATATCCGAAATGAAAATGGAAAATATATTAACCGGATAGGAGGGACTTTGATAGTTTGTAAGATACATCATTTGGGAGGGATTTCTCGCGAAAACGAAAACTTTTTGTTGTTTGTTTCTTAACCCATAATATTGGCAAAGTTCCGGGTTAATTGAGGATGCCCTGCACTGGAACTTAAATATGTTTGTGGGAAACTAAGCTCTAGCTATTGATGTTCCGTTCCCGGGAACATTGCCAATCGCTGGAAACATTGCCGGCAATGTTCCCCCAACTGGGAATTTAACGGAAACTTTGCTCTTAACTTTGGTTATTTCAGTATTTGTTTACTGACTTGTAAATGGTTTTGAATTCTTTTTACACCAAATAATAAGTTATTAAACACAAAATTCATACGAATTCGATAGGTAGTACGGATTTAAGATGGATTTTTTAATGTAATACCGATTTCATGTAGTCTCCATTGTGGCAACACTGCAAGAATATGACACTTATGCAAATATGCATGTCACGAGACTAACGAACGCGATACTTTAAGAATTAGCATGAATTTCCAAAAAAATATCACTGGGAGTTTATGGAAACATTGGGAATCTTTCGGAAACTTTCCGGGAACATTGCCAGTGGAAACATTGCCGGGAGTGGGAATGTTTCCAAGCGTACATCAATAGCTCTAGCTAGTCAAATAAGTTTGCGGCCACGATTTGTCAGTGCTCTATCTAATCTTCAACTGTTTCAAAGTGGTTCCTAATGTAGTTAAAAGTAGTAGTAGGCCACCATGATAGGAATAGCTACAAGTAATTTATTCTGTGCCTAAGAAGTATGTATGTATAATGGTATAATATGCACTCTGAAAAGGTCTTGGCCTTGGCTTCAGCATTAAATCGACCTACCCTGACAAAAGATACGAGAAACAATTACCTTGGGTAGAGTTAATCCGAGTATTACGATTTAAACAGAACAAATAAATCACTTAATTAATGAAACCGAATTTTACACGGATTTGTATTTGTTTGGGCTTAATAAAGTCAATGAAAACAATGGCATTGGATGTTGACCTAGCCACGTGTTAACTCAATTTCCCATTTGTATTTAACGCATTAAACAACGGCCTAAGTATTATGTCGAATTGATTAACTATCGAGTTACGTTTGCTGCAAAGTAACAAAGGAGAAAACCATAACTTACCATTTGGACATGTGAACAGGCTCCCCTGAAAACAGAGAAATAAGGAAATTAGAGACGCATATACATTTACTGACTATTTACTCGTTTCACGAAAGTTTAAAACAAGTTGAAAAGGCAGTAGAAGTCGAGTAATAACTAAGAGAACTAGTTCTTGTAACATCCTAGCTAGCAGATACGTACGAACTTCCGGACAGACTCAAAAGATAGTAATCGAAATTATTCCATGGAAATACTCTATCGGAACCAGAAAGTGGAAGGAGATTCATTGCTCAGTAGTAAAAACTACCGCGCACAACTTCATTTCAGCTGTAGACACGATTCAGCTGTATTTCCCTTTTAAGGCTGGACGATAGCAACGTGGCGGGAAATTCAAAATTTTCACAGTTTTTTACATTTTGTAGCTAAACTATGGTATTTTTGTTCAGCGATTTTTCGTTCGCGGCAATGACATAGTATTCTCTTCATTATTGTAAACAACAAAACAACAATAATTCAGCCGATTATGTGTTCTGGTCTACGAAGCAGTGGCACTGCCCAAAAAACTTGTCGTAGACCAGAACACATAATCGGCTGAATTATTGTTGTTCTGTTGTTTACAGTAATGAAAAGAATACTATGTTATTGCTGCGAACGAAAAATCGCTGAACAAAAATAGCTCAGTTTAGCTACAAAATGTAAAAAACTGTGAAAATTTTGAATTTCCCGCCACGTTGCTAGCATCCACCCTTAAAATCCAAATTTTACACGTTCATTGTTCAGTAATGTCGTTGGAGTTTTTTTTTCAAGTAGCCTGTGCTGCAGTGCCTCACTGCTGGGCATTATTACTAGTGGTTCGCCCCGAACTATGAACTCGCGACCCCACTTACTTAACAAACTTAACAACCCGATATCTCGGCAACCCCTCGACCGATTTGGCTCATGTTCGAACTTAAAAATTCTTTTAAATTCATTTACCCACCTACCAAATTTCATAACGATCCGACAAAATTTACTCAAGTTATCGTCGAACGAACATTCATACATACAAACATACATACATACATACAAACGCCGGATTGTTCCAGTAGACTCGGAGAACTTCGCTCGCTTCGCTCGCTCGTTCAATTATTGTCTTATTATGAACGAGACCCACTGTGCTATAAAATAAACTATCAACAGCGAATCTTCGCTTGAACTCCGCATGTCTGGCCCGCCCGTCTATAACGCATTTATCACGCTCTTATTCACTTGTGTTTTCTTTTTTTTTTCGAATCAACTTGGCGGTAATTCCGTAAGTCAATTGGCACAGTTTGTTCTCGACCACAGAATAGATTGAACCTGTGGCGAGGTATTGTTGTTTGACGAAAACCAGAGGCGGTCGTGACAGTAAAACATTTTCGATTGCTCGCTACGAACAAGGGAAAGTGCTCTCGAGGACACTCAACTTCGTCGGCCCGTGACATTAGAATAGAGACACTTTATTTGAAACGTGCCTATTAAACTCAATGGGCCAAATTCACGGTTACCATCCTAAGAACCTAATTTTGACACTTAAATATTCATGTGCTCTTGGAGCAATGAAGTCTGCTTCTGGAACAAGAGTACGGCTAATTAGGATACTGATTGGCCTGTCCTACTAAGATGCCATTGATCACCATGGCAGATGAAAAAAAATAGAGCGTAGCGTGACCCAGCCGATCAAAGTCAGTTACGTAAGGCTGAATCGGGGTTTTGTAGTAGCAATTTGGATCTAGCTCCCACGCCATAACCTTTGCGACAAGATACCAACTCGATGAATAAAGCGAAGCGTTTTACACCTAATTTGCAAAGTGAATGCTTTTCACGCATGAAGCTACTGCTTTTACCAAAGTCAATAACATGTTGAAAGTGCAAACTTACCACTTTGTTTGTCTATCTCACCATTCATGAAGAAGATACTGCCTAAGGGTACTCGAACCGACTAATATACTAAGTAAAGGAGAAAGGAGATTGGTATTTGTTGATTGCGACTGAAAACACCAATTTCCCTGATTAATCTTCCTCGGTATTATGTCGTTTCTGCTCTACTATGTAAAGAAACGAAACTACTCGCATCTAAAAATTTGCATTTACTACGGGTTTTTATTTATTCTAATGCCAGCAATTCTCGTGGTAGAGTGCACGCGTAATCTTTGAAGAAATACCGAGATGCCATTTTACGTTATATCTACACTTATGTCACTAAGGTTGTGTAAGAGGTGGGTTCGTGGTACAGTCGGCCACAGTCTCAGATACCCCTTTTTGTTCGATTGGCGCCCTTATGCCGCGCGCGATAAGAGCTGCCATGGGGTATCTGAGATTGTGGCCGACCGTACCCACGAACCTACCATAGACACTGAATGAAAGGTTAAAAGGTGGCAATTGAGATTTCCATCAGCAAGAACATGTTTTGGCATACGGACACTGATAGATTTTGGTTTAACCATTTATTACTATTAGGTACAGTTTGTACTCTACATGATAATAATATGAAACCAAATAAGGCAGTATGCATGACGTAAGGTATAACCCACCAAAAACATTCTGTAAAAACTAGCCAGGTCTCGATGGATCTGCTTGTTTATCTCTAAAAAAGTAATGAAATCTAGACATACTTAGTCGTGCCAAGTCTAAGGTTCCTTACTGCGATTTCTTTATTATTATAGTTAATGTTGTGAGACTTGGCCGTTGAAGGGTACACAAGCGGTTCTGGCGACAGATTGGTGCAATGGTATCATGGAGCACCTGGTTTTGTACCCTTGTGTACCCCTCAACAGCCAAGTCTCACAACATTAACTATAATAATAAAGAAATCGCAGTAAGGAACCTTAGACTTGGCACGAATAAGTATGTCTAGATTTCATTACTTTTTTAGAGATAAACAAGCAGATCCATCGAGACCTGGCTAGTTTTTACAGAATGTTTTTGGTGGGATTTCACTTCTTTTTGTAGAAACGAGGGCATATTGATTAATTTTATTAGATTTTCTTATTTGACACAGTTTTTAAATTTGTGTAATGTTCGAGTAGAATAAAGTTAATCGTCCGACTATTTCTTGTTGAACGAGCGAGCGAAGCGAGCGAAGTCCTCCGAGTCTGCTGGAACAATCCGGCGTTTGTATGTATGTATGTTTGTATGTATGAATGTTTGTTCGACGATAACTTGAGTAAATTTGGTCGGATCGTTATGAAATTTGATAGGCGGGTAAACTAAATTTAAAGAATTTTTAAATTCGAACATGAGCCAAATCGGTCGATGGGTTGCCGAGATATGGGGTTGTATAGTTTAAATGCAAAGCGCGCGCGCGCCTGCGCGAATGGCGTAAGCAAAGTTATACATCTGTAACTGAGGTCGCGAGTTCATAGTTCGGAGCGAACCACTAGCGGGACGCTATAGGCTAGATTAAATGAAGATGTGTCCCACTACGCTGGATTTTTGCAATGACAGACGATTTTTTTATGTACCAATAGTAGAAGGGGCATTACCATAATATCTCTAATAAAGCTGATACCAGCTGAGGGTTCTTCATCAGATACTTCAGACCTTAGATTTTTGACATCAAATGAAGCGGCCCACCAAGTTGAATATTTTTTGTAAGGGCGGTATATGTCGATCTATAATAGTTTGGTTGGGCTCTTGTGTTTTCTAATCAGGGTCACCAGGTACTCCAGATCTTCGATTATCCTAGTTTTTATAGTTTTCCCTTTATGTTGCCATTTAACCCTAACTCTGTACCAAATTTCAGCTCTCTGAGTTTATAGGAAGTACTAGTTCTATTAGGGCTCTTGTGTTTTCTAATCAGGGTCACCAGGTACTCCAGATCTTCGATTATCCTAGTTTTTATAGTTTTCCCTTTATGTGGCCATTAAACCCTAACTCTGTACCAAATTTCAGCTCTCTGAGTTTATGGGAAGTACTAGTTCTATTAGGGCTCTTGTGTTTTCTAATCAGGGTCACCAGGTACTCCAGATCTTCGATTATCCTAGTTTTTATAGTTTTCCCTTTATGTGGCCATTAAACCCTAACTCTGTACCAAATTTCAGCTCTCTGAGTTTATGGGAAGTACTAGTTCTATTAGGGCTCTTGTGTTTTCTAATCAGGGTCACCAGGTACTCCAGATCTTCGATTATCCTAGTTTTTAAAGTTTTCCCTTTATGTGCCCATTAAACCCTAACTCTGTACCAAATTTCAGCTCTCTGAGTTTATGGGAAGTACTAGTTCTATTAGGGCTCTTGTGTTTTCTAATCAGGGTCACCAGGTACTCCAGATCTTCGATTATCCTAGTTTTTATAGTTTTCCCTTTACGTGCCCATTAAACCCTAACTCTGTACCAAATTTCAGCTCTCTGAGTTTATGGGAAGTACTAGTTCTATTAGGGCTCTTGTGTTTTCTAATCAGGGTCACCAGGTACTCCAGATCTTCGATCATCCTAGTTTTTATAGTTTTCCCTTTATGTGGCCATTCAACCCTAACTCTGTACCAAATTTCAGCTCTCTGAGTTTATGGGAAGTACTAGTTCTATTATGATGATCATGAGTGAGTGAGTGAGTGAGTGAGTGAGTGTGTGTCATAAATGCGAAACTTTGCTTTCGCTTAACTTTGGAACTAAATGACCTACAGACTTGAAATTTTGGATTTTAAGTATGTGATTATAGCTTACTAGATGACGAAAATTTCTGCGTTCTGGTCTTATCCAGAGGTTCTCAAATAGGGGCCTGAAAATGCGGCGAAATGGTTCCAGTAAAGGATGGTACGGCAGTGTTTGCTTCGCGCTCGACCTGGCGGGGGCACTGCCGTGCCCCCAGATACTACACTTTTGAAACTTGACCGAAAGGTCAATAGGTAAGTAATCAAAAGATTAACGTGGGAACTTTGCATAGGCATTTTTATTGTTCGGAATGGTGTCTTTTTATATACTTAGAAATTAATTACGCATTCGAATGTGCATCTCTAATGTGTCTCTCTATAGCTAGAGGTCGTCATTTGCATTTAAAGTACCTATAATGCTGGGCTATAAGTTAAATTAGGTATATCGTATTTCGTCTTTTATGCAGTGCATTAGCTTTGTTTCCACATTTTCCACATCGTTAGAGGCACAATATCGGACCCGATGTTTCATACACATCGTATACTTGCGAAATTCGTCCGTTTCGCGCAATAATACACTTGTTTACCATACAATGCAATGTTCCTAAATAGCTGAGTACAAATATGATTGAAAGACAGAACACGGTACTGCACTTTGCACATCCGTTTCTTCCCAACACAGAGGTAATTATTTTGCAATGATGTACCGAGTCGCGCAAACAGCAGAACTAACAAACCGACAAAACACTTTTTAATACAGTTGCTCAAAAAGTGGCATATTGCAGGGACGTATAGCGTTCGGGATGTGGGCTATTACGCACGCGTGCTTTTTTTTTACCTTTCCCGCACTCGTGCGTTCTCTTTCCCAACTGTCAAAATAATGTCTATTAAAAAGAAAAACCAACCATGAAGTTTTTACTAAAAAAGTTTTTATGATTCCTGCAAATACGTATATTTCTAAAAAGAAGCTACTAATTTGTTTCAATATTAGATTTAATGATTTGATTGAATGAGTTTGGTTAGGTTTCATTTCATTAAATTTCATTTTCATTTCATATCAATAAAAAACTTCTACTGAAGACTTGGCTGTATGGGCATAGTTGCCTTTGCCTACCAGAATGGGTGAAGAAAAAAAAACTCTGCTTATATTCTGCGGTTGGCGCCATTTTGATTTGTCAGAAATTTTCTTTGCTTTAGTTGTTTGTTACACAAAATTAGTAATTTCGACCCTGTTTTTTTTAATTAACACCACCGGGCGGAACTCAGTATAATTGCACAAAATGCTTCGGATAATATTTTACCGGAAAAGTTAAATAATTTAAGTTAGTTGAGTTTATTGTGTTTTTATTATTTTATTAAATTGCTTCATTTTTTCGCAACTGTATTAAAAATAGTCGTTCAGTACACGTGCGGAACCGTCATTGCAACTCGTTCCGACTGTCAACCCTCGCCTTCGGCTGCGCCTCGGCTCGGGTAGACATTTGTCGGAACTCTTTGCAATGACAGCCTTTCCACACTTGTAATGAAATATACTATATCAAAATGCGCAAATGTCAGGCCGTACTCTGAAGTTTTTAAGGTCGCTTACATACGTATCTGTCGCTATAGAAATAAAATCTGGCTATACAGTGTGTTAAAAGACCGCCAACAAAGCGGGAAACCACGCACTGTCCTCATCATAGTGAACATTTTTGCCCATGGAACTATACCTGGGAAATCAACGGTTTCCGAGATAATGAGGTTCAAAGTCGGACTTTTCAAAACTTTTTTTTTGCAGAAATGTATTCAGTATCTAGTTTTGAACATACCTTCTCAAGAAGCCATATCAAAATTATGAATATTTCTTACCAAAATCGACGTTAAAATTGCAACCCGCAATGTATTCTAAACATCGGCACTTCAAGCTTAAGTAACATAATCTGATACCTACGCTTGCGCAATATGACTTCTGTGCGTTAAAAGTCCATTGCGAGATAAAATATTTTTCAAAATTATAACCTAAAAAACCAAAATCATTTCCCAGCAATATTTTATCGAAAAAGTACTTTGTTTTGGTGTCTAGTATGCGTGGCTTTCGGGTCTGTTGGCGGTCTTTTAACACCCTGTATAATACTCGACCCAGTGCTTAGTTTAACTTTTCTTAGATAGAGATAACGTTTTACCGCGGAGTTTTCCTGACTGTGCATTCGCTGATTAAGGGCGAGGCCCCATTGGTGCGTTGCGCTGCGTTGCGTTGCGTCGTCGCATCGGATCGACGCATTGTAATCCACATCTGCATTGCGACGATGGACGCACGACGTCGCGACTACGTCTCAGTTCAGCCTTCGCAATGGACAGATACAAACGTGTCCGCAACGACGACGCAACGCAGCGCAACGCACCAATGCGGCCTCGCCCTAAATCATCACATAACAAAGATGCAAAGGTAACTGCTCCGGGCTTATATAATCACAAATTAATTATGTTATTTTAAGAAAAATATATGATCGATGGTCAGCCATTACCCATAGGTACACATCGTAAAGGGATGGATAAATGGTACTTACATCTGCTGCAAGAGTTGTGGTTGTGACGGCCAATACCAGTGTCGCGGCACATATCGCCGCCGAACACCGTATCAACATCGTTTATCTGTAACAATAGCAAAAGACAAATAAAACATTTTGAAGAATTTTACAATTTCACAACTAACAAACAACATAAGTTGTACTAATTTAAAAATGTTTAAATACCCCCCCTTACATTTTAGCTTCAAATAAGCACATCTCATAAATGGCGGAACCCATATCTACGAACACTCGCTAGAAAACCTGCTTTCAAATGAAAAGCACAGCATCCAAATCGGTTCACCCGTTTTAAGCCTAGCGTCCATATGAGGCGGATCGGGGCGGGCCGGGCCGGGCCGCAACGCAACGCAACGTTGGGGTGCGTCCATCTAAGCGCATCGGGGCGGATCGGCGCATCGGCTCGGCGGATTTTTTGGTGTTGCCACTTTGTCTAGTCACAAATATTGTAACTTTTGAGCCCTCGTTGTGACTTTTTGTGACATTGCCTAAATTGTAACTTTTTGATGCCTAGTCGATTGAGAAATTTTCAACAGATTGAAATTATTTTGTATGATTGAGAGTATTGAGACTGAAATTTTCGGTCGCGCTGACGCGCGCTCATCTCACTCTGAATATACTATGGGTAAAATAATTATAGGGTATGTAAGTACCTACCTAGTTTCAGGTACGGTCCGCTTTTATGCCATTTTGGCTCTATGTGGCCCTTGGCTGCAAAAAAATTGCCAAGCCCTATTCATTCATGCCAAAATTACAGACTATTTTATATTAGGGATTTCATGCACTTAAAACTAATAAAATTGATGATAAATACTCGATGACAATTTTTTTTTATTTTGTGAATAACACGCAGTATACGTAATATTTTTTCATTTCAATATTTAGTTACAAAAAAAATCCCGCGTTGAGTTACGTCCAACCTGCGTTCAATCTGGATCCGAAACGGAATAATTCGGAAGGCAAAGTTTTTTGTTCGAAAGTCCGTTATTGGCTTAATCTTATCTTTAGACAACATTGAGAAACTAATTTCAATATTTTTTATTTTGGTTCAGTAATTTGGATTTTACAACGTTTCAAAGATACGGTTTTATGACCTTCACGCGACGGTCTGCATACTGTTGGCGGGCGGTCATAGGAACAAAACATTTTAGCGCATAAAAACAAAACTACTGGACCAAAATAAAAATGATTTAAATTAGTTTCTCAATATTGTCTAAAGATAAGATTAAGCCTTTAACGGACTTTCGAACAAAAAACTTTGCCTTCCGAATTGAACGAGCGAGCGAAGCGAGCGAAGTTCTCCGAGTCTACTGGAACAATACGGCGTTTGTGAAAACAATAAACTTAACAAAACCAAAAATCAACTTCTAATACTTCTGCTGGTATTTCTTCATCATCATGATCGGTTAAGGGTGGACGATAGCAACGTGGCGGGAAATTCAAAATTTTCACAGATTTTTACATTGTGTAGCTAAACTGAGCTATTTTTGTTAAGCGATTTTTCGTTCGCGGTAATAAAACAGTATTCTTTTCATTATTGTAAACTACAGAACAACAATAATTCAGCCGATTAGTATGTGTTCTGGTCTATGAAGCAGTGGCACTGCCCAAAAAACTTATCGTAGACTAGAACACATAATCAGCTGAATTATTGTTGTTCTGTTGTTTACAATAATGAAAAGAATACTATGTTATAGCCGCGAACGAAAAATCGCTGAGTTAAGCAAAAATAGCTCAGTTTAGCTACAAAATGTAAAAAACTGTGAAAATTTTGAATCTCCCGCCATGTTGCTATCGTCCACCCTTAAGATTGGACGATAGCAGCGTGGAGGGTAATTCATTTTTTTTTTACAGTTTTTTTAAATTTTGAAGCGTAAATTACTGAGCTATTCGTACTAAGCGTTTGTTCAGCGATTTTTCGTTCACGCCAATAGCATAGAATTCTTTACATTATTATAAACAAGAACAACAATAATTCAGCCGATTATGTATTCTGGTCGACAAATGGCAACACTCGCGCGCATTCGCATGCGCGAGCATGCTGTTGCCCCTGCGTCCACTAGGCGCATCGGGGCGGATCATGCCGCCGGCAAAAATCCGCCGGCAAAAATATTGCGTCGCGGCCCGCCCCGCCCCGATGCGCTCTAGTGGACGCACTTCCATACAAAATATAGGCAGGCGGATTTTTCCGTCGCGGCCCGGCCCGCCCCGATCCGCCTAATGGACGCGAGGCTTAAGAGCTACCGTACGGGGCCACATTAGACACACAGACAGACACACACATAGCGGTCAAACTTAAAACACCCCTCTTTTTTGGTTGGGGGTTAAAAACACGTAAAAAACTTTGTGTTTTTTTATACTATGGATACTTTAGCAGACAATTGTCATCAATACATTGACTATTTGATGAATTTAAACGTATTAAATAATGCCGTTCGTTATGTCAACATTGAAGACTCATTCGTTGTCCTCTGAATGAATTGAATAAATGTCATAATTAATAACGTATATTGACTGAATTAAGTGAATTAAAGTCACACGACGTATTGTTCTGAAAATGAATCCTTTGATCGCTGAAACGAGTTAATCTCGTTCGAAAATAAAGACTTTAGGCCACAAAGTGAACCAATTTTCCTCAGACAGTGTGTCATTTATTTATTAATTTAATATGGGTGTGTCTTGCTCGCAACTCAGCTAGCTAGTAACTTTGTTTAAATTAGTACGTTCGCAACTTTATAGGAGTATTTTTGTTTTTTGTAAATCTCTACAACAAATACAATCAAACATCTCTAACATGTAAGAAACAGATAGGTAGGTACCCCAATTTCCTTGGTGAAAAATATAAAGAGCAATTTTTAAATAGCTTTATTCCTGAAACACGTTAACTTTAAAATTTGATTTCCAACGACTATTGTTCTACGATTTTTCTCACAGCTCGATACTTTTTAATTACTGAACGATTCTCAATTCAGCGCTGCCTGCGCGGCGGGCGCGCTTTCGTGCCCCTCCACTCTCTACCACCATTTCCAGTCTCACCTGCCCCTCTATCCTTGACGCATGTTTCCAATGCGGCCGCAATATGGCGCAATTTACAAAATTTAATATTTTACAAATTAAGACGCATTTTGTGTTTTTATTGAATAAAACAGCCTTACCTTTGAATAAACATTGCAAAGTATTTAAAATCAAAACATTACTATGCGAATTCAAAGAGAAATTAATTTGAAAACTTTTTCAATTTGATCGCATTAGCGTCAAGGGTAACCCCCCAGTTCCTATTATTGTTAAACGTAAAGAATTTTTTTTTTGTGTCGAAAATAAATGCGTTTTCAGCAGTCGTAGAACAAAAGTTGTTGGAAATCACATTAGAAGTTGGGGTGTCTGTTGAATACAGCTATTTAAAATTGACCTGCATAAGTGAAAAAAATCGGTTAAGATTTTTGAGTTTCACATTTGTTGTAAAAAATCAGTGTTACTTTAAAACCAAAAGATGTTCGTTTAGACACCAAGTGTTTTGTTTTTTGGGACGGTTTTTATTCTGAAGAAATTTCATCAAGTTGTAAGTTGTAGTTGTTTGCTTGTAAACTAATAGGCAAAACTAATAAGATGCTTCAAGTCTGCTTCTAGTATCTTTAAGTAGTTTAGTTTGACGCAATTATTTATAATTATTATAGTAAGTAGATTTTAATAGAGCTGATATGTGAGATTTTAGCTAGACTATTATGAGATCCGTCGTCGTTATTTCGAAATTAGGTTTGATGGACTGGTTTTCGTCGTAACTTGCGGTTTGGCGGTCATGTGAATCATTTGATGAAATCATTTCCATAACATACTTACAATCTTTAAGATGAAAAATCCTGCCGTCATTTCAATTTAATGGATGAGCGTGGTATAAAAAATATGCCTAACTTAGGCCGTTTGCAACTACGTAATGAAATTATTTAAACAGCGTCCAGTGGCACCTTCACCTCTATCATGAGATGGATGAAGTGACCACTAGGACGCTGCAGTGTCTTGGATATGTTTAGACGGAGTAGGCTTGCCTAGCATATACAATAATATACATACAATCCTCTCAGCTAGTCGGCCTAGCCCAGGGGTCGGCCACATTTTGAGACTAAAGAGCAAAAAATCACAATTTACAAAATTTGCCAGTTTTCAAAGAGCCAAAAAAATCGTTTCATTATTATAGAAATTTAAAATTCTTCACCGAATTTCACCTTGTTGATAGAGATTTCCGTTTTAAATAGGATAAACGTAAGCGCTGTTGTTGAACGTTGGGGATATTATGACCCTCGATATTTTTATATATGGAACTGAAGAGCCGCAACTTTCATCAAAAGAGCCGCATGCGGCTCGCGAGCCGCAGATTGCCGACCCCTGGCCTAGCCTACAGACAATGTCAATACAATACTTGAGAATTTTTTAACAGAAACACTCGCTAGAAATCCTGATTTCAAATAAAAAACCGCATCTAAATCGGTTCACCCGGTTAAGAGCTACTACGGTGCCTTAGACAGACAAACACACAAACAGACAGACACACACAAACACATAGCGGTCAAACTTATAACACCTCTCTTTTTGGGTCCGGGGTTAAAAATAAGCTTCATGGCACCAAGGTTGTATTTAAAAGCTCTTTTTATAGCGTCTATTGTTCAGATAACAAAGGTTAGCTATTCATAGCGA
Source organism: Zelleria hepariella (assembly GCA_949319315.1). Classification (NCBI taxonomy): domain Eukaryota; kingdom Metazoa; phylum Arthropoda; class Insecta; order Lepidoptera; family Yponomeutidae; genus Zelleria; species Zelleria hepariella. The sequence goes on along the minus strand of OX439387.1, from coordinate 6,976,831 downwards.
ATCAATGACTTACGTTGCCACTATTATGACACGGTGGAAACATAAAAAATGTTTTACGATGATATTAAAAAATCGTATTTTAATGAGTGAATAATTTGACACGTTTATGTCTCAGTTGAATCAATTATTTGCATGCTATTTATCTTCAACGGAACTTAGATAGAATATAATAATTTTATTTCAGCTGACTGTCAGATACGACATCATAAACCAGATGACAAGTGTTATATTATAATTTCAAATTAATTTCCAAAAGCATGTTGATACATTTAAAATCCTTTCTTCGGGATTTTTCGATGATTTCGAGCGGATTCTTTTGCCTAGAGGGCTTTTTTACAGTGAAAATACAGTTAATCGTAAAAAGTGTTCTCTTTGCTATTTACCCGTCATGATATATGACTTTTAACAATTATTATGTACTTTCTATCATTAGCATTTCTAATAGCCATCCATGTTCTATCATTAAATTCACACTTTTATTATCTTTTCACTGCTCTTATTTGCGTCGTAATTATACAGGGTGTTAAAAGACCGCCAACAGACCCGAAAGCCACGTATACTAGACACCAAAACAAAGTACTTTTTCGATAAGTTATTGCTGGGAAATGATTTTGGTTTTTTACGTTATAATTTTGAAAAATATTTTTTTACGCAATGGACGTGTAACGCACAGAAGTCATATTGCGCAAGGGTGGGTATAAGTTTATGTTACTTAATCTTGAACTACCGATGTTTAGAATACATTGCGGGTTGAAATTTTAACGTCGTTTTTTGTAAGAAATATTCATATTTTTGATATGGCTTCTTGAGAGGATATGTTAAGAACTAGAAACTGAATACATTTCTGCAAAAAAAAAGTTTTGTAAAGTCCGACTCTGAACCTCATTATCTCGGAAACCGTTGATTTCCCAGGCATAGTTCCTTTGGCGAAAATGTCTATTATGATGAAGACAATACGTGGTTTCCCGCTTTGTTGGCGGTCTTTTAACACCCTGTATGATGCACACATATCATCGTCAACGAAATCTTAGCTGTAATTGGCTCTATGTAGTATGGCAGAAATCTTACATTTGTGCATTTTTTCTTTACTGAAACCAATAAGTATGTCATCTTAGTTGGCGACATGGTCAACAGGGTCTTTTTAACATCGGTTTTCCTAGATCACGTAACATTTCTGTTGCTGGTCCAATTTTGCTAGCGATAGGTAAATGTGGAAACAAACGTAAGCAACCTTGTATCAATAATAGTTATTTCTCGCCATTGTCAACATTTTGTTTGATCGTAAACTTGATCGGTCAGCGACAGGCTAAGATACCCCCATGGTAGCTCTTAGCACGCTCGGCATAAGTGCGTCAATCGAACGAAAAGGTTTATCCTAGCGTGTCGCTAACCGTACTCAAGGCGGAGTCGCCGTCATGCACTCACACACAAGTGTGCATTTGTACATCCGGATCTTACGACGCGCACAAAATACGCTTGTGGCATTTGTGCCTTGTGCCTTTCATCTCGGTGGCCCATTGGCCTGCTCTCACGGCTATGGGAGCTCCCGCCTCTCGCCACAATGCGATTGTTACCCTGTGCCACATGGCTGTTACGTCTGAGTCTGAGCCTTTATGTGGCTTAATCGATAATAGCTCGCGTGTACAACTAACTGTGGAAGTACGGTCGGCGCGGCGGCGGCGCGTTTATGGAAACCCTTCCACTACTCAGCACCTCCATATATCTGAGTTCGGGAAGGGTTTCGGCGGCACTCTGCGGTACACCGCGATTTGTCGTCGTGCCGCGTAACTTTGAGCGACAATTATATGATCGAGCATTGAGCTGATTGGTAATCCGTGTTGCTAACTGTACCTACCTGCTGGCTGCGGTGTCGTGTGGTAGTTGTGGGAGCTTTTTGTGCTTCTGTTGTCTGGTTGAGACTGTCTGCATTATATTGGTCAACGTCAATATTTTGTAGATTATTTCAAATACTTTCGTCTCAAATACTCGTCGATTAGGATTTCTAGCAGGGATATTTCACTCATCAGAGAATTGTGTAAGGTGTCGATATGTGGCAGTAACGACAGATTAAAATATTGTGATATTCTACATCTATTAATCTATACCACAATTTGGTTTAGGTTTTGGACAACCCAATCTCTTTTTCCTAGAATATATTTGAAAATAGCCGCTAAAGCTTGAAAAAGTGTAAGATTATAATTATGTACGTCCCATCTTAGCTTTAGAGCCACGCGTGATATATGTAGATCACGTCTTCTAGAATAAATACTATCAACAGTATATTGTAACTAAAGCAGGCAGTTCCGCCCGTATAAGCTTGGAGACACCGTTATATCCTCCAACCTAACAAGTTATTTATCCCAGCGTATTTCCACCCATTAACCCTTTAACTCTCAAACTTATAAGCGCATGGGGTTTTAGGTTAACCCCACACAATAGAGACAATGAGGCGACAATTTCCCAGGCTCTAATACGTAACTTCGCAGCACCGCAGCCGTTCAACGTTCCCGTTTCTGAAGGCCTATCTGGAACTTTACGTTGGCTAATATCCTGAATTGGGTAAGCAGCAAGTCAGGGGTTTTTCTTTCAGTTACCTTATGACAAAGCATTTAACATTTATAACCATCACCTCATTTATCATCATCATCATCAGTTCCTGTTATCCCTAATCAGGGACATAGGGCTCTGAAAACAGGTTTTGGTTAATATGATTTTAATTTTCTTATTTCTTGTTTTTATATGATTTTTTTTTCAGTATTTTCGTTCAATTACATTTGTACGCCGAAAGGTAAAATATGGAGAGACATTACCCTATTTATAATATCATCTGTACCATCAAACCCATATTTGACAAATTAATAAAGTATTTGTATTTGTAATCTCAAGCTCGCATCGAGACAGTTCGCTTCCTTTGTATATACCTACGTGTTATTTAATTTTACATTGATTCAACGTTTCTTTCCGACTTGTGATGGCGGCAGACATTGACATATAGGAGACAGAGGTCTCAAAAATAGTTTTGTTTCCAATGACATTTTGTTTTGACTATTTTAGAGACTATTAGCAATATTATGGACGACTTCTACGTAATGAATTACGATCACTACAGTAGTAGAGCCACTAGAAATCTATTATTATTATTGCACAAAATAAAAATTGTGTACAAAGGCGAACTTAATGCTCAGTAGCATTTTCTACCAGTGAACCTTTGGTTTTGGAGATAGTGGCTTGGGTAGCGCAAGAAAGCACAACAATACATAAACTGCCTATAAATAAAATTATAATAAAAACCTAAAACACGGGGGGATATAAATAAACTACGTAAACAATATATACACCGTGGAATTTTAGTGGTTTTAAGGCCGAAGGTATTTTGTTACACTGGTGATTCTGAGCCAAAATACAAAATTTCATTCCGTAACGCGCGAAAAAAAAAATCACTTCTACATACAAATGGTGTCGATTGGCGATAGCCGTTTGTGATTGGGAAGTGTTTTTTTTTTCGCTCGTTTCGGAGTAAAATTTTGGAATTTGGCTCAGAATCACGAGTGCAACTAAATACCTTCGGCTTTAAAACCACTAAAATTCCACGGTGTATACATATATATTATAAATCTAGAGTCAGGCGTCGTGGTAATTTCAGAAACTGAAAGTGACTAAAGTTCGCCGATGAGGTAGAGCGTGCTCTGCGACAGGCCCCCAGATTAAGAGAGATTAGTCGTCGACGCTCCTATTGTTTTTCGTCGAATATGACGCTTGCAACTGCGTTTATCGCCATTAAAATCGGGTTGGCCAATGTGGGAGCATTGTTCATTGGCTGCTGAATCGGGGCACATTTTCGTTTCGATCGCCTCATTACGGTTTTCGGGGCGACCATATGATTGATTTCCTAAATAACCTGTAGCGTATTTCAGCGGGATTGTAATTAAAATAATTGCAATGTAGCAACCGCACGGCGATATCTGTGTTGAGCTCGAAAGCGCGATATATTGCAGGCTCTCTCACTCCATTAAATTTATTCTATGTCGCCTCCGTCTAACCCGCACTATGCAGAGAAAGAGATGGAACCTACAGTAGGTATATTATGTATGGAGAACAGTATTGTATATTTTGTAATTTTCTGTCATATTATAGATAGGTATATTACATTCTTGTAAAGTTCAGCGGGTTACTGTTTCAAGTAGAACATCTTTTAATTTTTTTTTCTGCCAAATTTAAAACTACGCCATCATCACAATCTTACAAATATTCCGTTACAATGTGTTTAAAATTTAGGTTGTAACGCTAATTGTTCATTGTCAGAAAGAATGGGAAAAAATGCGCTATGAAATGAATGACCCCCTTTGTGAGTAGGTATGATTTACTTGATACGTTAGGTGTTTTACGAAACCACGCTCTCACGTTCTTAATTCCTCGCCTTAAACATTATAAAATGTTTAAAACGAATGTCATCTGGCCAATTAAGATGCTGACTTAGAGCAGTAGAAAAAATTGTGATGCATTTGTGCATACGATGTTAAACATTTTACACATTAATCACATAGAGTTTAACCGGTTAAACCACAAGATGTTATTGAACTTTGTGACACCAAATATTCTACATACCTACTCTAGAGGGTGTCTGCGTGTGTGTTAAGGTTGTTCTTGAAATTTTTGATGTTAAGTATCCCAATAAATGTATTTTTATAGTAGGTATCTCTCTTTATCTCACGCATGTAGCTGTTGTAGCTTCAAGAGACATCACACATTCATTAATTTACATGTAGTACAGTCGCCACAGTTTAGGATAGCCCATGGCAGCTCTTACCGCGCGCGGCATAAGGGCGCCAATCGAACAAAAAGGGGCATCCTAGCTTGTGGCCGACTGTACGAGTTTTCACTCATATGTGCCACTGGACGCTGTAGGTATAAATCTTTTCATTACGTAGATCCAAAGGCCTAAATTATGATTACAGTGCGTTTCACGAAATAGTTCCCTTGACAAAACGCTTATTGCAATGTAATAGGGACGATTTTTATTCAACCCAAGGAAATTCTTTCGTGAAACGTACTGTAGGTAAGTTCCAAGAGCACTGGTTTCGCACGTAATGATATTTGATACACTTAAAAAGAAACAAAAGATAGAGCAGCAAAATATGAAAGAGTGTCGACAAGAACATTATTACAGAGACAGACATACATAACAGTCTCTAATACCCGTTCTTTACTTGTCCTCTAGCCTGTTTTCGTGACTCTATTTCTATCTCTACGATAGTAATGAGGCAATATAAAATCCCTCTAATCTAAATAATATGTATTCTATCGATGTTCTTTATATGCGAGCACTAGATGCTTCTTTAAATGTAATGTCTTTCTGCAAAGAAATACAATGAAGAAACGACTGTACGAAGCCGTTATAATACAAGGTGTTTTTTTTTAAAGTGACACCCGACTCGGGGGTGACCAAGAAGCAAAAAAAAAAAATCAATGAAAATAATTCAGTGAAAAATATCAAAAAAATCCAAAAATCATTAATTAGTCACCTCCCTTACTATTATACTAACGTTTGCGGCCGCACCCGCATTATCGGGCGCCACATCGCGCGCAAATTAAACAAGATAAATTAGCCGTTTTCAGAAAAAAAAACGTAGTTCTTTTTTTCTCCACTGATGGCGCTTATAATACGGCACTATAACGGCAGTCAGTTGAAATTTCATCAGTGTTGCCAAGGGTACGACAAATTACCGTAAACTGTAATAATCATAACCAGAAACACAATTCATTGCTTGCAAATTTTATCGCATCATGTAGTTGATGTCAGTATCTTACCTACCTATTCTATATTTATCCAAAACCATTTATGTTTTTGCTTTTAAGAATAAAAATTGCAAATTTAAGACACGGCATTTTTAACGATTGAACATGGCAAGCCTGATTCTTATCTGTGGTGTTTGTGTATTTTTAGTATTAGTACTTTCTAATCTGTGAATCTGTGGGAAAAAGCGTTATTTGACTGCCGTATTTTCTGCGCCATCTAGCGAGCATTTTAAAATCAGCTTTTAACTGTCAGTTGAAAACGGCTCATTGTGAAAAAAAAAAGCTTACTTTTAGTTTTAGGCGTTACTAAGGCCCGGTTTCTGAATTGAGAATTTTGAGAATTTTACTAAGTAAATAGGTACTTAACTATCGTTCTGTCATGTTCTTTTGTGAGAAATCCGCAGAGGCAGAACGATATTTAAGTACCTACTTGTTTAGCGAATTTCTCAAATCAGAAACCGGCAGTAAAACTATGTTCCCTGAGTCGTTGTTACTGTCCACTGACCCTTTAGTATCGGCCGAGGTGGTGGATACAAATCGGCTCGACCATAATTTCCAAAACCTATTTTTTGAGATATTTACCAGATTTTTTTTACAAGAGATCCACAAACCAATTTTTTTTCCTAGGCAAGGGCCTATAGCAGTTCTTGAAATGTTTTTTTTTTTTCATTATTTGGCATTACGAGTGTGTAGTGTGTACGTGTTAGGTTCTTAAATTTCCAAAATTCCTCTACTGCGGTCTTTTTAGACCTTTTGACAATGCCGATCGACGCTTTGTGACCTTAGCTGCAAAATACAAAAACCCACTTTCCTTGCTAGGTTTTGAAACTGTCCAGTGAAATAGTTGCTTCCCAAAATTCACATAAAACAGTACGTCCACGTATCTGTCTTGTACCTAGCGAGTTCCTCAAATGGAATTTTTATTGGCCTGCTACAGTTATCGCTTGGATATTGTACCGGACTGGTTGTAGAAGCGTTTCGCTTGAAAAATGTTTTGTTTTACGATGTGTTTTGTTCGGTATTATGATGAGTAGGTACGAAGCGCGAAGTTTTACAACGTGATGCAGCGCTTTTACGTGTCGGAAGATTTGTCTGGACACTGGAGGAATGGTAGGATATACCAGTTGGAAGATGTATTACGGTTTAGGGTGGCATTCATAGTCGCCAGCTTAAGCTCGAGCTCAGAAAACAAAATCACCGACTTGAGACCTTGGCTCAAGCTAGTGTCTATTAATATGCTGACAGCTACTCAAGCTCGAGCTTGAACTTGACATTGACATTAGCCAAGGGGTGATTTTTATTCTGAGATCACCTACTTGAGCTCGTGCTTGAGCTGACGACTATTAATGCCCCCCTTAGAGTGTTTGCCAAGAAGTGGCTATTGCACTTCAGAGAGACGGGCATTATTGGAAGCGAAACTAAATTAAGAAAATGCGCGACAGGTTGAAATACTGAATTTCCGTAAACTTTTAACATTATTAGCGGATACAATACAATACAATTTCTACAAACATTCATTCTTCTATGGAAAATGTAAGCTACTAAACCTTTCGGTTAAGGTTGTACTAATGTAGGTACAGTCGGCCACACGCTAGGATACTCCTGTTTGTTCGATAAGCGCTCTTATGCCGTGCCCGGTAAGAGCTGCCATGGGGTATCTGTGACTGTGGCCGACCGTACAACATAACTTTGTCTATCAGTCACACAAGCCATTCACTTTCGCTGACATAATAAACACACAGGCCCAGAGCTCACTTCTAGGCAATGGAAACAATGCTGTGTGTGACCCTGATAATATCGCAGATAAAAATATCTATCTCGTGTGGAAGGTCTATGCCACATGACATACAACGCTGATCACCCATAATCCTATTTGATAAATTGTATTTTTGTTATTGCTGGACCAATTTTCAGCTATGAAGACTGGAAGATAGCAGCGTAGCAGAAAATTCAAAATTTTCACAGTTTTTTACATTTTGTAGCTAATCTGAGCTATTTTTGTTCGGCGATTTTTCGTTCGCGGTAATAACATAGTATTCTTTTCATTATTGTAAACAACAGAACAACAATAATTCAGCCGCTTATGTGTTCTAGTCTACGACAAGTTTTTTGGGCAGTGCCACTGCTTCGTAGACCAGAAAACATAATCGGCTGAATTTTATTCTTGTTCTGTTGTTTACAATAATGAAAAGAATTGTGTTTTATTGTCGCGAACGAAAAATCGCTAAGCAAAAATAGCTCAGTTTAGCAACAAAATGTAAAAAACTGTGAAAAATTTTGAATTTCCCGCCACGTTGCTATCGTCCACCCTTAATACAGTAATACTTTGTGTTTCGTTCGCAAATCCCACATGCTACGGGGCTTTTCGTTATTAAATTGACGAGGCATACAGTCGACCGCATGTCGACCTTTGCACGCCGGCTCTCTACTCGGTTATGTTAAGGGCGACTTTACATTAAAACTATTCAGTCTGAAGTACTGCGACTGTACGTGCCGCCCTCTCCGATAATGGCCGGTACAACGCTTTTATTACTATGAACATGTACCTACTAGTCATTATATTGGGAACACGTCCGTCCATAAAGCTTTCAAGCCTTTGTAAGGACACTTTTCCTGAAAACCATCAATATTCTCTATAATTCATGTATCGGTAAAATACCAAGTTAATTGGGTCAGTCCTGAGAAATTGTAGAGTACTAGACCGGTAATCAAAGGAATATAAATTGACATCTTGACCCATCCATTCGAAAGCGGCATGTGGGCTTAACTTAATATCGCTTCAAAGCCATAAAAGGTGCCCACTTCCTGCCAAATGTCATATAGATCCAAACGCGCTAAATGGCGAATCGAGGCCAATGCTCTGACAAACTGTGCGCCCGTTATATTGTTTACAAGGATGCGTGCAACGGGAACGTCGTCGTAGATATGTCCTGAATATTAATTGGATTGTTAAATAAAACTCTGTCACACATAGGTACCGTTAAGCAAACGCCCCCAGCAAACATTTTCGTCCCGTGCGGAATTCCATGAACGCGGACTTTAATTAATTATTGTCAATTATTCAATCAGCAATTTAAATCGGCAGTTTGCTGCGGCGCTCATTGAGTTTCGCTTTGTTTAATCATCACTGCCCTCCGCATCACAGAAATTGTATCAAAGCTGCCTCCGCACCGGATTTAGAGCATTTATATTAATTTGCAGCGACAGTGATAATGCAGCTTATTGGCTAATACCTGCATGGATTGCGCGCTTTAGCCGCCTGTTTATTGAACGTGAATTTTCGCGTTCAGCTGTCAATGCATTTGGCACTTTGATCAGTAACCCCGCCCACGCAGCCATCCGTGCCGAGCCGGTCTAGTTTGTTCCGGCGCACACAGACAGTTCCGCAAGCCCGCGGCTTATAGGAGGATTTGATTGATAATATTCCAAACAATCGATAGCCAATAATTGCGGAATGATCTGTGAGAATTTGATTGCCTCGCGCCAACTTCACTTTCACATCGGGCTCAATTCCACGCACACACTCGCTCGAATTTGATTTACCACTTGAGATGAAAGTGAGAGGCCACGCTTTTTATTTACCCAATACATTCGAACACTTATCCAGCAAAGGCTCTGTGAAACCTTTATTTGATGTTTGTTCTGGGACTCATTGGAGCCGAGTAGATGCCAGTTCCGGTGCAGGGGCGCGCTCGCAATCGAATCGAATCAGCTTCGATATTACCTGCAACAAGAGGAAAAGAAGTAAGCACAGAGATCCCAAGCGATAATGTTGCCAGATAGGAAACTAGCTGTTCGCTAATGTTGTTATCGGTTCATGCCAGGTGAAACGATTGCCGGCGACCCAGTTCGAGTTTACGCTAACAGTACCTAACTGCAATCTGCGCTAACAGCGAGCACTCTCCACGTTGCGTCGGTAGATATCAGCGGATGCACTGGCGGTGATTTCGGAACGCGCTCCGTTGGTAAACCAGCCTATCGGCTACTATCGGGCTGTCAGGCAGGCTTACAGGTTATCGTGCTCATTACATGCCATATAGCTAATCAAGCTTGAAAACTAGCGGAGCACCGAGCCCGCGCTCTTGCGTGAACGCCTCTCTCATCATCTCATGTAACGGAAATTGCATTTCAATTACCCATCCAGCGCAGATTCCACGTTGTCATTCATTACAACTGCTCTCTTGAGTTCCTTGCGGGGGTCTAAAGGAATCATGAAAGGGAATTGTGAAGGCCATTTTAAGAGTTGGAAAGCTATGTACGTGATACATTTACGGTTCAGTTCCGTGGCAAACAAGCCACGTTCACACATGCGTACGTGATAGACGGAGCGAGGTGAATCGCGTGGCGCGGGTCGTTCGTTACTGACCGGCCGGCCGATGTCTGCGTTTCATTGTCAAAGTTGCTCTTTGTCAGTCGACTGCTTTACAGTTACTCACGCGCCACACTTCGTTCTCTACATGGCGACAAACGCGCCTTCCATATTCATAAAGTGTTTATTTTACAGTGAAAGAACCCTGCGAGGAAATTTTGCTTTCTATATTTATAGCCCATTAGTACTTCATGTTGGTACCGTAGAGAAATCCACGCGTGCGACTGTTTCTGTTACTGTTTTACACCTTATCGTCATCTGATAGACAGCTTCCTGACCTACGGGAAGGACACAGGGCTTTCTATAGCGAAGTACTAAGGTCGCTCAGGTCCTATATTTAGTACACAGTAATTAACCTCGAGAAAGCCACCGGCGAACACTAAGTACCTAGGTGTTTCCGGAGCTCAACAAGAACTAACGCTTAGGTTTTAAAGGATTTTGTCGGTTAGTGGGACGCTGCAACTGACCAGTCGCAATTCAAACTGTATCAGTCTTTACCACACTTGAGTTAAAGGTTTAAATCGACTGTTAAGAGTGGTGGTTCTCAGTGCACAGCTTCCTCCAATTGAAGATGTCTTAAGCGCTTCGTATTATGGACAATTATCTTGTCTATCTCGATACGTGAAATATGAATGGCGTATGGCACTTGTAGATTGTAGACACGGTAGACAGTAATTAATAGGACTAGGTGAAATTTATTGGCGATTGATTGTTCGGATTGACATGAGAAGTGAAAATGTTGTTTGGAAACTACCTAGACTCTATTAGCACGCCATTAAATATTGATAAGGACGTCTTACACGTGGGAAAAAAACTTGAGCTCTTTCGACTTGTAACTAAGTGAGGGTTGCTGGCGGAAAGGTTATGTTTCGTCGAAATTCAGGTTCAGGGGTTAGGTTTACACTTGGAAAGAACTTGAGCTCTTTCGGCTATTAACTAATAATGTAGAATTGTTGGCAAGAGGAAATAGGAAATAACGATTTTTTTAAAAATAAATAGCGTCGACGGTGAAGGTGCAAGCTTACGTAAAATTAATCTTTGCTTAGGTGAGCAAGAAATTAAATTTTAACGTGCTTTTCTTTTTAACAAATATCTAAACACCCTTTCACCTTAACGTAAGAAAAAAATAAACTTGCTCGAGCCGCCTACGACCCAAATAAAATAAAAGTATTAAATACAATATTTAAAAAAACCTCCGGCATTTTTTTAAATATCGGCTAAACCAATTTTGATAAAACATGTGTAAGAACCATCGCTAGAAAACCTGTTTTATAACAGAATTAAAAAAAATACATCCAAATCGGCTCACCTGTTTAAGATCTACTGTGCCACAGATAGACACACACACATAGCGGTCAAACTTAGAACACCCCTCTTTTTGCGTCGGGGGTTAAAAATAAAGGCCCGGTTTCTGAGTTGAGAATTTTGCTAAGCAAATACTTAACTATCGTTCTGTCACGCTATTTTGTGAGAAATCTGCAGAGACAGGACGATCATTATTACCCATTTGCTTAGTAAAATTCTCAACTCAGAAACCGGGCCTAACCCTCCAAAGACTGTAAACTGTAGAGTCTAAGGGTGGTATTCTAGAACGCTACTTAAACTCAGTTCAAACTAGAACGCTACTTAAACTCTGTTTAAACTCAGTTCAAACTAGAAAGCTCCTTGAACTCTGTTTAAACTCAGTTTAGTAGTTTCGACTGTCGATAAAACAGTGCATGTTTTGATTTGAATATCCCTCCCTTCTTACAAAAAACATGCACTGCTTTATCGACAGTCTGAACTCTGTTTAAACTGAGTTTAAGTAGCGTTCTAGAATACCACCCTAAAGTGTGACATGTCCTTTCTCGAGCTCTCTGTAGACAGATTACAGACGCCCACTCAACCCTTAGTTTACCCCTCTTGAGAGTTTGAGTTTTGTTTGACCGTAGTTAATGCTCGCACTGGTCAGTTTACAAGCAACTAACTTAGTGGGAAATTTTCCTCGTAACTTGTTCACGCTGTCACACGAGGAAGACCGTGATAACACAGCCATTTGTACTTTTATTTTTAAGAACTTATATGTATTACTTTCTTTTGTACAATAAAGATAATACTTTCTCTTGTACGGTCGGCCATAGTCACAGATACCCCATGGCAGCTCTTACAGCTTTCGGCATCGCATAGGCGGAAAATCAAACAAAAAGGGGTATGCTAGCGTGTGGCCGACTGTACAATAAAGAGTTACTAACCAAACCTCGAAGAAAACTAAAGATACGATGTTCTGACAAAAAAAATCCGCATTGTGCACTGGGCAAGTGTGCAAAACATTGTAGAGTCTCGAGCGAACATACGCACATAACATCAGCCATTGATGGTGTAACATGAGCACCACGACCGCTTAATTTCCATTCAGTATCTATTGAGTACCAAGAAGGACTGGGCAGGGGCACTTTTAAATAATATCATTATCGCTTATTATTCATTGTTGACAACTCTGATAGGCTTTCCACATATTTCAGACTGACGAGAAGATTAAAGCATGTAAAAATCACCGAACCGCCTGGGTGGTGGTGTTGCCGGCATGAAAGATATTATGTGAGTAATACATAAGGAATAAATTACTTACATTGTAGTAAGGCTGACCACACTGTGCTAGACCGTAGCTTTAAGCGATTTTTGCTTTCAAACAACTTAGGCCTTTGCATCTACGTAATAAGATGATTTATGCAGCGTCCAGTGGCACCTACACTCATACTGGATGGGTGAAATTACCATTCGGGTGCTGGCAGTGCCTGAGACGTTTTTATAGATGGAATAGGCTTGCCCCGCAACTAAACAATCTTGTCAGCTTAGAAGCTGGAGGCATTCGAGATGTGGTACTATGCTACCGAAGGAATAAGTTTTTGTGAATTTCCCCAATTTTGGTCACAAATCCACCATGGTGTAAGAACTATTTGATCAAATCGAATGAAATTTTGCATAAGCCTACCTAAGTGACCTAGCTAGCTTGCTATGTCCAAACATGCATTATGTGTTCTTATGGCACCGTCTTATGGTGTCCCATTTTATTTTAACGTTTTTGTAACGTTATGTATGATTTCAATAATAACTTTAGATTTTTATCAAATCACTGTGGAAAAATGTACTACAGGTTCTAATGAGCTTAAAGAGTACCTTGACAGTTTTGTACATTCACTGGACAAAACATAATAAAAATTGATATACTCGTACCTACCTACTGTGCACGACAGCACGTCAGAGCGTACACTTTTGTTGTAAAGTCGCCCGTAACGTAACCGAGTAGACTGCTAGCGTGTAAGGGTCGACGTGCTGTCTTGTGTACTAGGTGGCTAATTTGATTAAGTTATCGTAATTTAAATTGTAAAATACCAGTTGCATTTAGTCGGTGAGACATGTAGAATTCTCCATATCTCCAATAAATAAACTATTCTATTTGTAAAGACGAAGAAAAATATAGAAGAACTAGGAAAACAACTCGATCGAATGACTTACTTAAAGGAACTTTAAACGTAGCCCATTTGTTTACGTCTCTGGCGACTTGTTACTCAATTGCCTAAGATAAAGTTGTATTATACAACAAAATGACGACTTTTACTCGAGTGACGGGTTCACCGCAGACTTCCTAGTTTTCTAACGGCATTTTTTCCCTTTTACAAGTACACATGTTGGCTGAGGCTAACTACTCACTTATGCGTCTTTTCCGGTAAAAAATCGTATCTTAGATCCTTTCGTTAGAGATCGCGGCGACACTTCGCTACCGTTTGCAATACTCGTAAAGTTCGCCCTTCCCACAGGTTATAAAAACCGGCCAAGTGCGAGTCGGCCACTATTGTATCGCGATTAGCCACGGATTAAAATATCTGTCAAGCGTAATTTAATTTGCGGAATGCAGTAGATGTAGAGCAACTTGTGAAAGAAGAGGTGGTTATCGCCAGTCACAGTTAGTTCATCGGGTTAACCCTAATCGTCACCTTGAGTAGTCATTTAATTTCAAACAAGCATGACTTCTTGAAGTGGTTATGCCAACACTACATCAACCATCAAATATCACTTCTGAGCAAAAGTCGTAAACACAGAGGATGTGATTACGCTTGCAAGGCCTGCAAGTAATGTTAAGCCTACAGTCCTAAACCTACAGTTTTGTTCGATTGGCGCCCTTATGCCGCGCGCGTTAAGAGCTGCCATGGGGTATCTATGACTGTGGCCGACCGTACCTATCTAAGGAGTTTTGTGCTTAACTGTACTGTAAGGAATTAAACTAGAGGAAGAAGTTTTTATGCACAGAAATGGTTAAGTGCAATCCGATTGATCCCGAAGAAAAGTAAAGAATTAAAGAGACGAACGAGCGATATCATAGGCAGCGCATTAAGGGGCACTCTTTTTTGCTTCATTTTGTAATAAAGAAGCCGATAAAAGCCTGATTCTCTTAATGCGAAGTCACGACGGAAAAAAGTAAAAGTAGGGAATATTCAAAATGGCTGGACACGAAATGAAATGAAAGTTGAAGACAATAAAGAGCCTGTATCATGCATGCTTCGTGTTTGAGGCTATAGCACGTTTTACGTAGATTTACATAGAGAAGTGCCTACGTAGATATCACTACGTGGAAATCAGCTATGACTGTCAGACGAACTCAAACACGTTAGTTAAACTTGTAAAATAAATTTTATGGATGCAAGTTTTTTCTTGTGTAATATGTCGTCTCGATGCAAATGTAGGCTCTATCATAACACAAATTCGATTACAAAACTTGCACGCCCCATCTTCCTGTCGCATTTCCTTTAGCTACCATATCGAGACCATTATGGCGGCTAACTATAGGCTATTTAAAGACTTCCTATACGTAGCAGGTGGCGAAAATATTATTATTACTAGCGCCAGTTTCCGTTCGTTGAACCTCTACAGTTATACGGTTTACGCATTTGGCTCTCGCGCCGCGGGCAAGCGACGACACCAATAACAATTGGCCTATTGGCCAAACTATTGGGACATGGCGTGTTCTTGGAAATCCTTAATGAAACCCTCTGGGACTAAATTGTCTAACTTTCCACGTCTATCACGATCCCTTCCAAAGGTATCTTGATTATTTATTGTGATTGAGACTTGTCTGAGTCTAAATTCATAATCAATAACAGAACGAATGAGTCAAAACGCCGTACAAATTAAATTATATTGATGTAGCCTGTATAATACACAAGTTTATGTCCCACTAGCTGTGCAAGGCAAGTCCATAATATTTGTATAATGTAATCAATAATCATTGTTTTAATATCTAAATACGTTATGTATGTAGAATTACTTACTTATGTTTACAAAAGATACACCGATTTGCATATTTTAGTTTATTCCGGCGGCTTCGTAACCACTTAGAATAACAGAAAATCTAGAGTAAATAATGTAATTTAACCTGCTTTTAGCGGTTCAAACTTTTCTGTAGAAAGAAAACTGCAGTCATTCAACTCAAGCCAAGTGCATACGATAGCGGCATTACCCACAGAGCGCTGCCCGCAAAACCTCCAGTAAAAGCTAGATGATAGCACAATATAGGAAAAGAGGAGTAGGATAACTCAACAGTGCCCTTGAAATAAATACCTAGGCTTCGCCTGTGGGCAATTTATAAAACTACAATTCATAGTTTATTATGGGTTGACATTTCAACGTGTATACATTGAGTAGTCGGTTAGGTTAGTTAACCAATGTAGGTACATCGAATTGTCATAAGAAATTGTCAATATTAGTTTTATGAAATGGCCCACTGCTCGTGCCCGGTCGGATGACGTACACACGACAGCACGTCAGACTGTACACTTTTGTTGCAAAGTCGCCCGTAACCGAGTAGAGTGCTAGTGTGTAAAGGGCGACGTGCTGTCGTGTGTACGACCGTCCATACAAAACTTGCCTCCCTGACGTACCGAGATTCGAGGCACATTGGGGAGCGTGGGTATAGGGCGCGTTTAGCCGTTTATAATGTAGATAACCTACTGTAAATGACTACATTGTGGTAAACGCTAGATAATAGAATCCCGCATGCCACATTATTATTCTAACGTCAGTCGTGTTGCATTCGCCCGCCCCTTGACGCTTTCTTGTCGCATTTTTTTATTATGAGTTTGTTCTTTACGGTCTGAGTGGTGGTTGAAATGTTGTATGTAAATATTACCACCGCCATAAGATTACGGGTATTAATTGTGGCTATACAATAGCTTCAACAGATATTAGGGTGGCATTAATAGTCGTCAGCTCAAGCTCGAGCTCAATTAGGTGATCAGATCACAGATAACCTTCGATCAAGGATAAAACTAGATACAACATAGAACTCTGAAATGTGTCTGGAAAAATAGATGTCCAAACTGCCTTTGGGAGCTTATTTGCTCATAGTCTATGCAAAAAGGTTGACATTCGAATATTAGACGTATGGTCGAAATGATGTTTCGTATTGTTCTATTGCTGATATCATTTGTTTCTGTGGGGTCAAGTTTTTATTGTGATTTTATACGTAATGCGGATTCTATGGGATTTAGTTCGGTGCAGATAACAAAATTGGCAAATGTCAAGCTTGAGTAGCTGTCAGCATATTAATAGACACTTCAGCTTGACATTGACATTAGCCAAGGTCTCAAGTCGGTGTTTTTAAACGGTTTTATTTAGCTCACCCCGTTTGTTTTATTTATTCTTGGGTCAAATTTAGTAGTTCAAATTTCACCCTCTTCCTGTCAACCGATTAATCTGAAATTTTGTATACACTTTGGATTTTGGTGACAATACAATTATGTTTATTCATTATCATTATAAATTCAAGATGGCCGCCGCTACAAAATGGCGGATAAGTTATGTTTTATTAATCCCATCAATATGGGTATCAAATGAAAGGGCTCAACAAGCAGAATACAATATACTATAAAAAATTGAAATCCAAGATGGCGGCCGCTACAAAATGGCGGATAACGTAGGTTTTATCAATCCCATCAATATGGGTATCAAATGAAAGGGCTCAACAAGCAGAATACAATATACTATAAAAAATTTAAATACAAGATGGCGGCCGCTACAAAATGGCGGATAACGTAGGTTTTATCGATCCCATCAATATGGGTATCAAATGAAAGTGCTCAACCAGTATAATACAATGTACTATATGAATTAAACAGAATGCGAAATAAAAACTAAAAACTAGAAAATAAAAATAAGTAAAAAAACTTTTTAAGTTAAACGGTTTTATGTTAAACATACATTGCAATGTTTAAGATAAATGTACTAAAAACCAAAAAATAATAAAATAGATACAGTCGTGGGAATTATAAACATATGCATAGACTAGACTAAAATAAAACCGTGGGGCACGTCAACTGCCTAATTATAGTGTAACATTACAAAACAAACATTTTAATCAACGATTGTAGACAATTGACGTGCCCCACGGTTTTATTTTAGTCTAGTCTATGCATATGTTTATAATTCCCACGACTGTATCTATTTTATTATTTTTTGGTTTTTAGTACATTTATCTTAAACATTGCAATGTATGTTTAACATAAAACCGTTTAACTTAAAAAGTTTTTTTACTTATTTTTATTGTTTTCTGAGTTCACCTACTTGGGCTCGAGCTTGAGATGACGACTATTAATGCCATCCTTAGGGTGGTATTCTAGAACGCTACTTAAACTCAGTTCAAACTAGAACGCTACTTAAACTCTGTTTAAACTCAGTTCAAACTAGAACGCTCCTTGATGTTTGATATGAAGGGAGGGATATTCAAATCAAAACATGCACTGTTTTATCGACAGTCTGAACTCTGTTTAAACTGAGTATTCTACAACGCTACTTAAACTCAATTTTTAGACATCCTGTTGACCAGTAGGTTACACCCTGTAAAAAGAGTTAGGTACTTTTGTAACACCTTGTATACAAAGACTTAAATAACATGGTAGTAAGCCAACGTGTACAAGGGCGGACTTATTTCTAAAGAAATTTCTTCCAGCCAGCCTTTGTTCGATGTCATCGACTCATCGGGTCGGAAGTGAAGCCTGCCCGGGGTCGCGATATCATTATTATTATCTATATCAGCGGTTCTCAATCTTTTTTGGTGACGGAACCCTTTTGGAAAGCGAAATACTTGACGGAACCCTACAATAAAACAATAGTTTTTACCCGACTGACCCAGAGGAAGGGTGTATGTCTATACCTACTATGACTAATTTCGGCTGCTCTTACTTTCACCTCACTTTGAGTATGGCTGATCTATATTAATACGTGGGTATGGTTCAAGTTTTCGGTGGCTTTACAATCAAAGGAGATTGTTCTTTCTTACTGATGATTCTGAATCACTTTTGTGTCATCACGGAGATTCCTGAGATTCCTTTCTTAGGTAAAATATTTAATCATTTCATCAGTTCTTCATTGCACTCTACTAGGCCTAAACTTACCCAAACAAACAAATAGCAGGATGAAAACAGCGGACAGCGATTTTAACACTCCGCGGTTCCTAATTAACACCGAAAGTCATGCAATAGTTTCGGAAACAGCCTTATTACGCGTAAAAGTGAAAATAAACCTAGCCCGGCTCGTATGTGGCTGAATGGCGCAAAATGGACGTTTGAATTGCCCCTGTGGTTAACGCCTAGCGCCTACATTCTATTACCTACTTGTTACGTGACAACTGCCCTGGTGTAGGAAGATACTGTGTTATCTTCCTTTATAATTATGTACTATGTTTACAGCCTTAATGATATTTACGCTCTATACAGTGTGGCTGATTGCAGAATATTACATTAACACGGGGTAAGTTACTGACTCCAAATTCAAATCAAGTCCTGACCCTGAACAAAAATCAACAAGAATGACAATGGAGGACCATGCTTTCTAAACAACGCAGAGTAAACTAAAGAATTTAAATGGCCACTAACTACCGAGATCCATAAATAAATGTAAAAGATCCAAGAATAAAATAGGGGCCACGTTGAATTTATTTTTGAACTCTACGATATCCAAACTGAGTGTCACTTTGAAAAGGAAGAACCATGTTCTATGGAAATACATACACTTCGTATAATAAAAGATAATGCGCGATGTGTGTGTTTGTATGTTGTTCTTCGTAAAAGCCGAGGGTGCAAGAATGAATTCCGCTCTACGTTAGAGAGCCATTTTAATGCTCTCATATTTTAATTAGGCTTTAACGCAGGACACTGCTGAATTAGAGCTAATTATGATTCATCTCTACCGCGACAAAAATAGGAAGTACAGAACTTTCTGCGCGGGCGCAACATCTACGGGCACGCAGTGAGAGGCTGATAGCGGCAGCCCGAGCTTTATCTCACCTCCATGACCAAGGATGCCAGACGAGATCGAATCTAGTCGGCTATTCCGACGATTTTGTAAGTGATAGTGATAATTATAAAGTAGTATTTAAGTAAGTCCTTGTTTGATACTCCTAATTATTAATACCTTTGTACATACGACAGCACGTCAGACTGTACACTTTTGTTGTATAGTCACCCGTAACATAACAGAGTAGAGTGCTATCGTGTAAGCGTCGTTTATTTCACAACGTATCTGGATGTTCATTAAGGCGCTGTACATAGTGAATAGCCCGCGCGCCAAGAAAAATGCACAAAAACGAGTCCTGTATCAAAGACACAAAAAAAATCGAAAATTTTCACATATCAAACCCTAGAATTAGATGAGACCTATCTAAAACAGTCAGTTTCGTGTTGACATTCATAAACGTTTTGAAGATATTTTTAATGAAAAAAAATAGGCGGCACACTTTCTTTCAAACAAAATATCTTGCAATCTGTTATGGGTATCAACACAAAACTGGCTGATTTAGATAGCTCTCACCTAATTCTAGGGTTTGATATGTGAACATTTTCTATTTTTTTAGTGTATTTGATACAGCAATCGTTTTTGTGCATTTTTTTTGCGCGCGGGCTAATTCACTATGCCCAGCGCCTTAACCCAATTTCTCTCAATCTCAGAGAAAATAGCTACTTGTGAGATGTACCTCCTCGTAAGACTTATGCTTTTTTAGCTGAACTAAAATAATATCAAAGGTGAATGCTCTGCCATCATCATGAAACCGGTGTAAAGTTTAATCAGCCATAGTACCTACTAATTAAAATATTGGTTGGTCAGTTATAGCTAGCAGCAGCTTTATTAATAAAGCCATTCCATCAAGTTCCCTTTCGCAACCATTTTAATAACTTTTGGGGGATGATCGGATTTTATGTATAAGATGTGTTTTTTTAATATTATATTAGAATTACGATTTGATAAAGAGGAATGTTATAGAGAAAGCGAGAATTCTGAATAAGTAGTAGATACTCGTAAGAAGAACCGAAAAAACGTACTTACTGCTTCTACAGCATTAAAAATGTTGCTCTACATTTTTAGTCAGATTTGATTCGCACATACTTGAGTTCTTTCATTGGCACAACTTTTTGCAAGTAAAGAAAGTTCATCATAGCCTATAACTGTTTCATCTACAAGTCATTAGACATCATCATTCACCTTGACAGGCAAGGTCTTGAGACAACCAGCCAAGCTGACTACGCCGATATTTTCTTTTTCGAATTTCGCCCTTCAGCACTTCTCGATAAGACTTATAGTGGACTTTCGTATTGTTCGCTGTACACTGAAGGTTTTATAACACCCATGTATTACACAGTCGAATAGATACGAGCATGATTCTTCCGCGCCGTTTGGTCCACTAACGGGCGGTATGCAAAGTAGGAGGAACAAAAAGGTTTTTAGCACGCCACAGTCATTACGCAAACTTAAAGCGCGAGGTGCTGCAAAAGAAAGTAGTTTCTATCTCCCCGGGCTTAAAGCTCATTAAGAGTGGCACCAGGTGTAGGCTACATTGGCTGGACAGTGTATAGCTGTTTTGTGAGGCAACATTCGCTATGAAGTACTGTTCTTCGGACGAGCGAATCAATTCTTTTCATTCTCGATGGAAGCGTGTTTGTTGAAGCCCGCAGTGGAACGCTCGCAAAAATGGAAGGACGTTTAATCATTAGATTGGGATCTTGAGGTCGATGAAGGCAATCACTGCTACCTTTCGGTACGCTGGAAACTCTGAAACGTAACTGATGGAGGGGCATTTTGCCGCTAAACTACTCAGGTGATTGCTAATTTCCGATAGGATACACCTAATAAAAGAACCAAGACTTCAATGGATATTATTAGTTCCTTCCAGAAGATTTGTAATAATGACGTTCTCACGGTCATTAAAATTAATTTATGAAACTAAACGGAAACACCTTTTCAAAGAACCAGCTCATGCTGAGTACAAAAGAATCTACCTGCCGGACCAAGCGATGAGTCACAAAAGAAAGTCTCTGTGCCACATAATCCGTGACTTTTAGGACATTTTACGTTACGACGTAT
Source organism: Zelleria hepariella (assembly GCA_949319315.1). Taxonomy (NCBI): domain Eukaryota; kingdom Metazoa; phylum Arthropoda; class Insecta; order Lepidoptera; family Yponomeutidae; genus Zelleria; species Zelleria hepariella. The sequence goes on along the minus strand of OX439387.1, from coordinate 6,955,278 downwards.
TTTAACTTCGAGGAATTTGGTATTACTTACATTTCATAAAAAAAAACTTAGGTTTGTCATTATTTTTTTACACTTTTTTAAGCGCTTAAGTACAGCCAGCCACACGCTAGGATACCCATTTTGGTTCGATTGGCGCCCTTATGCGGCGCACTGTAAGAGACTGTGGCGTTCACGTTTTATTAATTTAAAAATCAACGGAACGTCAATGAACAAAAAGATATATTTAGGTTGTGATCCCTATCACCGGGTGCTATTACCCTGTAAAAAGATCTTTTGTAACACCTTGTATTGTATACCTTTAGAAAGATGCTCGAGAGACAGGATTTTAACCCGCTGCTGGCTCGAAAAACCGGAACTGTTTAATCCCACAAAACACATTAGGTGTTTTTTATTTTTATTTATTTTTTACGCCTCACATTTTGTGCCAGTAGAGCTAAATGATACTTTCGCAATCGTATACTAGCAGAACAGTAGGCTATTCCCGCTTTCTGGCAGGCTATTTAGAATTTAAAGTTAAATAGGTTCCTCCCACAAAGCGCGCTCCTCAGCCGCCAAGGCACAAGGCCAACTGGTTTCGCTTTGCCAGCCGTTTTATTCCAACTCCCAACAAAAAACATCTGCCTTTTTAACAAAGATTTGCATTTGTGTGCTGCGGGAGTGTGTTGTGGATTTTCGCCTTATCTTTTGGGGCCCTTGATGATGTCAGGAATAAGAGCAAAAAGGCACTCGGAATTCCGTATTCCTGCATTCTTTACAACCAACCTTGAGCTTTGGCTTTTATTTCTGGCGTTGTTTGTTGTAGAGCTACGATCTAGACTAGACATACGCGAAACACTGCACTTCGAAGTCATGATTATATTTCATGACATTTCATACCGCGTGATATTACCTTATATCATGGTACCAAACATGACACATGACATCATGGTATTTCTTCATTGCAGACATGAAACATGACATCATGGTATTTCTTCTTTGCAGACATTAAACATGACATCATGGTATTTCAGCACACTTTCATTGCAGTACGTACAGTGTGCTGAAATGCCATGTGTCATGTTTCATGTCATCTAGTGTAATGAAATGCTATGTGCCATGCTTTATTCTCTCGTGTAATGTGTAATATTTCATGACACCGTTGTGTAATATGTCTTTTGTAATATTACAAGCATTACCTACACATGTCTACTACGATCGGTGATGACAAAATCGTGAATAATTTCGCTGGGTGGACGGAAAAATCTGTCAGAGAACTTTTGAAAGAACGATGAGGGATGAAAGGGAGGAAGCGGAAAATGATGAAATAAAAAAGATACACGCTCTACTGAAACAAAATGAAATGTGTTGACGATGGGCTCGCGTTCCATCCACTTTTATAGGGTTCTGTAGAAGTGCCCAACTTAAGAAAAAAAACTTCAAATTCAGCGTCTTCCTTAAACAAGGCGGTATTAAGCTTCCACGTACTCGTACTCCCCTGTATTTACGGAGTGCCTTAGCGGGCGGATTTAACTTTTTATCTCAACTTTTACTTTTCGCAAACTCTCCAAGTTGAGTAGACGGATAATGCGCTGTAGTGTAATCCCGTGACAGGCAGACAGGCACTGCCAGATTATAAGGGTTCTCTGTGCCCGCTGAACCCTGAAAATGTTGTAGCCTGCGAAGCCTGCTGGGACTGGGAACGCGCTGAATGGGGATAACGAGACTCGCGCCCAAACGATGCCCGGCTTTTGTACTACAAACAGAATCTTCGCTCCCACACTCCGTGTGCCTTTTGTGATTATGTTTTTAACGCAGACAGAGTAAATTTCCTCATTCATCACGAGAAAAAAATACGCTTGATTACGTCTCAATAAGTCGCGTTGCAGGTTTTGCACAAAACCGACCGCGATTCGTCCCGTTTTGAATACAATAATGTTTAAATATCGCGAGTCATTAAAAGTGAGCGTTGCAGGATCTTCTCTAAAGTTTGTTTTATTTTAAAGATGAGGCGTCTTTGTGCGACGTTCAAGTTCCGTCACGATTACGGTTTGTTGAAACTAATTCCGCTCGCTTATTAAGGCAGCCATCACGATTCATACTAATGTTGGAGGCGCACAGTATTTTGATTGCAAGCTTGTGTTCTTTATTCAAAGTCAAGGATGATATCATTTGAATTTTATATCGATACCGTAATCGGATGAGTCAGGTCTCGCAGTTCTCTATAGTTATTTTATTCTGTTGGACTTAGGAATAATTTTACTGAAATGTAGGCCATCGAGAGATTAATTCAAAATCTCGACTGTTCTCTACCAAGAAGTATAAAAGGTAGGTATATGTATAAGTAGTTCTTTGAACTAAAAATTACAGCAAATTAAGTTTTAGCTTCAGTTTTAACACAGCTGTGGGACATGCAAGAAACAAGAAAAAAAACGAACAGCAGTACAAAGTCACTTTAAAATCTATTATAAATATTTCGATCAAACGGATACAAACATCAGTATTCAATAAACTTGCAAAAGCTTAAGAATAATAATACAATACTACCAGCCTGTAATGGGCAAACAGTCAGGAGGTTTCGACACAAGGCGGGTTCTCATCGACTGGTATGTAGGTGGTGGAATGGCAAAAGTTCAAGGCTCTGCCTTATGTGCAGCCGTCTCGGCTCGTCCTCGGTTCTCTACGGAAATTATATTTGCCACCAGTCATTCATCAGTAAATATTTATTTTTATCCCCGACCCAAAAAGAGGGATATTATAAAAGCTTAATTGCTTGTGTGTGTCTGACTGTGTGTCTGTCTGTGGCACGATGGCTCTTAAACGGGTGAACCGATATGGATGCGGTTTTTATTTAAAAGCAGGTTTTCTAGCGAGTATTTTTAGACAAGTTTTATCAAAATCGGTTCAGCCGTTTATGAGATATTTTAATTTGAAGCCAAAATGTCGGGGGTATTTTAAATTTAGTAGTTATGATAGATGTTCTTTGAATTCTACGAGTATCTATCCAGCACATGAATAGAGCCCACTGCTGGGCATAAGCGAGGCCTATTAACAGGAAGAGTCCTTTCTATGCCAACCTCCTTCGGTCCAAAGCTTCTCGTCCTTTATTTTCCCGCTGCATTTACAATATCATCGATCCATCGAGCTTTTGGTGTACCCACTGACCGTCTACCCATTTTGCCACCATTCCGTGAAACCCCTCGTTGATTGTTTGTTTTTCAAGCGGCGGTGGCGGTAGCCCGATGGGTTGAGCGAATACCATACACGCGATTCTTCTTTTTCTGGATCGGTCCCTCAATTCTGAGGATCGTGACCAATCATCTCCACTCATCACGGTCATGGGCGTGATGGGATGCGTCCTGGATGGAACCACCTGCTGCCCTCTTTAGCGCATCGGACCAGCGCATTGGTGTTCTGCCCCTCGCCCGTCTGCCTTCCAACTGGCCCAAAATTATCTGTTTTTCCAGAGTATGATGTGGTGATCGCATAATATGCCCAAAAAATCTGAGGGCCCTCTGGCTACAAGAGATCCCGAATCATATTTGATTCCCGGTGGATAACAACTCTTTCTAACATTATGAGGAAAGTTGCGGCTTTTAAGCTCCTCACTAATTTAAATTGTTTTTCCTGTGGCCTAGGGCCTAGGCCGAGTGAGCTGAAAGGATCTGAGCTGAAGTGCTGTTCAAGCGTTCTACATCTAAACATGTCCCAGAATGACAGCGTCTAGTGGTCACTTTGACTCATCTCACGGGACCATTAGGCGTTGTAAAAATATTTATCAATAAACACAAAGCTCTAGAGTCGTGCAAAGCTAACTTTGCAGTGGAGCATCCGAAATAGTAATTTCCGTACGTTGCTTTTGTATGTTTTCACCATATTTTCAATATTTATTTATTTTCCATATTTTCACGTAACATGTACCACTTGTAGAACTTGTAACATGTACCACTGCAACGTATGGAAATTACTATTTCGGATGCTCCACTGCAAAGTTAGCTTTGCACGACTCTAAGTTTGTGATTTTGTATCTTTTTTTATTTATTGTATAAGTGACTAGCTAGTCTGACCAGTTTATATCAATTTATTACTTCTTGTGAAACTTTTATTCTGACAATTTCATTAGGTGCTAAAGTTTTGTGTACTTGACAATTAATTTTCGGGGTTAAATTTTTTAGCACCTTTGTGAAGAAATAAAGCAGCAACGAATTTCCATTCCATTGTATTCGTGACAATGTATTGTCGTCAAGGATAGTATTTATAACGTGTGCATTTTGTTGCACATGATAAAAAGTGCTGACAGAAAATGGCATAACCTTGCGGGTCAGCAAATAATGTTAGGTATTATACCAACTCTTGGTAGACTTCCGTCAACATTTGCATTAAAATGTCTCGTAAGTTTTGTCGCAATTTAAAAAGGAAGTAGGTAAGTAGCTTATCTTTGAACTACAAGTAAGTCTTAGTAACATGAAAGGAGAGAAAAAGTCTCTCCACTGGATAAAACTTAAAAGAGACGAGTTCTAAACTACCTAATAGACGGGCAAAGAGAAAAAAAAAGTGTCGAACTACCTGGGATTGGTTGGACCGGCAAAAGCAAAAGTTTTTTTATAAAGTTTAAATCTACAAAGCCTTTGATTTAGCCCATGCAGTACGAAGTTTCTGAAACAGGACCGCTTTTGGTAGTTAAAAAAAAAAATACTACCACCTTTGCATCTACGTGATGAGCTGATTCATGCAGCGTCCAGTGGCACACTAGATGGTTGAAGAGACCACTCGGACAGCATTGACAAAAATGAGCCAAACTCCACGTTATTTTGCATTAGCTATTAAAACATTGTCTCCCGTAAAATATTTTGACGGAAAAACGTTTGCGGTTTCAAATTCATTCGACGGATTATTTTAATTTTCGTTTTCTGGAGAAAATAACGCAGTCCGATAGGTACCTATATAGCCGGTATTAACTAGTTCTTTAATGACTATCCAGCGCGTATTAGCACAATGATCTTGTATTAAACCTCCAGCACAAGTTTGCGGAATGTGCAAGCAAACTCCGTAACCCGAGCGCATAGTTGCCCGAGACGGCAAGTAATTTGGCAGAAACACTCTAGGAGCGAGTCTTTGCTAAAACCATTGAGTTTTGACAAAGTTCCATTAGTCCGGACTGCTCCTACTGTGGGTTAAGCATCCGGACATTAGCACCAACATGCTTGCAGTAACTAGATTTAGAACCTTATCATTTTAAGCGTGTCGGGTGCAACGTCGGTAAACTTAGTTAGGTGCGACGACGTTGAAGTAAAAAGGCAACGTCGAATCTTATTTCTCGTGTTATTTAAATCACGTTAAAATTGAGAGTGATACTAAACCACAATTATTATTAAACAAAATGAAACTTCTCGATGTTACTGACAACACCTATCTACTTACCGGCTTCTGTATTTCACTGTGTCGAATGTGTAAGTTGCGTGTCAGTTAAATATCCTTTGAACAGGATGTGATGTTACAATACGCACTGAAACCATTGCTTATGCATTCAAAACTTCAAAGCCTGCCGGTGAGGTATTTCGTGGAACAGTCTTAATACTCGAGAGATTTCCCTCTGGGCCGTGCCTACAGTCTATGTAAAGGAAATATTGCAATACATACTCCTATAGTATTGTCGACATTTTGGAGCGAGGTACGTGTTAGAGAAGAATTGGAAAGCGCGGTGAGGCGATACCCCCCGGTTTCTTTTGTGACTCTATGTGGCGTTAGTGTTTTGTTATTCTGTCCGTGGAGGATCCACGAGCTTAGAATAACAATCAGCGAGTTAGTGCTTCAATCCCAGATTCGGATAGGCTTAGAAACACTTGGCTCAACGTGTTCTTTTCGAGATCTCATTCGGTCCTGTTTTTTCTTGTAGGCACGTCGTCATCTAAATCCGTTTTTAGCGCTGTTAGGATAAACGAAAAACAGATTTCATGTGAACAATATTTATCTATTTGCCCCGTTTTTCCTAGTCCTAAAACGTTTCGGTGTTAAATCCCGTATCATTGTTGAAATATGTGGAGTTGATATATCAATAATAAACATTATTTTCACGATGGAAACACGTAGATGTTGAGATCGTCACGTCGCATCGTGCGGTACAGTTATCGCCTATTACATACGTGAGAATATTTGTTTTGAGTGTACGCCGCCAATACGATGACCTGCTTATTTTCCTTACTTATTGAAATAGGTGCGTGAGTGGAGTGGGCTTATAACCACTTCCTAGCACAAGAAATGTATCTTATGAAGGTTCTCAGGCTCTTTCAATGGTTTGGGTTGACAACTTTGATCTTTAAACACCTGTAGCGCAATAGTTACCACTTAACTATCAAGAAGCTTTTGGGCCAAACGCCAATCATCTATTGGTTTTGAAGAAAAGTGTTTTTGTGACACAGAACAAATCCCATTTCTCGGTGTAAAAGCTGACATTCAAATTGTCTGTGCAACCTATTTGATCTTGCAGACAGTCGATTTAAATCGTACAACAATTCGTGAATCGAAATGCCGTCGAAAAAAGGCGTGTTGCGTTGGTGTTAGCAAAAGTACGACCATGTTACTGTGCCAATGTTCCGATTGTCTGCGTTCAGTTTTTGTGCGTGCATAAATGGGTGGGTGTGTAGTCTAATAGTAGGTACAAATTATTCAATTGCAGAAGAATAACTTGATATAATTGGGTAGGTAAGTACGCTACTAAGTGCGCTTGCGCAGCCAGTTGTCAGTTGTCTGTCAGCCATTGGCTCTATGTGGGTGTATTTGTATAGAAATTCTCGATGAAAAAAGCAATAAACTACAAAAACCCTGAAACAACGAAGCAAGACAAAAAGCTTAGCGGAGGTATCTACGGGCTAAGGTTTTTGGTGGCGATAAAACCAAAAATTGACATTTGAAACGCGCTAAGTCTTGTACTTGTTTGGAAGTAGTTAGACATCTTACTGATTAGACCCCCTGTTGTTAAAATTTAGTACCAATAACTTAGTCAATTGCTGAAGAAACCGGCTCGTTGCTCGATTTCACGCTATACATTTCGTAATTCGCGGTCGGTCTCGAATGCAAGTATCGGTATTGGGGCACGCTTTTGTATCGTTCTGTTCGACTAATGTTTTCATGGTCGCGGTTGGCTGTTGGCTATTTATTCTCCTTTAAGTCTGATCAAAAGGCACTGTCCGCTTGTAAAGCGTATCCATTTGTTCGGCAATCGAATTTACGTAGAGCTCGACAGGAAACAACACTGAATTTAGATTTTCCATCCAGCGCTGTAATTTTACCAGCAGCAAGTTACTATATTTGAAGGTATACATTGTCTCTTGCTTGTATCCAAGGTATTCAAGTAAAAGAAGTAGGTAGTTATTTAATTGAAAATAACTAGTTATTTTCGTGTTTCTAACTAGCTTCAATTTTTCTTTTCATATATCTGTTAATATTACATCAAAGTTACCAAGATATATTATCATGCTACCTCTTCTGAGTAATCCAATATCCATAAATTACCTAAGTTGCGTAACATCGATAATAATCCTGATAGGAAGCCAAACCCCAACTATATTATTGCCTTTCGTATTGAAAGTCCTTCTTCCTCGGTCCTTCGATCAGGGGTCGATCGCCTCACTTCAATCTCGATCCCTTTTGATAACTATTGATGAACGTCAGACAACAATTATTTGACAACAGTCCACCAGTTCAGTGGTAATTAAAAGCGATTGTTATCGTGATCAGCGACTAGTTTTAAGATAAATTGAGATAAAATAAAAAATGGTTTATATGGTTATAAAAATTATAATAAGAGAGGCTGCGAATACCACTACCACTTCCTATGACGCGTTAATGCGTTGATAATCACACGATAATGCGTCCAAAACAGGGAATTAAGTTGACGACGTTGTACATTGGTTCATTCGATTTGTAAAGCGCTTGACCAATTAGTTCTATTAGTGATTGTGATAAAAAATATAGATTATTCATTTTTTTATTATTTTTTGAACGAATTGAGCTCTCATCACTCTCACAATTACTTAATTACTGAGTCGCTTTAAATGATAGTTCTCATATAAAATTAAAGGTCTGACGTTCTGAAGTTAGTCAACAACTTCCAAATATCAACTGGAAAGGGATTGCGATAGCTGTTGAACTTGGACAATCAGACCCCTGGATCCCTCGGTGCGCTACTAACAATGACGAGTCGTTTGTCTTGTAATAAACCGGTGTGTTTGTTAACAAATTGTGAAAGGCCCTTCCTTTGTTGGCACGCGAAGGTGTTGTTAATTTATTCTAAAGAGTGTAGCTACAAGCGAGTTCCGATCGAAGAAAAGACTTGTGAGAGGATGTAAGAGAATGAATGTAAACATGTAATTAAATTATTGGATTATTTTCTTACGTAATAGGTCTATTTATGTCTCATTGAGTCATTGCTGGGCGGGCACAGGTATTCTGTCACACTCCCTGTCTGTCTTTTTTCATAATCTAAATTTTTGGTTTTAACCACAACTTCATCGGATCGGTTATGCAAAAAATAGGGAAAATAAAGAGACAATTATTTATAAGGTCTTAAAAATTTTGGAATTTTGGTAAAATCTACTCTATTTTGAATGTAATTTGGATTTTGGTTTACTGAAAGCGAGTAGTGTGTTATGGGTTTCAGTATAGTTTTTTTTTGGTTTTTGGACATTTGGCATGAAATTTCAGTAGCTTTATCTAAAAGGACCGGCTTTCTTCTACTAGTAATTCTTGGTTTCCAGTGAAGGTTATCCACTGAAATTCCTCATGGAACCTTAATGAAGGCGTCAACCAGCGCTGTTGAAGTGGCGAGTTTCTGGGTATGCGAAGAAGCAAATGCTTTCGACGCGAAAAGAAGAAGGAGACATGATCTCTAAGGACACTTTTGCATCATCTACCTTTGAACTTTAGAGACTTGAAACATAGGACGCTGCAGTACCTGAAACAAAATTAAACATGTCAATTAAAACCATGCAACTCACGCAACTGAACAGACAACAATATTAATAATCCAGTTAGACCTAATGAATCAGGATGTAAATGATTCACAAATAGCCAAAGTGATAAAAAACAAGTTTGCCAATAAAATTCCTATTAATTAAGTTGAATCAAATATTGAGCATGGCATTAAGAATGACAATAGAGTGGTGGGCTAAGCATTTACCACAGACTATATGAGATAGACTGTATAGTAGCTAGATCTTCGCCTATTTGATCTATGAACCACGTTCGTCACTCTGGTATATCTATACTTATAATAAAACTCTAGCGAAGTCAATTCTGTATATTGAATATTTTTAGAAAAAAACTAGCAGGGGTTACTAAGTAAACTATACTGAATCCAAAAATGCAAAAAAAACGGTCTATGTCTGTCTGTCTGTCTGTCTGTCTGTCTGTCTGTCTGTCTGTCTGTATGAACACGATAAACGCGAACACCGCTGAATAGTTTTCAACCAAACTTAACATGGTCGTAACTCACGTTTCTGGGCGTAACTTAGGCTATCCAATGTTTAGAATACATTGCGGGTTGCAATTTTAACTTCGTTTTTTGGAAGAAATATTCATAATTTGGCTATGGATTCTTAAGAAGATATGTTAAGAACGTGATACTGAACATATTTCTGCAAAAAAAAAATTTAAAGTCCGACTTTGAACCTCATTCTCTCGGAAACCTACATTGCGGGTTGCAATTTTAACTTGATTTTTTGTAAGAAATATCCATAATTTTGATATGGCTTCTTGAGACGGTATGTTAAGAACTTGATATAATATGTGAGCAATATGTTCATTGCTGAAAAAAAAAAAACAAGTCCGACTTTATTATCTCGGAAACCGTTGATTTCCCAGACATAGTTCCTTGGGCAAAAATGTTCGTTATGATGAGGACTATCGTGGTCTCCCACTTTGTTGGCGGTCTTTTAACACTCTGTATAATATCACGCTACGACTTTTGGCATTTGGGGCGACATAATGAAAATGAAAAGTTGGCATTTGTTTTTATTTTATTTTGGCGGAAAATGTTAGTTCTACAAGCGTAGCATAAGGCCGGGTTAGATCGTATCTATGGGTTTAAAACAATAAGTATCTCACTCTTTTGTTTGACGTAGAGCGGGATGGACAGAGCCATAGATACGCTCTAACCCAGCCTTATGATCCTTGCTGGAGGGAATTGTGAGTGGTTTTCGGTGGAGGTCGGACAAAGTATATTGTTAGAAATAAAGTACTGTTGCGTCGCGGTCGAAAGGTTCTGGGTTTGAACCCACGCGAGGTTGAACATTTTTTTTGTGCCTTTTTAAAATATTTACTCTACTGAGCTCAACTTGATATTTAAAAAAATATATTTTCTTTGCCGTAAAGCGGGATAACTCTGTCTATCCCGCTTTACGGCAAAGCGGGATAGACAGAGTTATTTGCCGTAGATACGCTCCAACCCAACCTTATGCTTTGCTTGCTGGCTTAGCATGAGAATGGGTAAGACCTTATCTATGGGCTTATAACTTTATCTATCCCACTCTACGTCGAGGGCGATACGCATAAACCCCTTTACTTCCTAAGCAATTCTTATGCTAAGCTTCCTGGTATCTTACATGGCCGATACCTAATCTAATCAATACATATTTTATTATAAATGTATTGTTTAGATTAGGGCACACACAGACAGACACACAGACAGGCACACCCTCATAAACACATAACAGACACACACACAAAGCTATCAAACTTATGACACCCCTCTTTTTTGATCGGGGGTTAAAAAAAACCTTCCTTTTGAGTTTTCCTCCGCATTCGAATTTAAATTAAATGTCAAATGTGTAAAAACGCATACGAAGACGCGGGCACAACTAGTTATCAATATAATTATCTACCCCAACTCTTTACAGGTACCGACTTCTTTGATCATGATGGGCAAGATTGAGGGGAAGTGGCGTGCTTGTAGAAGAAGAAAGTTGTGGCTCAGTAACATCAGGAAATGGACGGAGATAGCCAGCGTTGAACAACTGTTTGGCTTGGTTATGAATAGAAAAGAATATGAGGAGCCGGCGACCAACCTACATTAGTGGAGAGGCACGCCAGGAAGAAGAAGAAGAATTGTTGATGCTTTGTTTGATATTAATTAATTCTCGCTTACTCGGCAACCCGACGTGGATCGTGGCGCCCGCAACCAAAAGGCGCCAGGTTTCTCTAATCTTCCACCTGGATCTCACGCAGTTCCTCCTCTACCGCGTCTTTCCAGCAATATTTGGGAGGTCCTACCGGGCGAAACCCTACACGAGATCTGATTAGTTCTGTAAAATCTAGCTGCTTTGCACGTTATACGAAGTGTTATTAGAATAGAATAGAAAACATTTATTTATCAGCCAAAACACACAATCGAAACACAACAATGCAGTAAATTAACACAAATTTATATAAATTACTTGTAGAGAAATATTACTTGTAGAGACACACTAGCGAAGACAGGTGATACTTGTAATAAATGCTTGAAGCTTTGTGCGTTTAGTTCTAAGCTAAGCTGTCCTTTTAGTCGTGTTTATTTCATGCGCCTACAATGTAATCCGGTTTTCATGAAGCAACGCTAAGTGTTACGGCATTCCTTATAGAGGCCAACTGCACTTTTGAATGACGTATCTAGGATTTGTAGACATTTATTTGAATATAAATTATCAAGTAGAAAGATAGTGCCAATAGGTTTTACAAAGGCTTAGCGTAAGTAGAGACGTTGCGTTATACGATACGTACATAGCTGAGAGGATGGCTTAGGTGCTCGGTAAGTCTGCTACGCAGCACTGCAGCGTTCAAGTGGTCACTTTACTCATCATCTCATTACAGTAGCAGAAGCAAAGGGCCAAGTTAAAAAAAAAAACCTACTTACGTATAAAACTGACTATCGTTCCCACAAAAATATGCAGATAAATGATGATGATGTCTTCCTCATCGTGATTCGATGACGGCGACCTCTGGATTTGTAGGAGGACTTCTACGGCGATGTGCGCGAATGCGCGAATATACATAATCTGAACTGAGAAGCTCGCGGTCCTGTTGCGTCAGCATTTCGGCAAACTCTAGTTGTCTATGGCAAACTCGCGTCGAAACTTGCTTGTGTTTTCTGTGCGCATGGGTGTCTGCTCGAGTTTTATCACGTTTTATTCAATTAATGCAATAACATTGAATCCTTTTAGATTACAAACATTAAACACTATTGTGTATTTCCAATATCATAACCCTATAATAGAACGTAGAACTAAATTTTTTTTTACTGACGCTACTCGAGAACTGTCATTTTTGATTCAGTACCAAAAGGTATTATCCCATTCTGATTACGCACGGATTATACGGGGATTAGGCAAAAAGGAATACCTACTATGTTTACGATGTTTCGGTACCTACATTCTTTTTACCCGACTACGCGAAGCAAAAAGGAGGGTTATGATTTTAGCAGCGTATGTATGTATGTATGTATGTATGTATGTATGTATGTATGTATGTATGTATGTTTGTGTGTTCATCTGTTCCCTCGCAGAGCCTTAACTACTCGGCCGATTTCAACAAATGAGGTGTCGTTGGATTCGTCTTAATCACCCAGGTAACATAGGATATTTTAATTTTGAAAAAACCAAGATGGCGGCTGTGCTGCGCCCTAAAGTGGTGGACCTAAAAATAAAAATTATCGGATACCATCGTCATGGGTATCAAATGAAAGGGCTTTAAAAGACCTTTTCAAAAATGTATAACACATGTAGCGTCAACATAACAAATAGAACAAAAAATTCAAAAATGTGTTTTTTTTTGTCCTTCTTGGTTCTATTCTGGGTGATAGTCCAAATGACTTACTAAAAAGCCCAAAAAAAAATAGAAGTTAAAAACTAAAACCCGACTACTAAAAGGCTTAAAACAAGACCTGCTTATCCTTAAAATAGACTCATAGATAATTAATCGTAGTCGGAGGACACCACATTCGCATTTGATAAACCGATGGCCTCCGACTACGATTAATTATCTATGAGTCTATTTTAAGGATAAGCAGGTCTTGTTTTAAGCCTTTTAGTAGTCGGGTTTTAGTTTTTAACTTCTATTTTTTTACTACAATAAAGCTTGGACCTTTATGTCTCAATTACAGAGATGTTACAGGTGATATGTAACAAAAAGGTATCTATGCTGTATTTAATAATATTTAGCTACATATGTATATGTAAATAGGTAAAGCAAGCTATCTTTAGTAGGCAGGTAAGTTCGTCAACAAAGCCTGGACCTACATCGGCTGCATTCCATCGAGGTGAACGACAGATCGAGCCTTCGTCTGAGCAAGGTCGACCCAGTGAAGGGGCAAAACGAAATAGCACGTAACTTGCCAAGATATCTTTAAAAATCTACCGCTAAAGTAGCCTTTAAGGATGTAAACATACAGACCTATAAACTGTAGAGTTAAAGTTGCTGAGTAACAAGTTTTCTTCTATGTTTAAACGCTTCCTTGTTTAACCCTTTTGAGTATTTCTTCTCTTATCTTTGGAATTGAATGGTCAATAGCAGGTAATTAGAAAGTGCTTACGTGCTAGCTCGTAACTTGCCCGTCAGTACATAATTTCTAATGAGTAATTGAGAACTATCAATATTTGTTTCCGCGGTGACTTATTGTTCAACTCACTCTCTCCGCCGTAAGTTTTTCTTTCATTCCCCAAGTTTTCTCTCCTTTCACTCTTCTTTAATTGAACGAGGGAGCGAAGCGAGCGAAGTTCTCCGAGTCTACTGGAATAATCCGGTGTTTGTATGTATGTATGAATGTTCATTCAACGATAACTTGAGTAAATTTGGTCGGATTTTTAAGTTCAAACATGAGCCAAATCGGTCAAGGGTTCTACTTAGTCCTAGGTAGGTAGGTAGGTAATAATATGAGTTTTTAGGTTTACTTCGCCCTAACTACCATAAAAGTTATTAGTAGAAATATATTTCTATAGGATTGAAGTAAAACTGAAGCTCAATGACACTTCTATGTCTTAAAATTTTTCAATAAATTATATTCAAGGGTTTTTTGATAGATTGAGTCTCCATTGAGTTCTATCATTCACGAGGCGGATCAGCGGATGATGGTGCTTTTGCGTAGCCCTATTTGGTCTAGGTAGTAGTTTCCTATAGAAGAAAGATTTCATGTAAAATGCTCTTCTGAATAGGGATTTTTCCAAGTGTCAAATTTGACAGCGATTCGCGAATTATCACGCAACTAAATCTGTGGTTTGTATGGAAACCACAGATTAATAGACTGATTTTGACAGTTATTCGGGCTATTTTTGATGCCCGGAAAAAACCCCATTGTACATAACTTTTTTATATTCTGTGAATATAACTCGAATAATTTTATGCCTACTAGAGCAACTTAAAAATATTCCTCTAACACACGTCTTTCTTTCCACATTCTCCCACGTCCTAATACTAATACGCTATTCTTCATGCTTAACTTACACTATTTGCAAGAGATACAATCTATTCTATCTATCGTTGTATCGTCGACATAACTGATGTTTAAAACAGAACGTGCGTGAGGTGAGAACAGTAGGGTAAGCATGAGTTCGGTGCGACTAGTATTGAAAATCCAGTATACTTATCATTCAAAATCATGACTGCTGGATTTTTTATAAACATAATGATGTTTATACGTTTACTTATTAAACATCTGTGCCTCAAGTCTGTAAGGTGTATTCTGTTCGATAGGATCAAATATCGCCGTTTTATCAAGCAATTATGTGGCCACCCCTAACAGTGTCAGAGTTTTTAGGCCGTCGTTTTCATTGCATAGCTACAAGTTACACGACAAGCCCTCTTGATTAATGATGGTATCTATCATATAATGTGAGCATGTGAATATAGCCCTTTTCCAACAACTTTGATTCTACTTAAACACCACCTTTCAAGCTTGAGGTCTAAAGGCCTCTCTACATTCATGCTGCGAAGCTCCACTAAAAGTTTTGCACACACGCCCATATAGAGCCAGTCTCGCTCGAGAGAAATGACAACATTGGTCGAGATAGTATACCTACTTCGCGGCGCGAATGTGGAAAGGCCTTAAGATTTAAATCAGAATATGCGTGAGGCGAGGACAGTGTGTAAATTATCATAGGCGGCCGTCTTCCGATGGGGGCCGCGGTCAGTTGACCGGTGAGACAGGTCCACCGACCGTTACCCGGGATTCCTTCGTCGCATGCTAAATATCGCGCTACGTGTGCCTATTATCATGTTTTCGGTGGCAAGCGCTCTTGACGACGACGGTTTGTTTCAAAGTTTTTGAAGATTTATTATAAGGTTAAAAAATTCGCTTGAGACATGACTTGAACCCGCAGCCTCTTGCATTCCATTTTTTCTACAGCACACAAAGTCACAGTTTGTGGTTAAATATATGAAGCCGGTGGCTACTTGAAAGGGAACTAACTCATCTAAGACTTATTGTCCGCATGCGAAATATTGTGATATTATACATCTGCCTATTACCATGTTTTTTGAGTGGCATGGCGGGAAAAGACGTTATCGATGGCAACGGTTGGAATAACCTCTTGGTGATGGAAGAATAAGAAGTGGGCTTACTTGGCTGGATGGGTAGATGGAAGAATTTGCTAAGAGCTTGGACTCTATCAAAAAGGAGCGGTTTAGTTTTTTATTTTAACCTTATGTATACTTTGTTCTTCGTTTATTTGAATTTGTATTTGTCAACCAATGACATTATGTCATTGTTGTCAACCCTAGAACGCTTGGACTTGGATTGGTAATGATGTTCATGAGTTCACGACACATGAAAAAACTGACATCAAGACTTCAAGACACCAATAATTAGGCCTTCCTTGCCATCCTTTACTTACGATATCCCATTTGAAGACAGATACAAGTTTTGGAGTTTTGGAGATGGCCAATGTCGTGCGAAAGTGGCTAATACTCGTAGTCGTGCGAAAAGGTAAAGAAAAGGTGTCCCAAAAAGTCGTGTGCCTATATCAAAAACGAACTAAGGCCTTTTTGCATCTACGTAATGAAATGATTTATACAGCGTAAAGTGGCACCTTCACTCACACTAGATGGGTTAAGAGACCACTCGGCGCTGCAGTGCCTAGTACATTGTTTTAGATGGTGTAGGCTTAATCAAAGCATATGCCAAATTAGCGTTTATTTTCGTCTAGCCACGTTTAATTCTACAGCGGGGCAAGTAGCAACAGTAACTTTTAATTGCGTCACGGCAACTTTAATTACATCGCATTTTGATATTCGAGAGAATTACGGCAGGTGAAGGGTGTTTGGTGGGTCAGGTCTGGATCCCAAAAACGAAATATTCCTGCTCTATGCAGTATGTTAAACATAAGCCTTTTATTTTAAGTAGGTAGGTATGGCTGCCGTCAACGTGTCGGCGCACAAAAATCATTAACTTAATTGTGAATTTATTGACGGTAAATAGAGTCCATTCTCGCGCAGATAAAGACAAAAAAGTGCATAGTCCTACTTTATGTTTTTTTTGTTTAATGGGTACCTACCATGACTTTGATCAAAAATTTCTAGTAAGTACCAGGTAGATATAACGGGAATGCTCCTAAAAACTACCAAATTATACCCAAGGGCGAGTCTCGAGGCTTCAAACAGGAAGTAAATTGCAGTTGAGCGGTGTTTGTCCAACCTGCGATCAAAGTTCAAGTGGGTAAGGTCGAGAGTTGTCTGGTACAGGGGTGTGAGCTTTCATCTTGGGGTACGAGGCAATGTTGCCATGTATAGGATGGGCTAATTGCCAAAAAAATATACTTAGTGTAGCCTGAAATTACGTTTTATGTAAACTTCCTAAAAATAATAAAGTAGGTGAAGCCGGTTCTAAAAAAAATTATTAAAAAGTACGGTCGGCCACAATCTCAGATACCCCATGGCAGATCTTATCGCGCGCGGCATAAGGGCGCCAATCGAACAAAAAGGGGTATCTGAGACTGTGGCCGACTGTACCTACCCAACATAATATCTGACATTTTACTGAATGTATATTTGAGTGTATATATTTTAGGCGTTAATAAAATCATCAAGTTATCCTGTTGCGTACCAAATAATAAAGAAAAAGGGAAAAGATCGGCAACGTGGCAACACGGGGAGACAAGAGACAATAGTCGCCTTACAATGTTAAATGGTAGGAGGAAGTGCGGGCTCTATAATGTAATTCATTTAGAAGCCTTTGTGCTCGATTCTTGTTCGATGGATCCTTTGGTTCATTGGCTTATTTGATTTGGTCTCCGTGTAGACTCGAGAGTCGGTTTCCTATTAACAATTAGGATACACTAATTAGTTTTATTAAAGCTATCCACGGCTTCATGCATTTCACTGGTCCGATTAATTTCATATTTTGTTTTCTGATTTCATTGGAGATGTAATGGAATTACTGTTATGCGTAGGGTTTAGGATTCATTTTCCTTATTTTATTGAATAAAGAATAATTCATTTCTCAGAAAAGTATACGTTTTAAGCTAAGACTTAGGGCTCATGCACACGGAGTTCAATTAAATTGAGCGTCGTCGTCGTCGCGGCAGTTTTATCAATATATATTTTTTATTTGAAAACCCATTCTACCTTTACCGGTTGCCCTATTGCGAAATACGGATACATTTATAGGTCGTGATGTTATTTCAAAATAAACTGTATTTAGGTACCTATCTCAAAATAGTTGGTTTGTATAAACATTCTAACGGCAACGACGCGTAAGATAAATGCACAAACATTTTAGATTAAAAAAAAGTAAAAAAAAAAGTAAGATGTAGCCTGTACAATTGTATATTTGTTAGATAAAAAAATTGTCTAAAATAACTAGCTAGCTAGTGCGTTACGTTTCCATAAATGTCTCGGTGTAATTCTCCATAATTATTACGGTTAAGATAAAAGTCCCGTTTTGAGTTTAAATCTACAGGGTACTGGTACAAGTTTTTTGTAGTGATCAGTAGACAAGACAGCCTACTTACAGTTCCGCTATCGACTTAGAGTGCACCCTGTAGTTACGTAAATTATAAATAACGCTCAATTTGCGTCGTAAGTAATAATAATTTATGGTCCAGCGGATAGATGATGTGCAGAATTCACTTCCTTCCATGTGTTTAATTACTTATATTACCTGTATGAATAATTTTGCACGTAATACGAAGTAGGAATTGGTATACATATATATTATCTTAGAAGATTACGAAACTGGGCACCCACAGTCCCACATATTTGCCCTCGTTTATTTAAGTTTCCTTTCTGTATTTCCTCACGATGTTTTCCTTCACTGTTCACCCGCGGCGGCTCAGTTGGCTCCACACGTATTGACCTGTCTTTCCTATGGGCTCGGTCGACTAAGCTGTCAGGATGGTATAGGTGCTGGGCAAGCCTACTCCATCTAAAGCAATGTCCCAGGCACTGCAGCGGTGCCACTGGACGCTGTATAAATCATCTCATTACGTAGATGCAAAGGCCTTAGTTTTTGTATTTAAATAAGTAGGTATATTAATAAAAATAAGTTAAGAAGTAATAACTTCGCATAGTACACATTACCGCTAATATGTACCTAGTTTATAAATCTGTTAGCAAGTGATAATCTGACGTTAGAATCTGAATATACTCAAACACACATTTTGAAGTTCTATGAGAGCTCTTATGTCATACTCTGTTGATTGCTTTGAAACGTTTCTCCTTAAAAAATAATCGAATCAAGTATGTAGTAACTACGTATCTATATATTTTAGCCAGTTCAATGTGGGTTGGAACTTTGGCAGTCAAAGTTACGCAATGAACAGTAACTTGGTTAGTTAATTTTGCGTGTGAAGGTGAAAAGTTATACATGCTAAACTTATAATCCTTCTTAAGGGTGGACGATAGCAACGTTGCGGGAAATCCAATATTTTCAGTTTTTTACATTTTGTAGCTAAACAGAGCTGAATTATTGTTGTTCTGTTGTTTATAATAATGAAAAGAATACTATGTTATTGACGCGAACGAAAAATCGCTGAAAAAAAAATAGCTGTTTAGGTACAAAATGTAAAAAACTGAAAAATTTGAATTTCCCGCCACGTTGCTATCGTCCCACCTTAAACTGAAAAAAAAACAAAATAAAAAAAGACTTTCGATCCTGCCAGGATTCGAACCTGGAATCTTCTGATCCGTAGTCAGACGCGTTATCCGTTGCGCCACAGGACCCGTAGAAGTGAGTGCGAATTTACGTATCTTATTACGAGACGACAAAATACCTACTAAAGTTCAAGGTTGAATCAACATGCCGGAATGTTCTTTTTATTCTGCATGAATATTACTGTTTTGAACTGTTGCAGATACTTTTTGTGCTCTTGGCAACGTTCGGCCGTTAAAACGTGCTACGTTTGTGCGATTATCGCTCTTATGTTAAGCGACTTAGGAGTTACCTTTTAGATTATAACTAATCGAATTGATTTTTACCTGAACATGGTGGGCCATAATATGGCCACGTTATCTAGACACAAAAAAACAAACACCGAAAATGTAAAAAAAAAAACAATGCTAAGCGGAGATAGCGACAAGCGTAGATAGAAGAAATGTAAAGTATTTTTAGAAGGTTCTTTGTAATTATTAAAGAGATTTTACTGCTTTTCGTTCAGTAATGTGTGTTTTAGTTTGATATTAAACTGAAAAGTATTTTTTAAATATTGTTTTCATTGACTTTTGCAATGTTTTAACAACTCAAATTGCCAGATTTCTGACAAGTTCGAAAAGCAACTCAAGATGCTTAGTAGAGGCTCGCGGCTTCTGATTCATAGTGCCGTCTTCTATCGGTTTACCCTTCGAAGTTGGAACCAAGGAGGTTTTGTTTCGTTGGAACCACTGGCATGGATTTTAAAGCCATGAATTTTTGGGTCTTTTAGATCTCTTTCCTTGGATGGTAAGGAGTCTATGGTGTTGCGCATTAAACAAGGTGTTACAAAAGGTCCTAATAATTTTTTTACAGGGTAATAGCACCCGGTGATAGGGATCACAATCACAAATAGTTTTTTGCTCTATGACGTTCCGTTGATTTGTAAGCGCTGTGGCGGGAAAAAAATATTTTTAAAATTGGTTTTCATTGATTTTCACAGTATTTCATTAAGTTAAAACTAGGCAAATGCACCTACGTACAAAATCATGTATTTAAAGAAAAACTTAATCCAAAAACCAAACATTTTGGAAAATAAATGAGGTAATACATTGAAATAAAAAATTATTTTTTGAATTTTCTTTTACAGAAATGTCATTATGTTGACCAGTAGGTTACACCCTGCAAAAAATGTTGGGACCTTTTGTAACAATTTGTATGGTCGTTGCTTGATCATTGGCTCCACACACCAAAAAACACATTCATAACAATCTATAACTATTCAATCGCGCAAACCCATCCGCCATGTTGCAAATCCGCCATGTTTCGCTTGTGGAAAGCGCACGCGCGCTCGGAACGCGGCTGACCCGCTTCGCTGTAACGGGCCGCGGCAACCGTTGCGCGCGCGCAGACCATCTATGTGTTTACGTATCGGGTGGAGGGAATTAGTGACTCGGCTTCTATTCAACGTGTTACAAAGGGGCGGTGCGGAACCCTCAGTGAGCGAGTCCGACTCGCACTTGACCGGTTTTAAATACAAGGTGTTACAAAAGTACCTAACTCTTTTTACAGGGTAATAGCACCCTTTTACAGACATTTCAACCTAAATATTTTTTTTGGTCTATGATGTTCCGTTAATTTTTAAATTAATAAAATGTGAACGATGTGGTGGGAGAAAAGTATTTTTTAAATATTGTTTTCATTGACTTTCACAATGTTTTAACAACTCAAAGCTATGTAAATGCACCTACACGCACAAACATATTTTTAAATTTGAGCTAATAACAAAAACAAAAAAGTTAGGAAAAAATTTCAATTTTGAGGTTACAAAATAAAAATTGTTTTTTTCAACTTTTTTTATTTTTATAGATTTGACATCCTGTTGACCAGTAGGTTACACCCTGTAAAAAGAGTTAGGTACTTTTGTAACACCTTGTATAAAAAATGTGGCAGAAGAAATTTTTTTTTTAAAATATCGTTTTCATTGATTTTTACAGTATTTTAACAACTTGGATCTATGCAAATGCACCTACGCACGATTGATGCCCTTATGTCGCGTTTGGTAAGAACTCCAGATGTTGCAGACCGCACGGTAGGCCACAGTCTAGTCCCCATACTAGCTCTTACAGCGCGCGGCATAAGGGCGCAAATCAAACAAAAAGGGGTATCGTAGCGTGTAGCTGACTGTACATAGAGCATAAGGAGGTTTTGAACATAATGTGAAAGATTTGAAGAGGAATTATTTAAGCATACAGACAAAAACTGAGATAATGCTTAGGAATTTAATGATCAAGTCCGCTCATTTGAATTGGCGATCATGTCGCAAAACAGGTCCGACGAGTTCGAAAATTTTTGTTCTATCACACTTTTATAATAATTCGGTATAATTCGTGACTGTATCTAAATAGGTAAAACAGCCAAAATGCAATGTCTTTGAAAATATACACAGAATCAAATCAATACGAATTCTCTAAATATCTGGGGCATTGTAGAGCAAAATAGACGCAGTCACGTCGCCGTTGTCTTACAAAATTAGAACACCGAGTAGCACTTCTAGCATGACAGACTAAGGCCCGGTTTCTGAATTGAGAATTTTGCTAAGCAAATACTTAACTATCATTCTGTCACGCTCTTTTGTGAGAAATCTGCAGAGACAGGACGATACTTACCCATTTGCTTAACGAATTTCTCAATACAATTAACAATTAACGAATACAAACTTATCTTTAGACAATATTAAGAAACTTATTTCAATATTTTTTTATTTTGGTTCAGTAGTTTGGATTTTACAACGTTTCAAAGATACGGTTTTATGACATTCACGCGACGGTCTGCATACTGTTGGCGGTCATAGGAACAAAACATTTTAGCGCATAAAAACAAAACTACTGGACCAAAATAAAAAATATTTAAATTAGTTTCTTAATATTGTCTAAAGATAAGTTTAAGCCAATAACGGACTTTCGAACAAAAAACTTTGCCTACCCAATTCAGAAACCGGCAGTAAGGTATCTAGATTTGACTGCTCGCTTTACACTACAGTATGTCACAACAAAATAGGACATAGAAAGAAAGAGAGAGAGAGAGAGAGATCGGTTATCGGGCGATGTAGAGCTCGATACTCAGATAAATATAAATATTTTCCACTTTGTATTGTTTTTGTCACTGTATTCTAATTATTTTCGTGTAGTTTTAAAAGGTACACGTCTGATACGGGTTGTAGAAATGACATCTCTTTTATGCACGTATTGCAATGATGCAAATTGTTATTGTCTTGACAGGCAGTCTCTATCTAACTACCTATAGTCTTTAGTATATCTGTAACCATCGAATAGTTGGCGATAGCAATCTCGGCTGCGGCATTTTGTAATTTAAAATTACCGGTATCTTTTGATGTACTTTCTCGAGTTATGCAATTGAAATACTACAAACGAAGTTTGTAGACACTTTCTATTTAAAAAAACGACGGCGATTGGTTAGTGGTGTTCTGAACAAAGTTCTTTCTGCTATGAAGATTCAGTAGTTTCTAAGTTGGTGGGCTTTATAATAAAATGAATTATTCGTTTCCAACTAAGCCATAGTGGTTTTTGGAAAGGATTACTAAGGGTACAATTAATCTTACAGACTTAAATCTGGTTTCTAAAAATAATAAGCTCTGATGGCAACTCAGAAGAAAATTAACTGATTCTGTGGCTTTGCCAGATAAACAGAGATAATTTTATTACCGTACCATTGTTACGGTTTCATTAGAGTGTAAAAAGAATGAGTGTCGTATAGCCTGCTTGGTGCAAATATCGCGATGATTTGTTGCTCTGGTAAAGCGAATATCAAACTGTAAATTATAGCTGTGGTTACACCTAAAATGAAGTTTCGTGGTACAGTGCGTTTCACGAAAGAATTCCCTTGGGTCAAAAATAGTCCCTATAACATCGTAAGAAAGAGTTTCGTCAAGGGAACTCTTTCGTGAAACGCACTATCCTACTTCCTACTTACTATTATAAACGCGAAAGTTTGTAAGTATGGATGGATGGATGGATGTTTGTTACTCTTTCCCGCTGAAACGGCTGAACGGATTTGGATGAAATTTGGAATAGAGATAGATTAGACATCAGAATAACACATAGGCTACATATTATCACGCTTTTACACTTAGGAGCAAAGTAAAGCATATGTATATCCTTTTTCTGTAGTCCACGCGGACGAAGTCGCGGGCAAAAGCTAGTAGTGTTAATATTTACCAATGAACCATGAGTCAAAGGGAACTTCAACTGAGGCAGAGTACACATTACGCTTCCAAGTAATTTCTCAGCAGATTAATTCTGGTCTAAGGCAAAGCTGGTATCTGACAGGGACGCCTAGAGCTGGGAACGTTTGCCTAGTAACATACTGAAATACTGTCAGTGTTGATTGTAGATACAGTATTCAGATATTCTAGTCTAGGCTAAAATCGAACATGTTGTTTGTTCTAGATTCGATAAGATATGAAACTCTTCGGCGATCTGAGTTGGACGCAAAGAGGGATGAGTTAAATGCCCGTCTACCTACGGCGATCAATTCCTAGTTTGAAAATGGCATACTCGCATGCCCGCTATGCGAAAGAACATTTACAAAAATGATCGGCTACATAAGCCACATGCGAGCACACCAACGCCAACAGTGAGCCGTTCTCAAAGAAAAAATTCAAAGCAGTTCATAGATAGCGTTTACAGGTGTGTGTGTGGCCATAGAAGAACCGGAATACGGCTGGAATTCCGGTTCTTCTACGGCCTTCTAAGCGCCATCTATGAACTGCGAAATAGCGGAGTCGAAGTAGTCGCCAAGTCTTATCGCATCAGTGACAAAATAAGATTTGACAAAGCCCCGTCTAAGCGTTGAACATTATCCGATATACATTTTAAGTAAATAGTCCTCAGACAAGCAGTAGACTGGTATTAAAACCCTCTCGGGTTCAATAATGGACCCAGGTTCGATTCTCGGTGCTGCCATGTACACACGACAGCACGTCGAGGCTTACACGCTAGCACTCTACTCAGTTACGTTACGGGTGACATCGCAACAAAAGTTTACACTCTGACGTGCTGTCGTGTGTACTTATTAGCATTTATTGACATTATAAAGATTTTTATAAGGTTAAAACTTCGCTCGGGACAGGATTTGAACCCGCAACCTCTTGCGTTCCGTGCGGGCGCTCTACCAATTGAGCTACCGAGTCAAGTAACTGTCGATGCGAATTTTCTAACCTCATTGAAACTCGTCTTTTTTAGCCTTATAAAAATCTTTATAAAGTTCCCTAGCAGGGGTAAGTGCTTTAGAAAAATACGAAAAAGTATTTATTGACATTTTGTGAATTTTAATATCAATAACGGCGAAGCAAAACATCGTAAGGTACGGTCGGCCACAATCTCA
The DNA here is from genome assembly GCA_949319315.1 of Zelleria hepariella. Classification (NCBI taxonomy): domain Eukaryota; kingdom Metazoa; phylum Arthropoda; class Insecta; order Lepidoptera; family Yponomeutidae; genus Zelleria; species Zelleria hepariella. The sequence goes on along the minus strand of OX439387.1, from coordinate 6,930,809 downwards.
GATACCCCATGGCAGCTCTTATCGCGCGCGGCATAAGGGCGCCAATCGAACAAAAAGGGGTATCTGAGACTGTGGCCGACTGTACGTATAATACTCTCAACGCAAAAATCACCAATCCGCAGTGGGCACGCGTTGCCCAGCTTGTCGGACATGTCACTTGTACAGCTGACATCTTACAGACACGCAGGTTTCCCCACAGCGTATCCCATCACAAACCTAATTAACGGTCCCGGTTTTATTCGTCAGGTTTGTGCAATAAAAAGTGTAATAGAGCTCGCACATACACAGCAACTCGCAAACTCATAAAAGTGGCACGCGGTACGGCGAGAGAATAACGAAGGCTCGCTTGACTGATCGCGAGTAATTATTGAGGTAGTCTTGTTGTTCGCTGACACGACTTACATACGATACTTAGGCCTTTACGTCTGTAAAATACACCGAACTAAATCCCATAGAATCCGCATTTCGTATAAAATCTCAATAAAACCTTGTCCCCACAGAAACAAATGATATCAGCAATAGAACAATACGAAACATCATTTCGACCATACGTCTAATATTCGAATGTCAACCTTATTGCGTTAGTGTAGGTACAGTTTTACTTTAATTGCATAGACTACGAGCAAATAAGCTCCCAAAGGCAGTTTGGGCATCTATTTTTCCAGACACATTTCAGAGTTCTATGTTGTATCTAAAGTCTAATTCTTTATTCAGGATAGTAAACTGACAGATGGTAACTGTCACTTTGCAAAATAATGTTGCCATATTTATTGTAATAGTGATGCATTCCACTCGTTGTGCGATTCAGCTCAGTCACAAAAAAAAGCGAAATACGAAATTCCGCATGGTAGCCCGTGCGTCAGGAATTCCGGACGGAAAAAAAACCTTCGGAACGCAATATTTCCATAGATCATTTAAAAAACACAATTTTTAACGCATTTAACACTCCTCAAAAAAGTGGACCAAAACACACTTTCTCATTACTAATTAATGCATTTTTAGTTAATTTAATATAATAAGCATTTATAAAGTCATCATCACTCGGCCTATAAATCGATTATATCGATTACGCAATTCGATTCATGTCAAACTTTTTGTCACCACACTATTTATTTTTCACCAGAGACTGGTCACACCGTAAACGTCAGTGTACTATCTTGAATGAAGAATTAGACTTTAGTTTTATCCTTGATCGAAAGTAAAATAAGAAGATTGTCTTATCGGAGGTTGGCAATCAGCCCCTCTACCCATGACACTATTTTTTCAACATGGCGCAATTTACAAAATTCCATATATCTTTTTTTTTATTGTACAAAATTGCCTTACCTTTGAATAAACATTATACGAAATATACAAAATCAAAGCATGAGTATGCGAATTCAAAGAGAAATTAATTAAAAAACTTTGTCAATAATAAACGCAATAGAGTCAAGGGTAACCCCCCTGTTTGGCTATTAATTTCGCCCATTGAAGCTGCCAAACGAAACAAGTAGCTCGTGGTTTGTTGGAACCACTGCCACTGGCGAAGGTTTGAGTACCTCAGTACCTATTATGGCCATATAAAGCGCAACACCAAGAACGAACTCCTTCGACCTATCATCCACGGCAAGATGCCCGGTAGAACGAAATCAGTGAAGACCCAAATTAAGACCGTAAGCTTGTAAGATAATTCAATGTAAGGAGCGGTCGATTCAAGAACGCGCGATCGCTTATGAAGGAAGACTTATACGGACATAGGTACACGTAAATAGACAAGTGTAGGCTAAAGAAAAAGCAAACTGTTCTTGAATAATAATATGTTTTACTGATGTTTGCCGTGACCTTTAGATGCGTTCAATAATAAGAATTTGTGAAAAGAAAATAAACTAGAGGCATTGCTTGTGTGCAACGGTGATGTGATGACCAAGCTCGCTACTATTATAATTTCGCTCATGCATGCTCAATAAACACAGTATACAGGGTGGCCCAAACATAGACGTCAAGCGAGAAAATCTAAATAGCTGACACCGAGGGCTACCCGAATCACCCCCATGTATGTTCAGCCATTTTTTGTCGTTTAGAAGTTATGAGGCTTTTAAGGTTTTTTTGAAAAAAAATACCTGGCGTTGGATTTTATTTTGTAACTTTTTTTTCTTTTGATTTGTCAGAGATATTATTTATTTTTTAGGGTCTCAGATAACTTATCTATCACCAAAAAAATAATGGTCAGCTATGGACTTCTAGGACTTACCGCAATTTTGATCCAAAGTCCAAAAATGTTGTTTTCGAGAAAACATCACTGAAATAGTTAGTATGGGGAAAAAAATAAGTAGAGGTCTGAAGGACTTTTTATTGATTTCAAAAACTTTCCTAAAGCCTTAGTCTTCAGAATAGTACAAAAAATTTGTCACTTTATGGGACGTTTATTCAAGTAATTTGCGATCGAAGTCGAAAAACTGGAGTTGGAAGAAATTTTATTTAAATCGATTTTCATTTATTTTGGTTTCTTCGGACAAAAAACATTGCAGGTAGGCTTAATATCGCCTGTTAGCAATGCATTAGAAATTCATGGAAAAATAAAAAAAATACCATAAAATATTTAGATTTTTTTTTAGCTTTTTTTTGTCATTATTTGAATTTTAAGTTATTTTATTACCGAATTTACTTAAAAAACTTATGAAAAAAAAAAATTAAAGAAAAAAAAAAAAATAATAAAGTCCGAAAATTAAATGAGTTTTTTAAATAATTTTTCGTGAATTTCTAATGCAGACCGTACTGACAGACGATTTTAAGCCGATTTGCAATGTTTTTTGTCCGAAGAAACCAAAATAAATGAAAATCTATTGAAATAAAATTTCTTCCAACTCCAGTTTTTTGACTTCGATCGCAAATTACTTGAATAAACGTCCCATAAAGTGACAGGTTTTTTGTATTATTCTGAAGACTAAGGCTTTGGGAAAGTTTTTGAAATCAATAAAAAATCCTTCAGACCTCTACTTATTTTTTTCCCCATACTAACTATTTCAGTGATGTTTTCTCGAAAACAACATTTTTGGACTTTGGATCAAAATTGCGGTAAGTTCTAGAAGCCCATAGCTGATCATTATTTTTTCGGTGATAGATAAGTTATCTGAGACCCTAAAGAATAAATAATATCTCTGACAAGTCAAAAGAAAAAAAAGTTACAAAAGAAAATCCAATGCCAGGTAATTTTTTTCAAAAAAATCTTAAAAGCCTCATAACTTCTAAACGAAAAAAAATGGCTGAACATACATGGGGGTGATTCGGGTAGCCCTCGGTGTCAGCTATCTAGATTTTCTCGCTTGACGTCTATGTTTGGGCCACCCTGTATAATTGCCATAAAAACGCATCGTATATGTATCTAGTTTCTACATAGAGTGAGGAGAAGGTGATTGTTATCAGCTCAGCAAAAAATAAATAATTTTAGTGAAATGTAGAGAAAATGTGTTTCGTAGGCGAGTCGTGACTAGTAACTTTTAGTTATGACAGATAAAACTTTCTTGATTACTGCGAATTTTATTAATTACTGTGGACGAACCTAAGGTGGGTATGAACTAAAGTAGAAGAGTACGCAACTTGATCCCGAACACCAATAGTTAATAAGGAACGTCTGACACTCAGCTTAGAAGGTAAGTCATTTCCACGAAAGCAGACCTTTTTACCGAGAAACACGTGATATATTCCTAAAAAGCCAATGGGTCTTAGCCTTAGCCATCTTAGGTTTTGTTACAAATCCTTCTTACTTTAGTCTCTCTGATAAAATGGAATTTACCCAAGGGTTTTTAAAGAATTGGGGGAAGAAAAGTTGGTTTTTGCGTCTGTACCTATTTTTGCCGCGATTTTTCGAAATGGAATGTTTTTATCAGAAAAAATGGAACTTCCCTTTGCCGAAAGCCATTCAATTTCAATGCGGGTTATGAACCTAATCACCAGATGTGATTCGACTTCAGTTAGCACTAAGTGGGGACCTTAATAACTTAAGTGTACTAAAGAGAGTGGAGTGTCTCTCAATTTCGGAAAGGTCCGACCCTGTTATTCGTTTGGAGACCTCTCGCAACCCTGCGTGTAGTTATCTTTTCCTTTTAGGCGGAAAAATGAGGAAGCTTCATTTTTAGGGGTGCGTTTGTACTTTATGTGAAAGAAATCCTTCAGTCTTTCGCGGTTTAACTTACTCAATAATAGTTATAACAACACAATACAGAAGAACAAAAAAATACTGTGTAGTTTGTTCCATCCACCTATCCAAGGGTATCCAATTGGTTGGGATTATGATGGAATGTGGTTTCTAAGGTCACAAAGATTTTAACTACAACTTTTTAAGCATTATCGACATAAGAGATTATTAGAGGGAGAATGAAGACTTACCGACCATAAATACCATAAGTAATTGGGTAAATTTTGGAAGAGGGACAGAGATAGGTGGTATTTTAAGTATACTAACGAATTTATTTAGGCGGAAAAATGAGGAAGCTTCATTTTTAGGGGTGCGTTTGTACTTTATGTGAAAGAAATCCTTCAGTCTTTCGCGGTTTGACTTACTCAATAATAGTTATAACAACACAATACAGAAGAACAAAAAAATACTTTGTAGTTTGTTCCATCCACCTATCCAAGGGTATCCAATTGGTTGGGATTATGATGGAATGTGGTTTCTAAGGTCACAAAGATTTTAACTACAACTTTTTAAGGATTATCGACATAAGAGATTATTAGAGGGAGAAGGAAGACTTACCGACCATAAATACCATAAGGTATTGGGTAAATTTTGGAAGAGGGACAGAGATAGGTGGTATTTTAAGTATACTAACGAATTTCTTTAGGGTTTTTCATAAGGTTGGGTTATATTTGGTTTTCTGGTCTAGGATTTTGAAAAGAGCTCGTTTGCTATTGGATTTTGGATTGCAATGATTCGGAAAGAACTCTATAATTGAGCGAAGCCGAAAGTTGCATTTTATATACCGATCTCAAGTATGCCTACATTATATTTATATCACACTGTAAGAATTTTTTAATGCGTCTGTCACTCATATAATAAAGCCGCGTTTATCGGCTAAGTGTTTACGTAAGGCAGTATTAAGTCACCTCAACAAGGAGCTGTTTCCTAGTTCTTCAATTAAACGCGAACCCCTACCGTGTTTTCATAACTAAGCACTTAGTTTTTAATAGCAGATCTAGAGACATGAAGGGACCACTCAACTTACCTACATCTTAAAGAGCAGCTCTATTAGGTACATAGGTACTCGAAATCGGCAAAAGCATATTATGTAACTGAAATTCGGTCCCGTATTTAGAAGGAAAATTGTCAAGATTGTGTGAACGAATATTCTTATTGAATCAATCTTTTACTCAGTACTTCGTCCTGAACTTGGGCGGACCGGACAATCGCTGTGCGTTTATGTATTAATTCAGATACATAGATAATAATTATTTTCAGAATTATACAGATTTTCTATACAGATTTTCTCAAATGGGTTTCCATTACAATTTCCCTAGTGAAAATCCTTTCGAATTCGAATACAGCGCGTAGACGCTTACATGCGTGAACTCTATTCACTTGCGTTACGGGCGCCTTGCAACGAAAGTGTAGGGGTCTCCGTGCTGTCGTGTTTACGATTTGACGTAGGTTTTTGGTCTTTGGGTCTCTCTTATACAACGGCTGTAGAGATAGTTGGTCTTCTGACTTTTCTAACTTTGTGCACTAAGACAGCCATAACCGTAGCAAAGCAAGTGAACTAATAATAGTGCCAACTGCCAAGACACCAGGGAGTTAAATAGGTATACTAAAAGCTGTATTCACACACCGGATGCATGCGGGATGATTTTTAATGGATCCGTTAAAGCACCTTGAACGTAATTTTGGTGCTTGCAAACTTTGGCTTGTGAGTTTTTGTAGTTTCCCGGGTGAGACTTGCAGAATGGAGATCTTCATTGGTTTTTACTGCTCAAAGGTCAAGTTTTAGCTAAATTATAGATATTGAATAGAGCTTCATCAACTTCTTCAGAAAAAATGCTGTTCTGATTTTTTCTTGAATTTTCAAGTAACTTAATTATTATCTAGGTTTGATGCAGAGATTTTGCAGTTGGTTGTAGAATATTTTTTTACCACAAAATGCAAAGGGCATACACAGAATATTCAAGTTCTAAAATGTGTCCTTTACAGAATTTAATTTCAATAATACCGCGAATCATCTAGCTTGCGGTTCAAGTAAATTAAGCTCTAACCACAGCTTAAACTGAAAAGGAGAATAATTTTGATTATTGGTTTCATTCTCATACCAAATGCGAGATTTATCTCTATCGCTGTTATATTAATAATCAGCGCCTCTGCCTACTCCTTTTGTACACCGGCGCGAGGATGCATCGGAATGGGGGCGCAATCAGCATGACGCATCTAAGCCACTGATATATTATCATTGTGGAGGCAGAGTCCTAGTAAACCTCTAGCAAACTAATCAGCACCTCTGCCAACCCCTCTTGTACACCGGCGCGAGGATGCATCGGAATGGGGGCGCAAGCCGCGTGACGCATGTAAGCCACTAACATATTAACATTGTGGAGGCAGAGTCCTAGTAAACCTCTAGCAAACTAATCAGCGCCTCTGCCTACCCCTCTTGTACACCGGCGCGAGGATGCATCGGAATGGGGGCGCAAGCCGCGTGACGCATCTAAGCCTCTAACATGCGGAGTCAGTGGCGCGCGGCTGAGCCGGTTACTACCTGCTTGGCCCAACACTTGCCCTGGGTGTCCCCGTTTGACTAACAGTACCTACCTGTGCCTATTGAGGAATTCATTTAACTATTGGCTTGACCAGTGACCGATAGGTAGGCAGGTAACTAGAGAATTTGGTTTCGTGACAGGTGTATCAACTTCAATTGGATCCACGCCTTGACGAAAGTTGGATCTTGGCATTTTCTCAGAATTATTGTCAGGTAATTTCAAAAGAAAAAAAAAACGGTACGTAATTATTCTTCAAAATGGACTACCTATACTAAATTCCGTAAAGATGTCAATGTAAAAAACGATTGAATGAAACGTTGTAAAAGCTCGGCGTAGAGCGCGTTGAAGTCTTTTGCTCTAGCGCGCATGAGACGCGCTTGCAACACGCATAGGCCACTCTAGCTTTATTACCACCATGTTTCATGCCGCGATACATTATCAAATAGCTGAAGAAGGCTTTAAGCTCGCCAGCTGGGGTCACGAAACTCCATAAAACGAAGAAAGTTGCCCAACATTCCGAAAGCCGTCGCGCAAGTATTTTGGACGGACACGTATTTCGTGGCGCGCCCACTTGCTCACTGCCTCACACACCTGAGCCTCTAAGTGTGTCAACTGCACACTTCTTGAACCCGCCTGATCGATGGACACCACTTTCACATTACCTTTGCTACCAGCGTATACGTATACCTATCTACATATCAATACCTTAGAGTCTTTTAAAGGCCTACCGCTTGTAAATAGGTTGATGCACTCTGAGGGATGCCGGATATACCAGGCCTGAATTAAAAATAGAACCAACCTGTTATTTGAGTCCTTGGGTCCGAATAATGTTAGTATCCTGTTAAGTCACTTTTTAGTCTTCACAAGTATGTGTTGAACCACAGAATTCACTTCACTATACTAAGGAGAGGTCCTCGCGCATGATTGCGAAGCCTGTGCGGTTGCCGTGGCCGCCAGCTCAGCACTGCGGCGGCTTTGGTTCGTCGGTGCGCCCGCGCAGGTAAGAATGAGAATACGGTGTCTTGTGCACACGCACAGGTTTGCGTCTGTGTGAGGCGCTCGGCCGGCGTCGCTGTCGGGTGCCTCTGAAATAATGTAGAGTTGCGCTTGCACTGTTTGTCGCAAAAGTTGAAATAGTTTATGAATGAATTAGTAAAAATGCTTTCCGGGCTAAGGTAGCATGCGTAGACACAATTTTTGTCTATATTTTATATACTATCTCTACAGATAGGTAAGCGTAGTCCACGGTGGTTATGTTAGGGCACCAGGAAGCTATAATATAAAATTCCCAAGATTTCTTTTTGCCCCATTACTTTTCAGGGGATGGTTTTCTGGAAATTATTCCTTAGTACCTACACCTCTACATAATTATATTAAGAAAAAAAATCTTCGATGGCTGCGGCAGTAGGAGTTTGTCTCAGTCAGGTACTGTTTTCTCTTTATGTTAGTAGGAATAAAAATATAGGGTAACTGCCCAGTTCTTTTTAAAAAAAGGCGTGTCTTTAACTTCACTCAAGCACCATGCATTAAAATAATAGCAATGATCACGAAGTTATCAAAACGATGACTCATTATTATTTTACAAGATTGAGATCTTATCTAATCTCCACACAAATTAGTAGAGTCAGTACTAAAGACGCCTATACTATCATAAATGAAATACTCGTCAAATTCTTTCCTGTTTTACAACTTAAACTTTCGTAAGCATTGAATATTTTATATAGATTTAACGATTTCATTTTTTTTTGTAATTTTCTTGTTTTTTACGACACCTTTCAGTCCAAATACAGTCACGCTAGGATACAATTGTTTATTCGATTGATGCTCTTATGGTACGCGTGATAAGAGCTACTATGGAATATCCTAGCGTATCGCTGACTTCACCCCTAGTGGTGCTCTATCTCTAGGGCCGCTATTTGACACTTGTGTCAAATTAAATATTTTTTACTCTTCCCTTCTTTGTCACACCTTCCTTGCGGGAGTGAGAAGACGGTACTTACCTTCCACGCACACATAAACGCGCTAACTGTATACCTACAGTTGCTGGTAAAGCAGACGCTCCATACATTTTTAACAGCTCTTCCGAATGCAAGGCAGCGCTGGCCACCAACCATAATGTACAGTCACCCACACGCTAGGATACCTCTTTTTGTTCGATTGGCGCCCCTATACCGTGGTCGGTAAGAGCTGCCATGGGGTATCCTAGACTGTGGCCTACCGTACTCGGCATGAAGTTTCAAACAAGACAGGCCAGAAAATAAAAATAAAAGAAAGAAGGAATGTTAAACGCTTTGTTTTGTATTGTTAGGAACGCCTCCTTCGATGAGAGTTTGATTATCTGATAGTTTTAACAGTTTAGGTATTTTACAAGACTCAGCGATGGTAACATGGAAAACTTTTTATACAACGTGTTACAAAACATCCTAACTCTTTTTACAGGGTGTAACCTACTGGTCAACAGGATGCCAATACTGTAAAAAAAAAATCAAAAAAACAAATTTTATTTTATAACCTCAAAATTGAAAATTTTTCATAACTTTTTTGTTCTTGGTATTAGCTCAAATTTAAAAATATGTTTGCTCGTGTAGGTGCATTTGCATAGATTTGAGTTGTTAAAACATTGTGAAAGTCAATGAAAACAATATTTTAAAAAAATCTTTTCTCCCACCACAGCGTTCACATTTTATTAATTTAAAAATCAACGGAACGTCATAGAGCAAAAAAAAAATTTAGGTTGTGATCCCTGTCACCGGGTGCTATTACCCTGTAAAAAGAGTTGGCATCTTTTGTAACACCTTCTATTTTCTAAAGCACTAACCCGTGCTAGGGAACTTTATAAAGATTATTATAAGGTTAAAAACTTCGTTCGGGACAGGATTTGAACCCGCAACCTCTTGCGTTCCGTGCACGATACTAAATACACGATACTGGGAAATACCAAAGGGAAATACTAAAGGGAAATACTAAAAGGGAATCTTGGCTAAGGGGAAGTTAGGAAGACCGAAAAAAAGATGGAGAGATATTTTCTCTCAAAGGTATGGACCTAGTTGGATGACTAAAGCGATAGAAAGGCACTATGGGGGGAATAAGGGAGGCCTACGCCGCTGAGGCGACTGCCTTTAAAACAATTAAATAAAATAAAGATAAAGATAAATTTATTTTTCTTGCCACAAATTTCTTAAAGGTAGGGTAACAGACACATAAATAAGATAAAAAATTGTGGAAAGCTGGAGCCTAAACTAGACCAAAAGGTCTGTATTTTAGGTCTCCAGGCCTCCCATTTACAGGCAACAGTGTAGTAAGTTCGTAAGTTCCACTCACTTATCGAGAATAAGTTAATATTATTAATATTTTTTTAACTAGCATATTTTATGCATTTTGAAACGTATGTTTTTTTACTTATACTTTTTCTTATAAAATTAAGCTACACTGTAGAATCTGACTAGTCATTATAATATCCCAAATATTATAATGTGGGTGGAGATACCATTGCTGTGTACTATCTGTGACAGATACTAACATACAATACAGAAAAAAATATAAGGGTATAATGAAAGGGATCGGAATTCGATTCAAACAGGAACCGAATCAAGATCACCATTTCTCCTCGCCAAAAAACCTACTCCTTGCGAGTAAAAGTCAAACTCTTACATGACAAAAAGCTGTCATTTTACACCAGCACACGTATAGCTCAATATACCCTGTATGAATTCAATGTTTTGAGGACGTAAACATACGTTCAGTATCATCCATAGCAGAGAAGAAAATGAGGCAGAGGTACTATAACATTTATATTGGTTTTGGACTCTATTCCAAAGCAATAGAGTTCAATTTAATGTGAAAGCTATACTACAACGGCCTTATAAAGGGTTACCTAAGACTAGACATATTGGGTTTCCTACCGCGTTAAATTAAATTTTTAACCCCCGACACGAAAAGAGGGGTGTCATATTATTATGTTTGACCGCTGCGTTTATGTGTGAGAGTGGGTCTGTCTGTGGCAACGTCGTAGCTCAAATAAACGGGTGCTTAAACGGGTGAACCGATTTGAATGCGGTTTCTTTTATTTGAAAGCAGGTTTTGTACAGAGTGTTTTTATACATGTATTATCAAAATCGGTTCAGCCGATTATGAGATGTGCTAATTTGAAATCAAGGGTCAAGGGTTTTTAAATTTGTAATTTAATATTTATGTTTTTAACTTTTTTTAATGATGTAATATAAACTTTATTAGAACATAATTTAACTAAATTAAAACTAAATATGCAAAAATATTGAAGACTATTATTAATGTATACATGGTAATACAATTTTATTTATTTTAATTAAATTCCTTGTCATGTTATTAACACTTTATTTACCAGTATGATTGTTTATTTTTATGTCAGTTATTTAGCAATCAGATGGTATATTGCCCTATGTTACTGTCTCTAAATCAAATGACTTTCCGATAACAAGTGCAGCAGCTGCTATTCTTAACAAGTTTTTATTTGTTTACCTCTGTAGAACATTGAATTGAGGGCCACCTTAGAGCTAACTACTAAGAAATTGGGCGAAAGAATGTCGGAACTTTCCCCTGCGTACGCGCAGGCTCGGTGCAGGTGACGTCATGACGTAATCAGCACCCGCTGCGTGGAAATGCGTCAAGTGGGTTGTGTCAATTGCTACCTAGAACGGCCAAACGGAACTTTGCTATTATATTTCTAGGTATTATAATAATTGGTGTGTGTAGAGAGTAGTGGCTTGGTTTTACGCGGATTATGTGAAACTTAAAAGTGATCTCTATTTGGTTAATCTTATTTATTCATATAAAAGTATATTATTATGTAAATGCACTATTGCATTTACATATCCACAAAAGGTAAAATAGCAACAGAAAATTTTGGAATCTAGAGTAAGTCAATCAAAATATAGACTTTTCGTCTTCAACATACTATACTTTTATCGAAATAACTATGTGCTGACGAAGTCACCGGCAAAAACTAGTTGGGCATAAATGCGCCATTCGTAGGTAGCAACAGCTAATGATGTTTGCAATTCATAGGTATGCAATTTAAATGGACAATACGCAATCACATCTATTACTACCGGTTAATTTGGGTGTTTACGCTAGTTTGTCAATGTATAAATTGTGTAATGATTAGTTTGCTAAACTAAATGATTTGGTGAAAATAAATTGTATGAACGGTGAAAAAAAAAACATTACTTTCCTGAAAATTAACTTGTTATCTATGGTGTCAAGACTTGAATCGCAAAAGAAAACTGTTTTTCTATTATTGGTTTGTATTACAAGGATCTCCTTAGTATAGTATAGTACCTGCCACAGCCTCGTCAGATAGCCTCAACATAAGAATGGTTACCAAACTTCTCTTTTGTTTAAAAGCTAATCTGATGTCACTATCGATGCCTTTTCATTGTATTCAATAGATTCGTTATGAATCACAGAGTGGTTTTAGAACATGTTTGATGATAATTTACTATTGTTATGGACGGGCCTATGGATAGAATGATGAATAATGTGCCTACATATCTGGTACTTTGTTACATAAACTTCTGTCACGACAGCTACATTATGTGTGTTCGAATGAATGTTGCTAATTGGTTATTGTGACAAGGTAATCAATTATCTTCAAACCCAATTACAATGCGCGAATGATTTCACAATATTTAGCATCCCATCGTGTAGGTTCTATCAACTAGAGAAAGGATGTCCCCAATTTGATTCGTTTTGGCATAGATCTTGATGATCAATGAACCCACAAGGTCAAATGTGTTTCGGAAAAGCGTAGTGAACACATGAAAACGACGTGAAAAAAATGCGTTTTTACCAAAGTCGTAGAACAAAAGTTGTTGGAAATCACATTTAAAGGTTGAGGTGTCTGAGGAATACAGTTATTTTAAAAAAACCTGTAGTAAATGAAAGTAAATGAGACAAAAAGAACATGAGCCAAATTGGTCAAGGGTTGACGAGTAAGGTTAAAAAGGAACATCGCGTTATCATGGCGTTATCCATTCGGGGCGAACTACTAGTCAATGGGCATTGTCAAATCATATTTTTATTCTATAAATCGAAAATATAGACATATAAATCGAGAATATAAGAAACTAATTTGAATATTTTCTTAATTTTAATGTAACTATTTTTTTATTAATTATTAATTATTTAAAATTTCTAAAAGTTTTGTGTATGACGTCACAACTGGCATTATGTACTAAGTTTCATTTATGCATTCATTTACGCTTTTAAAAAATTTAAATATGTTGACGTTTGACAAAATGTCAGTGTCAAGTCCACAAGAGTTGTGTGTTTTGACAGTTGTTGTTGTTGACGAATGTATTTTTTTAAATATTTGTAGGCAATGGAACTACCGCATTAGAGCCAATGATGACGTCATCGAAAAAAAAAATGAAGTAAACATTTTTGGCGACAAATATTAATAATCCGTTTTAATTTTACTTATTTAAACCCCTTATAGTAATCAGTATCCCTATTCCTCGAAATGGTTTTCAATTTACGACAATCGATGCCTCCCTGATCAATGCCCATTACGAGTAGGTATGTATGACTGTTGGGAGTCTCGGCAAACATGGGGGACACATAATATCATTCACCTAGCTTAGCATGAGCTCCATCTACTGATTTTGGAAATACATAGTACCTACATATTAAAGAGGAAAGATATGGTGCCTAAATATTCCCAACAACAATAGGCAGGGCAGATGAGGGTTAGTACAAAAATGATGGTGATTCTGACTATGATTACTCACTTGGGACCTGAGAAAAGGTACTAAATAATTGTTTTCCAACCCGCACCAGTTACAAAACTAAGCAACAATTGGGGTTTTAACTTCGTGGGAACCTGTCTCAGTCTGGCTGAATAGGAAACGTTATTACGAACGGTTCCTAGCTACATTGTTTTAGCTCTGTAATAGTTTCTATTGCTTCCGTATTTGTTCTATGATTCTATGGGATTCGCGGGTTTTTGCGCATGGTTGACGTGCAATCCGCGACGTCTGGTGAAGGCGCGATTTTTCGTAATTTAGCCTTTATTGCTGGAGCTTTTAGAGCTTTTATCGGTGCAGGGATTATATTCAATTGTGAGGGTGCAGGTTCCATCCACGATGGTACCTATTACCGCTACCACTGCAAATTTTTATATTAAAGAATTTTAGTTTTCCTCCATGAATAAAACTTCCGGACGAGGTCGAAACAAGTCGGCTATCCCGACAAACTACAAAAGTAAGTGAAATCGTTAAATTAATATAAAAAATGGTCTTCCCTTGTCCCTTGTTAACTCAGCTGTTGAAATTAAATATAGAAATATAATAAAATATATTAAAACCAATTAATTCTTTCTTTTTTGTTTAAAAAAACTACATAGTTCTAACTTGAACTAACTAACTAGAGGAGTTTATTCTATTTGTCTTTCTACCTCTTTAATTGCTTTGTTGAACATGACTAACTGCGTATATAAAATAAGACTGAATGTGTCTTTTGTTTTGTCTGAGCTGATTTTTTTGCGAAAGCCCAAGAAAGCAAAATCTAAATTACCTACCTATCGAATGTTTAGATCAAGTTTATCTAATTGGTAGGTAATTTAGATTTTGCTTTCTTGGGCTTTCGCAAGTGGTTTTTGTCTGAAGCTACACGAAACACTTTATCCTAAAATAAACAAACACCGTAACCGTATCAGTGTAGTATAATTACACGAAAAGTATCACGTACGAGATAATCCACTCAGCAAACAGAAATTACAAACGCCTATTCGTTTTAATTTAGCAACGAAACACACGACGCGACGCACGCTATTACATTTATTCAGGCGCATAAAAATAATATTTTATTACTCCTCTTGCGTGGCAAGTGAGACGAAACTGTACATAAAATACGCATTTATATTCCGTTCATACACAGCGGTGGGCAGTTAGCTGGCAGAGGTCCCAAGGGCGCGATCTTAATTACTCCCTTCAAGGGACATAAGCCAAATGAGTCAGCAGATTACGGACTTTTTCCCTTATCCATCCCTACCTTTATAACTGCCTTCATTATCACACTGAAGCCTGTTAATTTTTACTGAGTATGAAAGTCATTATGGCCTTTTGATGGACCATTTGAATAAGGCTGTATGAGTTTAGGGGGTTAGTGGAGTCAACACCTTTGTGGGCGAAGAACGACGATAATGTCACGGGTGGGACAAAAGGAAAATTTAGAAATAAATAGGTTAATTAAATTAGCCCCTAAACCGGCTGAGGACACAGGTCAGCTAAAGCAAGGAAAATAGGGTCAGATGGAATCGCAAAACAGTCATCCACTTTTTGAGTGCACTTGGGAGGATCCAGCTGGTGACTGCAACCAAGCTAAATTCGGGGTTCAAATAACTTTGTAGTCTGTTTTGCTATCGACACGATAAGAAGAACAACATATTAATAAGATATTGGGATCTCTACCCCTCCTTTTAATGTACACACGACAGCACGTCAGGACATCAACGTGCACATAAAGCGTTTAGGCGTTTCGTAACTTTTATTCCTATTAAAAATATATTTCTGCTAAAATGTCTATAATAATATACATGAAATCAACTCTACATACACGGAAAGTATCAACTCTATAGTTGCCGCAATATTTCAGCCTCAGAGTTTGTAGTTTTTAATTATTTACTTTGCATATTATTTTATTTGTATAGAAAAGTACGCATTACTTACACAAATAATCCTAAAGAAAATAGAGACCCGGGAAAACTATCGGATACCGCAAACCAGTATCGCGTCCACTGATCCCATCTACTTTCCGAAGCATCCCTAGAGTTCGAAACTAACTCGGGGTAAGTCGATAACAAGAGTTGAGCTCAAACGCAAAAGATCCCGGCACGGGGTCAGCGGCGGAATTGTCCCAAGAAAAAAGAAAGACAATTCAATACTATATCTTTTGGGCGGAGTCAGGGTAACAGCTCCTAAATCATTGCTTACAGGCGCTTGTCTGAACTCGTGAGTTATGCTAGTATTACTAAATTAAGTACGCAGATATCTTCTTGTAATGTTGAGTTACTGAGGTGTTTTTTCGTGCTGAAATTTTGTACGCGGTCAGTTGAGACACTTGGCATGAGAATTTTATTTGAAGAGGTATTTTCTGTTGGGCTCGAGAGTTATTCTAATTATAAGCTTTGCTAATAAAATAACGCAGAAAATACGCTATGCTAGACGGACAATCAGAGAAAACTAGCCTATGACAGACTCGAAAGGTAACGGAACCCTATAAACACAACAAACATGACTAAACAGTCGTGCTGATTTGTAAGTATCCACTGTATTATTAAACGAGAGTCGGCACCTGTTTTATTTACGCGAGAGGATGTGCCCCGATCGGTGAGCCCTTTTTAAAATTAAAATCCTCTCAGAAAGGACCACGTGGGTCTCCAGAGGGCCGCAAAGTCAACGCGGACTCATTTCGTCTAAGGAGTTTACGACCGCCCGTGGGCTCCGTACGTGGTTGTTCTTTCTAGGAAACATCCTTTGTTTAGTTTCAGAGTGTTTGAAATTCTGAGTTAGATGATTTTGGAATTCTCATGAAGGCTTTAATTTAATTCGCATATAGACCTTGTTTTCTTTTCCTGAAAATAAATTAGGTACCTACCTATTCGATATTATACCGACGGAGACGGTCCCATGGTAGGTAGAGTCTTATTTTAATAGCGTCAATCGAACAAAAAGGGGTATTCTATCGTATCGAATATTTTTGTTTGATTTCAGGCAATGTTTTATTAGCCTATACATACTCGAAGTGATTTATAAACGTACAGCGGAATAGATATGTTAAACAAAACACTTATTATGTCGTCATGTTCTCGGCTGATGAATATTCAAATTGGATTTCGGGACTAAGTACGTTTTCACTGTATCAACTTTGCTGTGAGTGTACATTCTACTGTGTATAACTTTGTCTGTCGTATTTTGTTACAAATTCGCTGGAACTTGCTGTTTACGTTTTACCCTATTTTGATAAGCTTTAAATTAAAGTCTTTAATCATATCTAGTTAGTAGGATTAACAAAGAGAACTTGTTATTTGTCACTTAAACATTGCGCTGTAATTGCACAAAGCGACAACGCTTTTACCACAGAGGAAGAAAGGACTTGTACGAAGGGATGAACTAATGCACCAATAAGTTTGGCATGAACCGGAGAACTTTTAGATATGAGGAATTTTCTTCAAGAATAAGTTAATAAAACTGAATCGCATACGGAGAATAAAACGGAATAAAATAGATCTCAACTCTCAAGGAATTTATCTTTTGTCGTATAATTCCGAGATCGCGCTATTGTTTAAAAAAAACTGTTGCTCAACCAGTATCACTGCTGGGAAAGAGATTCACATGTTACATGTCCTTCAGTTCTTTGTAAGAGCTACTTTCTACAGCTCTCTATCTTTGGCCACTTTGCATCATCCTAGAAAATAAGTGTGCAGTTTTTCTAGTCATCTATGTACGTACATTCGTTGTCTGTTACTTGTAATTAAATCTGTTGAACATACATATTAGAACTGTTATACCTGACCTGGTGTGCTCGGCATAATCTCGTCAGCGCGATCAAGTTGGCACTTTTCTGGGAAAGCAAAGTATGATTTTCGACACGAAAGAAGAAGAATAACCAAGTCTGTAGCGACTGTTTCATAGTCCTTTTTTACATCCAATGTGCCAAAATATGTAGGTATACCGAAAGCGAAGTAAGTAGGGAGAGACAGAGTTCAGACTACCTCGTCAATCCGAGTGCATGAATATTTATACCTTAACGAGTACGGTTTCCAAATACTTAATGGTCGACCATCGAGACTGTGGGCGATGCTTCTCTGAATTCGCGAAAATGAATTTTATCTCGAGGGCTTTGTGGAGTATAAATTGATGGACCCAGGTAAAGTTAAATGACATACTTGAAATCTAATGACGTATGAATAAACATCAATTCGGAAGGCAAAGTTTTTTGTTCGAAAGTCCGTTATTGGCTTAATCTTATCTTTAGACAATATTGAGGAACTAATTTCAATATTTTTTATTTTGGTCCAGTAGTTTTGTTTTTATGCGCTAAAATGTTTTGTTCCTATGACCGCCAACAGTATGCAGACCGTCGCGTGACGTCATAAAACCGTATCTTTGAAACGTTGTAAAATCCAAACTACTGAACCAAAATAAAAAATATTGAAATCAGTTTCTCAATATTGTCTAAAGATAAGATTAAGCCAATAACGGACTTTCGAACAAAAAACTTTGCCTTCCGAATTGGTCGAAAACGTTAACTCGATTGTTCACGTGACCGATGCACCAAAATCCCTAAAGAATAATGTGCTCTAACGATCAATAGTGTGAATCATCGAATTGCCGACTGACGCTAAAACAAAGATCTGACATTTTTATATTGGTCAACCACTTGGTTTATTTGTATTGTGACTTGGTGTTTAGTTGGCGCCTGCAGAAAGATTGCGAAGACGTTTCGTCCCAAAAAAAAAAAGGTTTTTGGAAAACCCTGCCGGTTCTGGAAGTCAACTAATTATGTTTATGCTTAGGGGAACGAATCAACCGACACATCTGTACCATTTTAATTACTCACAAATCTGAAATAAACAGCCTTTAAACATTTATAGTTGAAAAAATTCACTCGGGACAGGACTTGAACCCGCAACCTCTCGCATACCGTGCAGGCGCTCTACCAATTGAGCTACCGAGTCAAGTAACTGTCGATGCTAATTTCTTCAACTAGTCTCCGTTAACTGGACGGGGGGCGCCACCTGGTGTGATTTGTTTGCACTAATCTACACCACCCAATGCGTTCATCTTTGCAGATGAAATGCTCATTGCTCATTTGATCAGTCCTGTCCCGAGTGATTTTTTTTCAACTTATTATAAATGTTTAAATTATTCCCTAGCACGGGTTAGTGCTTTAGAAAAAACAAAAAGTAAACAGCCTTTATTATGCTTTTTCTGCAGACGAAGTCGGGGTCAAAATCTAGTATGTTATATTGTATTAAACTTTTAAAATTTAATTAGGTACCTCTCCCTACCTTCATGTGGTGGTAATTCAGGGCCCTGTTGCACGTACGCGACAAGTCGACTTATTTGTCGAAAATTGACTTATTTGTCGGATTGTCAAGTAAATGGTGTTGCACAAACATTACAAATAAGTCAGACTGCGAAAGGTAGGGTAGGTAATCGTATGAGGTAGTGGCCACCCCTGGTGTCAGAGTTTTTAGGCCACCCAAAGGGTCTCTGACATGGCTTAACGATTGTTATTAATCAACAACAACGGGACAACGGTTTAACGTGCCTTCCGAAGCACGGAAGCGCTCAGATATTATTGCCACTAGCGGTCACCCATCCATGGACTGCGAAAGGTGAATTATTGACAAATTGTCAGGACTTGACAAGCGTTGCACAAAGCTCGACAATTGTAAAAAACCATGGTAGGATTCACCGACAAATTGTATTCAACAAACTTGTCAGCTCTCGACATATGCATAGTCACCTGTCTGAATTGTCTGACAATTTGACAAATATGTCGAGTCGTCCTGACAATTTATGGTTGCACAAAGCAAATCCGACAAGTTTTTCACGACAATTTGTCACTTTTTGCCTGTCGCGTAAAATATTTTGTGCAACAGAAATATGTCAAGTTGTCGCGACAATTCGAAAAATTTTACAATTTTCCACCATGACTTATTTGTCGCTCGAAATCTTTGTGCAACAGAAACTTGTCAAATTGTCGGATTGTCACCTGTCGCCTGTCACCTGTCGTTGTGACGTTCGTGCAACATGGGCCTGATATATTCATGTGGAATTTAGGCTTCTCGAGATCTACAGCCCCTAAAAAAACTACTTACGTACATTTTCAACTTGTAATCGGCGCCTTTTTAATTTAAAATCCTTCCCAATTAGTCCAACCCCTACATTTAAAAAGGTAGACCGTTTTCTGTCCACTGTATTGTAAGATATTTGTCTAGATTCCACAGCATAAGCGCTGGCAAATTATGGGACAGTCTAATGAGGGCATAATATATCTGGCTGTTTCAACTTTAGCGGGTAATATTTTAATTTTACTGGGCTTAACCCTCTCGTGAATGTTTCTTAGGTAAGTAATTTATTAAAACGAATATGATAAACAATAAGCTTATTTTACTATCAAATAACGAATATATTATAATCAAACTGTATGTCATGAACTGATGAAAAAGAGAATTATTTACTAATTGGAATAGGCACTTAGATAATATTATGTATTCTGTTCTGTGTATTTTCAGTTATTTATAAGAGATATGTTTGGCGGACTTATCTTATGTGACTTATGAGTTAATTTGACATTTTCATACAATTCTTAACGTTAACTCAGAGTTAACTGACTAACCCTGGTTGATGCAAGTGGAACTACAAGTGCGGTAATTTGTATACTCTACTTTATATTCTGACCAACTCTATGTCCTGACATTTTTGAAAATAGCTAAGAACAGAGTGGTTTCTCCATACACGTTTTGAACCAAGTATGCAGTTTTATAGAGACATCAAAATCAATATTACAGTGGAAAAAAAAAACGCAATCTGATAAGAAATTATGAAGTTGGCGTGTTTTTGAACTTTAAACTTATCTAACTTTGTCATTTCTTGATGGATTTGAGTCATTCAAATTTTGCTTCAATATTTGTTTTTCATCCGCCTCAATGCTTGGAAGTCCAATATTCCAATGTCTGAATGACCCTCATTTGGAT
Organism: Zelleria hepariella; assembly: GCA_949319315.1. Lineage (NCBI taxonomy): Eukaryota > Metazoa > Arthropoda > Insecta > Lepidoptera > Yponomeutidae > Zelleria > Zelleria hepariella. Next base: position 6,910,348 of record OX439387.1, on the reverse strand, counting down.
CGACAACGACATGGCTTGGGATGGGATGGCTATGGGAAACTAACTTTTCAGTATCCAACAAAAAAACATCCGGTTATAGGATACCTACTATATTGTAGATTACATTGTTTTTAGTTCTGCTAGTAGTTCGTCTCGAATTGTTAACTCACGACCCTATTAGCTCGGTAAACCGTCGACCGATTTGGCTCATTATTTTTTGATTCATAAATTACCCGCCTACCAAATTTTATGATGATACGATCAATACAATACTCAAGTTATTGTCGAACAAACATGCTTAGATACATACAAACAAACATACAAACACGGGATTGTTCTAGTAGACTCTGGCTTCGCTCGCTCGCTCAATTATATTTGATTTTATTTGAATTTGAATTTGAAAAACATTTATTTACATAAACCACACACACACACACACGTATACAGAGAGCACAAAGAAAGAGAAAATATTTTACACATGCAGCAAAAAAAAGGCACTAAAACAATTTGAGCAAAATACAATATCCGAAGTAAGTACAGGAGAGGAATGTGGATGTGGCAAATGCAAAGGGGCTCTGACTCAGCATGTGCTGGAGAGGCGGACCACTCCAGCGCTGGTCTTCCGTCAGTACCCGGTAGCGGGTAGTGTGCCGTCGTGCAGGGACCATTTTAAACATCATGATTAACGATCATGTATGTGGCATTCGAAATAAAATACTTGTCGATGTATTTTGTCGGCTGAATGGACTTTCTATGCGAATCGGCTTTCGACAAGCAGTTGTGAACCGTGCAACCATAGCTGCAGCTGCTGAACTAGGTATCACCTAACCCTGATTGGGACGTTTAGGAACCTCAAATTTCCAAGTCTAGCCTAGTAGGTAATGTACGAGTTTCATCTTGTATTCTAATTGACAGTGATTGAGGAAAAGGGGAGGCAGCTGCGGCCAAATGTCCATTAAACATTGCAGCCACACATCGCAAGTAGAGCTTGACTTGTACTGTCGGCTATATCAGGAAGTGTACATTTTGTACAAACACTCAAGTCTTGTTATAAGGCTTGTTGATGTAGCTTGTACAAGTATAAGTGTCCCACCAGGGGGTCTACCGGCTAAGACGAAGTCGATTACCATTGGCGAAAAGCGAAGTTCGATTTATGAAAAATTAACTGGGTGGCAGTAAAATGAACTGGGTGGCAGTAAAATGAACTGGGTGGCAGTACATTTTTCAAAAATCGAACTTCGATTTTCGCCAATGGTAATCGACTTCGTCTTAGCCGGTAGACCCCCAGCTGGACAAAGGCGTTCTTTGAGCGAGAGAGAGACTCCGTAACCACGGCAGATTGGTGATTTGAATAAAAAATACTTTTTATTTATCTTATTCTGACACGGCGCCCATTGTATCACAGTTGGTTATAACATCTTATTTAAAAATATTTTTATAAGATTAAAAAATTCGCACGGGACAGGATTTGAACCCGCAACCTCTTGCATTCCGTGCAGGCGCTCTACCAATTGAGCTACCGAGTCAAGTACAGTCGGTCACAGTCTCGGATACCCCTTTTTGTTCGATTGGCGCCCTTATGCCGCGCGCGGTAAGAGCTGCCATGGGGTATCTGAGATTGTGGCCGACCACCAAGTGGCCGAGTCAAGTAGTGACCAAGTCAAGTAGTAGTATTTTTTAACCTTATACAAATCTTTGTAAAGTTCCCTAGCACGGGTTAGTGCTTTAGAAAATACAAAAAGTGGTTAACATCTTATTTGTACTTAATTGTAATAATTTTATTAATACTATGGAAACATCCAAAACCACAAAGCCTTAATACTCGTAAAAATGGTGCCTCGTCCCAAATTATAAAGGTAATAAAGTCGAATATTATGTCCCTTAATAAAGTCCAAAATGGTAAAATTAAGCACTGACTTTTTTAAATCCATATTTTTTCTTTGACAGATTTCCAAATATTATTTAGAAAAAAACTATTAGAAAAAAATATCTTGTTCACATTTTGATGTTATTTGGAGGTAAGGTGGACTGGTTCTATAGTTAAAGACTAGTTTAACGGGGTGATTACACTTTTGAACTTTTTGATAATGTGTTTGTTTTGGCTAACATTGGAAAAGACAATAGCCGTTTGCGATTTTGGAGCTTTAATTTTAGAGCTTAAAATTTTACGATCCCTTTTAAATTCACTGTTAAACTGTGAGATATACACTCACATTTACTGACTTTATTTTAATCCATGGAGCCAATATAGAGAATAGGATATGTGACATTTGTCCAAAATTAGATTTTTCCTTCGAGATGTGTCGAATGCGAGATTCCCAAGAATTAGCCCCCTGGTTAATGAATAGGTCATCTTCACTGACCATAGGATGTTCCATCACATAATGCAGATAAATGATAATAGCATTTTTATGACTGAATAAACCAACCAAATAGAGTTGCAACCAACCAAACAATATTGCAGCTCGAATATTATATACGGGTACATTTTGCTAACTTTTGTCCACCACAACTAATACACGTATAGGTCATTCTTTCTTTTTATGGACAGTACCTACGGCATATCCTGGGTACGTTTCATATATTCAAAATTTTCATATTCCTCAAATACATCGTGTTTAAAATTTTATTAAATAGATACCATAAATTACCTAGCACGAATTTTAGTCCTAAAGTCATTGGGTCCCTTCCTGGCAAGTTGCTTTGCCTGGCTCAAGAGCGCTTGGTAAAAAGAGTTCATCCTCAGCTCAGTTTCGAACTTATCACAATGCTTCAACAACGTCGGGTACAGATACGCAAGCTCCGCATGGTCCAGTGTTGGGAAGAGGTGATGCAGAGCGTGGTCTCCGAATCTGGTGAGAGAATTGAAGTGGTTTCCAGCGTTCTCCTCTTGCTCCACCATCACGTCTAGCTGGAAGACGCCCCAATCTGGATTCTGGTGCCTGAAAAATTAAGAAAAATTGTGTTTAAACCTACAACAACTTTCACAACTGTCTTACAATGAGGGAATCAAATTGAAATAATTGTAGCGACCCCTGTCGGGCGTTTAGGTTTAACTGCTACATACTCGAGCTGTCAATCGCTACTCGCTACAAACCTGCATCGCGCCAGCAAAATGTTTATCGTAAATGAGTATACGTATACAGCGTGTTACAAAACATCCTAACTCTTTTTACACGGGAATACTCGTAGCACCCGGTGATAGGGATCACAACCTTATATTTTACCAAAAATATTTTTTTTTTATTTGTAGCTTTTAATAGTAATGTATTGTACAATAATGTACAGTTGTACAGGCTACATCCTTACATTACCGCAATGTTCATTCTTGGTTGGTATCATTGCGTTACAAATCGGCACTCCAAAACTATAAAGTAATTGAATACCTTGAAACGCTGGAAGACTATCTGTCTACCCTTTTGAAGATGGATTGGCAAAGATTTAACAATAGTTTTCTATAATAAAATTGAATAAAGGAGAATTTATTTGATAACGTTTGCAATTTTAAATACACGTCAAATTACTTGATTAGGTACTGTCGTAAAAGTTAAGTGAGCCAAAATATTGTTTTCAAAGACATGTAATGAAATAAATCAAATATAGCTGATGAGCTGGAAACTTATATGTTTTTTTGCTTATTTAATGGCTTCAACTAATATTAAATGAGATGGCACATTACAATACAAAATGTTTACAAAATATTATATCTTTTCTAGTATTCCAGAAATACATATTTTTAGTTGGCTAAGCACGACCGGTCATATCGAGATATAAATCTCGATACACCTTGTCTGCACCGCTCATTGTAGATCCAAAGAATGGCAGAGATCATTATATAGAATGCTTGGCATATATTGTAGCTACAGTTGTATACGTGGATCTAACAGGCGGACGACATAAGCCAGTGTATTTTTATGCATTAAAATTACCTGTACATTGTATTCAAATGAGAGACAAGAGTGAAGGTAAGTGGTTACAAGGTTATATAAGTCATTCAGGTAAAATTACAGCTCTGTTCTATAAAAAAATGCAGCTAGGTAGTTTATATAAGTAATAATGTGATAACCCACGGGTAGGTTATACAGTCACTTACATAAATGTAACTTTGTAAGTTTACAAGTCTTGTCCAACCACTTGACAATCATGAGGTTTTTCCCGGTAGGTATTTCCCGTTTAGAGGCAACAAAATAATATTTTTCACCTAACTTTTACTGGGCCTATTCTAGGGGCCCAGCTGCGAAATCTCGAAACAATTAAGTCAGCAATAGGTAGCTACGTAACGAGTAATGAAAGAACAGGGCTGTGATCGGAGTGCGCATCGACAAGAGTTTAAATACAATGATGATGAGGTAGATGTCGAATTCTACAGGGTGCACTCTAAGTCGATAGCGGAACTTTAAGTAGGCTGTCTACTGATCAATAGAAACAACTTGTACTAGGTGGCGACAAAAATGGAGCGAAAAAAATATCAGCTGTTTCATACATTTGGCGCAGTACTGAGTCGACCTTTTGTATGGAACAGCTGATATTTTTTTCACTCCATTTTTTTCGCCACCTGGTACAAGTTGTTTGTCTTGATCAGTAGACAGCCTATTTAAAGTTCCGCTATCGACTTAGAGTGCACCCTGTAGTATGGGAAAGTCCACATTTTTGGAGATTTTTGTAGTTGACCCGGCTCAGCATAAAAAATGTATGACAGGACCTTTCTGTAACTCCCTGTATAAGTGGTATTATATTCGGTTGCGACCTGAAAAATGCGCTAAAAATATTTACCTGGGTACATCTCCTTCAAAGAAATTTGTATGCCCATGATGCCCCGCCGTTAACCCGAAGACCATAAAGAAGAAACTGGTCACAAGCAGGGTGACAAACCACAGCAGCATTGTCACCCCAAAGGTCGAACCTCCGACGAAATACATCCACATTGGTAGTAAATACGGGATAATGTTGGCCCACTTGACTGTTTTACCCTCTAAGCTTGCTATACTGGCGACTAGTCTGTAAGGAAAACGTGTGTTATAATAATTATGCAGATACCTGCATATTACTATAATTTATAATACAGGTAGGTACCTGTTATAGTTTAGTAGGCGTCAATTATGGGTTGTTGGTACAAATGAGTATAGATTTTTATTTAAATAGAAGAAGGTAGAAGATGGTTTATGGCGATATGAGGTATTTTGACCCAATTTTTATTTAATTTTACAGTTAGTGACACGCTAGGATCTCCTATGTTTGCTCGATTATTGAATTTATGCCGCGCGAGATAAGAGCTATGATAGCGATTAGCTATCCGTACGATATACTTATACAATTGCTATTTTTATTTAATTTTATTTATTTCATTTTATCGTTGTTATTTAGTAACCTATTTTATGGCTGTTATAGTACCTACTACTAGTATCTATGCTAGCAATATTCTTGGTAAGATCTTAAAAATCAGTCAGCAGTAGTTATTTGTATTGAAAGTAATTTAAACTTTTTACCGAGTTTTTTTTTAATATTTAGATTTTGACAAATAAACTACAAGAAAATACTTACATGCCAAACGCTCAAATCATTATTGTAATTTATAAGTTGTTACAGAACTTACAATTTGAGAAGAACTGAATTCGGGAGTTGTGTGAAATCACAATATTGTCAGTTCAAGAGTGGTTCGGAATCACCACCAAATCCATTATAATGTTTCTATGACTCTACATCTATTATGTCTACCAGTTTTCTCGAGCGGTAGAAGAAAATATTGTGATTTGCCTGTTATTAACGTAAGTGTTCGGTAATGCAATCTCACTGCATTGCTTAGTACTGGCTACTTTTTCTCTTTTTTCTTATGTTTTTAACACCGCGCTCATTTCAAAGATATACAGGGCGTCCCACGGCTATGCCACATGGTATTGTAGATTCTTCCTCTAATTTTGACACTATGTTATTTAGCAAAAAAATATCCTTATGGTTGAACCCTTTCGATCGGTATGATAAAGCTACAGGGTAATTATTTTTCTCATGTAACGGGTTCGATTCCCGGTACAACCATGTAATTATTTCAATATCTCTATGAATGCAGTTTAAATTGTTTTTTAAATTCAAAAATGTCTTCTGTCAGTAAAATGTTCCATCCTACTTATATTATAAATGCGAAAGTTTGTGAGTGAGTGAGTGAGTGAGTGAGTGTGTTTGTTACCTTATAACGCGGAATCCGCTGGACAGATTTGGATGAAATTTGGAATGTAGATAGCTGAGACATCAGAATAACATATAGGCTAGATATTATCCTACTTATATTATAAATGCGAAAGTTTGTGAGTGAGTGCGTGAGTGAGTGAGTGTGTTTGTTACCTTATAACGCGGAATCCGCTGGACAGATTTGGATGAAATTTGGAATGTAGATAGCTGAGACATCAGAATAACATATAGGCTAGATATTATCACGCTTTGGTGCTTAGGAGCAAAATAAACACACAAAGATTATCATATAGTGGCTATTTGTATAAAAGTGACCGACACAACCATTTACCAAAGACCCTCTGTCATCGCGTAGCGTTGAGCTATTTACTTTCGTAAATCCATCGAAAACTGAACAACGGTGAATTTTAATTCACCAAACAGGCCCAAATGTGCCGCAAAACTCAAACGATGCACAACAGTGAAGAAGTTGTTTTTAATTATCGCTGTCATCCGTCACTGTCACAAAAATGGTATATCAACAAAGCAATAAAGGAAAAATCTACAAGTTTAATTACTCAAAACAGGCAAAAAACATAAGTTCAGTGATAGCTACTTACAATCTGAAAGAGCCAATAAATCCTTACTTTAAAAACTCTACCTCCGGCAGTTTTATCAAAGCTCTTTACAAAGTTGCGGTTGCATCCTGAGATCTTTTGGCCAGACGAAATGGGACGTCCGTTGAGTGCATTGCTGATTGCTGGTTATTCAGGGAAGAATAGGATGCACCAGACCTCGAAGAAAAATAAAGATAAGATGTTCTGACCAAAAAATCTGCTGTGCGTACTGTGCAAGTGTAGAGTCCCGAGCGACCATAGGCGCATAACATCAGCCATTGATGGTGTAACATTAGTACCATGATCGCCTTATTTCCATTAAGTAAGTACCTAGGACTGGACACTGGACAGGTGCACATTTACATAATATCATAGTCGCCTATTCATTGTTGACAACTCTGATAGGCTTTCCACATACTTCAGACTTCAGACGAGAAGATTGGAGCATGTGAAAATCCCTGAACGGCCTGCGTGGTGGTGTTGCCCGCATGAAAGATATGTGAGAAATAGAGCTAGAAGAGATGTTTTGTTACAATCTTAAACCATACCGACAACTTCGCGTCGTCATACCTGTCCTGATGCTCCACAGTCCAGCTTATCGGATTTCCTGGAGTGTGTGTGTGACACTTTCAACACGATAGAAGAATAAGACCGACGATTCAAAACGGTTGTTTCAGACTATGGCATCGTAGATGCTAAGAAGACGCGTTGGGTGTTTCAGAAGAGTAGCTCATAGATATATATAGAAAAAAACACTATTCAATGTGATAGAAATAATATGGTTAAGTATCTCCTGATTATCTCATATTTTCTGGTGTCAGAACCCAATGATTATGATCGTTCTCTTTGAAATGGTAGATGCGATTAAATAAAATAAAATTTCTTAAAGTTTTTCTCTGTTAAGTAACTTTGTGCCTATAATACGAGTAGGTGACGCTAACTAGCTCTGTTGGAGATCTTTTACAGTTTTATTGAACGCCAGAGAGATGTTGAGACCTGTGACGTACTGCAGCGAATGCTGATAAATATTCATTCACCAAACAGCGCAAGCAAACGAGATGTACACACGACAGCACGTCGACCCTTACACGCTAGCACTCTATTCGACTTTACAACAAAAGTGTACAGTCTGACGTGCTGTCGTGTGTACTTGGGTATCAAAACTACGCATTAGGGCTCTCTAACATCGGTAGAGGCAGTGTCCACAACGGCCACAAAGGCCACAAAGGCACGAAGACTTGGGGCGAGACCAACTGAACAGAGACAACCCAGACTGAAAGTTTGCAATAAGGAGTAGCAGATTAGCGGACTCAAAATAATAGGATAGGGCTAAAAAGAAAAGATAATCTTTGAGTGTTTCCTGAAATGTAGGTAGCCCGCGTTAAATCAGTTAGATGCCTATAACCTTCCCTATAACAGTAGGTATCTGCATCTTTGCTCCGTTCAGTTTGGAAGAAGCAGATAACGACGCGTGGTCCACGGGAGCGAGATCTCGGGCCAACGCTTTGATAGTGCAGGGGGTGTGTTTTAAGTACATCATACCTACTAGGTGGTAAAAAATATGCTAGGTACAATTTGCAAAATCACCACGTTTATCCTTTTTCTTTTACCCACGTGAATGAAGTCGTGGGCACTAGCTATCAACACTAATATTATAAAGAGGAAAAGTTTGTAAGTATGTACGTATGTAGGGGGTAATCTCCAAAACTACTTCACTAATGGGAGGCTACGTTATTGCTGAGTGCTATAGGCTATATTTTATTGTGATAACGGGAAAAAAACTAAGTCTGCGCGGACGAAGTCGCGGGCAAAAGCTAGTCTACAATATTAAAGGTACTCTCCCTCCATGTGGCATTGCCGTGGGACGCCCTGTATAAACTTTTCCCGCCCCCAATGTTCCCTCGCTGGTAATTTTTGGCCACGTATTTAATTGATTTTTCACTCCATCTCTCTGTATTTATTGGTATTTTGTGCCACTATCGTGTTGTTATGCACGTATTTTGTGTATTTGTAATGAGTATTATTCCATCCTAACCCTCGCCGCTGTTGCTCACTGTTTGTTCCCGCTCTACATTAATTTACTTTGCGTCCTCCGTCCTGCTTTTTGCACATGGTAAAAGTAAGTAATTATGTAGGTAAGACGATAAAAACGTCACTGTTTCATTCGGTTTTTAACTACCATGCAACGTGTCATTTATTATTTATCATGAAACAGGATCATACGGGGTCTACAGGCTAAGACGAAGCCGATTACCATTGGTGAAAATCGAAGTTCGATTTATGAAAAATGAACTGGGTGGCGGCTTCGTCTTAGCTGGTAGACCCCCGATCATACTTACTCCTTTGCCATCAAACCCAAAGACGCAGTAGAGAATATGATTGGCCAGTAGAAGGCCGCCATTCGTGCTACAATGGGCTTGTTTTCATATGGCAAATACTGTAGAAATGGCTCCAACATGCTCAATTCTATATCTTGTAACGTATTCGTATAACCATGATGTGACATTGCGTGAGAAATGCGCCAGTCTCTGAAAAAGGTTAGATAAAGGTTACATAGCGGTGATTTATACGCATCTAATGCCTCTAAGATTGAGTGCATTTCTGTCAGGAGTTAGGGTGTTGTACAGTCGGCCACACGCTAGGATACCCCTTTTTGTTCGATTGGCGCCCTTATGCCGCGCGCGGTAAGACCTGCCATGAGGTATCTGTGACTGTGGCCGACCGTACCTACAGCAATTTTTTTCTGGTAAATAAAAAGAAATAAAAATTATTCTTAATTATTCTTATTCTTATATGTTGTGGTTGCATATTTTAGGACGTATCTAAGGCAAGAACCTCGGAATTGGTAGCATAAAAAAAATTTTAGAAAATCTAAACCTAGTTAGTTAAACAATGTTTAAATAATACACTTTAGAAGACTCAAGCAAAAATTACTCGCAACGGTAAGTAATTTGGTGGGTTCACAGCTATTGGTCACGGCCTCGCTTGGTTTTTTTAAAATATGGACGACTTTGTTAATGATACGGATTGACTTGCAAAACAAGAATGCCTTGGCACAGCAGACATTACGTTGTGGTAGGTATCGACGTAACTTTAAATAAAAATGGCAATACGCTGCAACCTGCAAGCGTTATGGCTCTGGTTTTGGAGACCTTTGGGTTGGATTATTTGGATGGGACGGGTGACGGGTGGTTTATAATTATTGGAGAAGGCATTTCTGCGTAAATTACACTTTTAAAAATATTAATTCAGTTTAATTGCGCTTTTTCCGACGAAGCTGTTTTAGAATTTGTAAAATTGTAATACGAGTGATTATTATTTGAATTATTTTATTGACAGTCAATTTGGTTGTATGAATAAGTAAATATAAGTATATATTAATTGTAAATAATCTGAATATACTTACTCGTAAGAGAAACCAGCGAGGTTAAACAAGTACATTCGCCAGTTGTCTCTGCGGTGGAAGTAATTGTGTGCGGAAACAGCCAATGCACATAATACCAGTCCATTAAGGGCTAATACAGGAGCTGCCAACATATAACTACAGTTGAAAGCCAAACAACTCAATGGGCTTATTACAATAAGTGCTAATAATAAGTAATCTGTGACTCTATCACTTTTCGCCTTGATCTCTGGAGGAACTTCTTGAAGTTTTTCAACAACTTTGGTTTTCAGTGTTCGGTAAAATCCTTCCTCTTCGAACGTAAAAGGCAAGTTTTTTGGCAAGTCTGTTTTTCTAACAAAGTATTTGGGAAGTAGAGTTTCGGCGACTCCGTTTAAGTGGTGCGTCTCAAACGCCACTGTGATGTCTGTACCCTGAAAATAAAAAGAAGATTATAGTTTTGCAGCGAAATTAAGAAATCTTACTAGGTTAGAGCAGGGGTCACCAAATGGCGGACCGCGGTCCGCATTTTGTGCGGACCGTGAGATCACAGCAACTTGCACTAAGAGTACATAATTTAATAAAATTGCAACCTCGCATTATCTTTGTTGATGTCAATACAATTGTTTTCGGGAGGGATAAAGCTACCCCGCAGATGGAAATGATCGATTTATAAGAAAACACAGTTTTAAAACACAAACATGCGGAAGTTTCCAATATTCTATAAAATGTTGTGCGGACCGCGATGGTCATTTCATTTCTAAAAACGGACCCCGATCGAAACTAATTGGTGACCCCTGGGTTAGAGCCTTATCACACTAGCGAGTTGGAAGCGAAGTGAATACGCGAGAGTTCGCAACTATTTCGCCGCGAGTTCGCCTCGAGCTGACGCCATTTTGTACACTCGCGTTCGACAGCCTTTTGTCAGGAGACTCTAATAATCTTCATATCCTAAGTCATTTTGTATCAGATGAAACAACTCGGAAATGTAGGACTTGCCATTCGCAGGTCGGTCCGCAATTTTTTAGGATTCTTTTTTTCACGCTGTAAGAATTCTCATAAAAGATGGCATTGGAATTACCGAGTTGTAATTTCGTTTTTTGTGACCATGCATCGTTTGTTTTTCTCAAAATTTTTATTTCTTATACAATGCCATTTATCATTACGGTTTCATAATTATTTTGTCAAAAATGAATGCTTTTGAGACGACTTTGCTTTTATTGTTGTCTCTAAACCCATAATTAGCCAGCCTTCCAAATTATTCAACGTGGTTTAATAGTCGTCTGAGATCACCTACTTGAGCTCGATCTCAGTAAGGTGAACTCAGAAAAGTCAAATGCTAATGTCAAGCCTTGGGTAGTGTCAAACTTGAGTAGTTGTCAGCATATTACAGGTCCACCAACTTATCTCTGAAATAGCAGAATCTGGAACTACGGTTAAATACCAATGAAAAGTGAGAATTCAGGCGCCCGCCAATCGAAGCAAAAATAAAACGCTGACAGCGACACCACTCAGTTCACAGTTAAGGCTGGAAGATAGCAGCGGGAAATTCAAAATGTTCACAGTTTTTCACATTTTGTAGCTAAACTGAGCTATTTTTGTTCAGCGATTTTTCGTTCGCGGCAATAACATAGTATTTTTTTCATTATTGTAAACTACAGAACAACAATAATTCAGCCGATTATGTGTTCTGGTCTACGACAAGTTTTTTGGGCAGTGCCACTGTTTCGTAGACCAGAACACATAATCGGCTGAATTATTGTTGTTCTGTTGTTTACAATAATTAAAAGAATAGTGTTTTATTGCCGCAAACGAAAAATAGCTCAACAAAAATAGCTCAGTTTAGCTAAAAATGTGAAAAACTGTGAACATTTTGAATTTCCCGCCACGCTGCTATCTTCCAGCCTTAACTGTGAACTGAGTGGTGTCGCTGTCAGCGTTTTATTTTTGCTTCGATTGGCGGGCGCCTGAATTCTCACTTTTCAAAATTTTTAATTTCCCGCCACGTTGCCTTCGTCCACCCTTTAGTTGGTAGATCTGTAATAGACACTATCTTGAGATTGACATTGACATTAGCCAAGGCTTGACATTAGCATTTGACTGACGAATTTCGGATAAATGATAGTGAACAAAATTGACCAATACGCCAGAATGTTATACTGCCAGTTGGCAACTCTACACCTACTTACACTTTATTGCACACATGAAAAATTACAACATAATTATAATTATACAAGAAAGGAGTGGTGTGCACGGCGAACTTATGAACATTATCACATTTTCCCACTGCTGGGTAAAGGCCTTTTCCCCTTCGCGCCATCCTCCTCGGTTTCTCGCAGCACGCATCCATGGACCCTGTGTACCCTTGGAGATGTTGCCTGCCCATCGGGTTGCAGATCTGCCCACTGACCTTTCCGTTTTCGGCTGCCACTTGGTCCACCTGTATTTTTCCCGCCTAGGGCATGTAATATCGGATGATTTTCGATTCCGGAACTGAGTTACGATACTACTGGTTCGATTACGGAATTCCGGAACCAGTTCCGGAATTAGAAAAAAATATAGGAAATTAAAAAAAAACAATAAATAGGCATTAAATGGTTTTGTTAAAACAAATCTTTATTATAAAAACTAAATAAATCAACAAAACTCTTGACTAAGTTCATTAAACGAAGGCTGTTTAAGGGTAGACGATAGCAACGTGGCGGGAAATTCAAAATTTTCACAGTTTTTTACATTTTGTAGCTAAACTGAGCTATTTTTGTTCAGCGATTTTTCATTCGCGGAAATAACAAAGTATTCATTTCATTATTGTAAACAACAGAACAACAATAATTCAGCCGATTATGTGTCTACGACAAGTTTTTTGGGCAGTGCCACTGCTTCGTAGACCAGAACACATAATCGGCTGAATTATTTTTGTTCTGTTGTTTACAATAATGAAAAGAATACTATGTAATTGCCGCGAACTAAAAATCGCTGAACAAAAATAGCTCAGTTTAGCTACAAAATGTAAAAAACTGTAAAAATTTTGAATTTCCCGCCACGTTGCTAACGTCTCACCTTAAACAAACTTTTTAAATATTTTTCTATTTGGTCCGATTTTATACCTTCAGCTCAAGCTCGGATTTATGCTCATCCAGAGACTGTTTGCTCCCTATGGCACTGGTAGTTTTAAGGCATTCCCTTTTCCTTACCTTGGTAGAGCTAATCCATTGAGTTCCTCCAGGATGTTCTTTTATAAACTTTCTCAGATCATATAGATTGTCGTGTATTCTCCAAAGCCCTTCAGCACCATCTTGGAGCTGCTTCCCCCTGATCCATTGCTGGGCTGTTCTGGGCTCCCTGTCTCTTAGAGCTGGGTATTGCATTTGGGGGAAGCTCTTGTACAGTCCCTCTGTTTTGAGCGCCATTTTGAACTGTGGAAGGAAAATGTCGATACATAGGTGTATAATTTACCACGATCACAGCTAATTTATACGGATTACGTCTTGTAAAGTCGGCCACAGTCTCAGATACCCCTTTTTGTTCGATTGGCGCCCTTATGCCGCGCGCGGTAAGAGCTGCCATGGGGTATCTGAGATTGTGGCGTACTATGTATAATAAAATATGTACGTGATCTATGTAAATGATGTTTTTTATTCAGATAATAAGCAGGTAAATATATTATTTCGTGTTGATCATACATTGGAAGGTTGTAATCAATACAAACTACGAAATCGCGAAAAAAGCGACATCTAAATTAAAGGTGGTATTAGGAATAAACTTTTGCTCTAGCCTAGTTCTCTTGCTACCTAGATAAATTACTTTGCTCTAATCTGAGGAAAATTGTGTATTCGCTTGGATAATAATATTAAGTAGGTAGGTAAAGTGTATCCATTTGTCCTGTAGGCCATGTTAACGTATTGAATGCAAACGCAGTTTCTTTTGTACACATGTCAGCATGTAGACGTTTACACTTTCGTTGCAAAGTCGCCCGTAACGTAAGTGGATAAAATGCACGCGTCTAAGGGTCTACGTGCTGTCTTGTCAGCAAGGGTTTTTTTTAGAAAAAATGATAGGTACATCAATAAAAATATTTTAATGATCGTAATTACTAAAATTCTCTACGAAATTTGATAGTTATGAGTAAAAGTATCCTCACACTATGTAATCAATGTAATCAATATTTTGTACCATTGTATACCTAGTGGGTAGTACGAGTAGATACTACCTAGTTAATTGTAGAACTGATTGAAAAAGTAATCAAGATAATGATGAAACAATAGAACTAGCAAAAATTATAAGGAAGAACTAAATCAAGGTCTCGCAATACTAACGTAATATAATGAATGACACTCGATGCGAATATCCCTGATAGGTACTGTTTGTTAGATAATAGCATTAAGGTGGGACGATAGCAACGTCGCGGGAAATTCAAAATTTTCACAGTTTTTTTTTTACATTTTGTAGCTAAACTGAGCAATTTTTAAACATTTATAATAAGTTGAAAAAAATCATTCGAGTCGGGGCTCGGGACACAACTTGAACCCGCAACCTCTCGCATACCGTGCAGGCGCTTTACCAATTCGGAACGCAAAGATTTTTGTTCGAAAGTCCGTTATTGGCTTAATCTTTTCTTTAGAATATATTGAGAAACTAATTTCAATATTTTTTATTTTGGTCCAGTAGTTTTGTTTTTATGCGCTAAAATGTTTTGTTCCTATGACCGCCAACAGTATGCAGACCGTCGCGTGACGTCATAAAACCGTATCTTTGAAACGTTGTAAAATCCAAACTACTGAACCGAAATAAAAAATATTGAAATTAGTTTCTCAATATTGTCTAAAGATAAGATTAAGCCAATAACGGACTTTCGAACAAAAAACTTTGGGTGCCGAATTGAGCTACCGAGTCAAGTAACTGTCGATGCGAATTTTTTCAACTAGTCTCCGTCTAACGGAGAGGTTGCGGGTTCAAGTCCTGTCCCAAGTGAATTTTTTCAACTTATTATAAATGTTTAAAATATTCCTTAGCACGGGTTAGTGCTTTAGAAAAAAACAAAAAGTGAGCTATTTTTGTTCAGTGATTTTTCGTTCGCGGCAATAACATAGTATTCTTTTCATTATTGTTCAGAACAACAATAATTCAGCCGATTATGTGTTCTGGTCTACGAAGCAGTGGCACTGCCCAAAAAACTTGTTGAACGATAGGTTGCCACGTTGCTATAGTCCAACCTTAAATTTATTTCGAGTTCGATAAGAGTTATCGCTCATATAACATTATTTAGGCCTGTAATTATGTACAGTCACATCTTTAATAGAGATGAGTGGTATGGTGATCACTTAATAGAAACTAGTCTGTGACTTGCCACTTTAAAAGGAAACTTAATTAAAATTTGTAGGTTATTAGTTGATTAGATATTTACACCGGTTTCTGGATTAAGAAATTCACATCGTTTTATTGCTTCAAGATCAAAACGGTCAAAACGATTAAAAAAGATCGAGGAAAAACGATACTGTTTGTTGTTCTCTATCCAGAAATCGTCGGTTAGTTCCCAAAAAACCTTTTTAGGTACTTACTTTTTGGAGAAATATAATATGATCCTGACAAACTTTTCAGAGACCAAAACTCACAACACAGCAGTTACTAAAGTACAAACACAACTTTATCGGTCGAATTTATAAATAAAATTAATTAAGTGTAACGTTCGCCGCTGTCCGATGATTGGCCGTGACTGTGTTGCGCGCGCGCCGCGAATACGCAAAAACTTGTAGTTTTGTTTTTTGTTTATGTCCAAGTCTCTACATACAGGGTGTTAAAAGACCGCCAACAAAGCGGGAAACCACGAATTGTCCTCATCATAAGTAACATTTTTGCCCAAGAAACTATGCCTGGGAAATCAACGGTTTCCGAGATAATGAGGTTCAAATTCGGAGTTTAAAAACATTTTTTTTACAGTCATGTATTCAGTATCTAGTTCTTAACATATCTTCTCAAGTAGCCATATCAAAATTATGACAATTACTTACTAAAAACGACGTTAAAATTGCAATCCGCAATGTATTCTAAACATTGGCACTTCAAGCTTAAGTAACATAATCTGATACCTACGCTTGCGCAATATGACTTCTGTGCCTTACACGTCCATTGCGTGATAAAATATTTTTCAAAATTATAACCTAAAAAACCCAAATAATTTTCCAGCAATAATTTATCGAAAAAGTACTTGGTTTGGTGTCTACCTATAGTATGCTTGGCTTTCGGGTCTGTTGGCGGTCTTTTAACACCCTGTATACTAGGTACATGCTTTTACACGTCGTTGATTAGTGCAAGTGACAAGTAGGGCAAGAGCGAGCGGTAGTGGAGCAATATTGCACCCTACTGCATTTTACTGAACACTTTACAGATGACGCCTACTTGCACCAATCAGCGTGTAAATATGCAAGAAGCAAAGAGATCTAATCCACTTTTTACTGTCGTTTCTTTTCGTTGCATCAATGCTGATTCTTTATATTTATTTATTTTTATTTTGGTTTTATTTTAGAAACAAACAGTCACTTAAATACAATATTTAAAGATCCATCACAAAAAAAAAATAGTTTTAATAATTTTTCAAAAACACATTTAAGAGTACATAGTACCTGAGCTATACCTGTCATAATAACAACTGTACGGGTCAGTAAAACTGGATCATGTTTTGACGACGATCCCTACTTTGCCGCAACACAATTTTTTAACTAGCGCGGAGGGTAGTTGTTGCTATTAAGCGGTTACCACTTATTCTAGAAGTCTAGATCGCTGATCTCTTTATATAAATTACCCACATATTATTATGATGTATCGACTGTATGATAATTTTAACAATCAATAATTTCCAAAATGTATTAATTTCGATATTATATTTTTGTGTGGTTTTCCTTATCGAATAAGGTTTAAAGATATTGCTTATGATGACGACTTATCGATGATCTAAGTATTTTCTGAAATAATTTAATTACCTGCTGAAGGTGCAAACAACTTTTTGTTATCCTAACCAAAATGCCAGATGCAATCAAACAAATCATAATTAAAATTAAATGCCTAAACATCGACATAATGATTACTTACATACTTATGTATGATTAATTACTAGATACATAAATACATATAAAGTATACGTAATTATAAGTCTGATTAAAGTTCATTGATCCAACATTCTCCCAAACGTACCTAATAACCTCTACTATTTTTTATTATTTTACACTCAAGCACGTTTTCGACCTCAAATATTTTTGAAAACTCAATGATTGACAAATATGCATATCAAACCCCACTTGAGTGTAGGTACTTGCATATGGGTTGGGTTGGTAGTTTAGTAAGTTTGGCCATAGTCTAGGATACACGATGGTAGACCGCGCGACACAAGGGCGCCAATCGAACAAAAAAGGGTATCCTGGCGTGTGGCTGACTGTACCAGCTACCAACTAAGAAGTAGATATATACCCGCTTCGCGGCTTGGCATCCTAGCTGCACTAGCTGGACCTTAGCCTGTAACGCAATGGCGTGTCGATGGCATCCCAGCAGAAGAACAAAACGGGGGTTTCCTCGTTTTTCTCCTACAACCAGAGAATTACTCCTCTAGAATTAGAATCAGAATATTCTTTGCTGTACTACATGTCATGTCTTCCCGCGAAACGCGATTGAAGTCTACCGTACTTGTCACTTGTAGACTTGCTTTTGACACGCCATCCAATCCCCTTTGAGACATTAGAAAAAAAGGTTCATCCGCAAAACGGTGAAGTCTACAAAAACTTATCAGTCGCGCAGGGTAGCCATATTGGTTTTGGCGAGTTCGGTGCTAGAGTGCACGCACGATAAGTCTGCGCGCGGTGAATAGAGGAACTAAAATGACAAGCCGCCATATTGCTCTGCTATTGATTCTCGGTCCGTGATTGGATGGCAATAATTTTTAAGGCTTTAATAGGCGCTAACTAGCGCCACCAATGATTTAAAAAAAACTTGGCTTTTTTTATAACCCCCTTTTTGAAAAAGGTAAACGGCAGAGTTTTCTATATTAATAATAGCAATTTTAGAACCTACAACCTGCAATCTAGGAACAACAACCTAGGCTACAATTTCGTTTATGCCAAAAACGGCTGTTTCTGCCAAAAGTTAAATTGTAGCCTAGATTCCTGGGTCTCGGCTCTGGACTGATGGTTCTAAAAATTGCTATTAGTAGTATAGAAAACTCTGCCGTTTAACTTTTTAAAAAGCCATGATTTTTTTTCATTGGTCACTTAAATAGTTAGCGCCTATTAAAGCCTTAAGGGTAGACGATAGCAAGGTGGCGGGAAATTCAAAATTTTCACAGACTTTTACATTTTGTAGCTAAACTGAAATATTTTTGTTCAGCGATTTTTCGTTCGCGAGAATAAAACCGTATTCTTTTCATTATTGTAAACAACAGAACAACAATAATTCAGCCGATTATGTGTTCTGGTCTACGAAGCAGTGGTACTGCCCAAAAAACTTGTCGTAGACCAGAACACATAATCGGCAGAATTATTATTGTTGTTCTGTTGTTTACAATAATGAGAAGAATACGGTTTTATTCTCGCGAACGAAAAATCGCTGAACAAAAATAGCTCAGTTAAGCTACAAAATATTCACTTTTAATGATTCGCGATATTTAAACATTATTGTATTCGAAACGGGTCGAATCGCGATCGTCGTGAAACGTCGGGATAAATAAGGTAATTAATTTGCCTAAAAACCAATCGCGATTCGACCCGTTTCGAATACAATAAAGCTACAAAATGTAAAAAACTGTGAAAATTTTGAATTTCCCGCCACACTACTATATTCCAGCCTTAAATTGGCATCAGCGCCATACCTACGTGCAAAGTTATCGTGCGCGCACTCTACTGTTTGCGCCGCGAAAGAAGTCACGCATCACAGCCAGGGGGGCGAGTCACTCACCGTGCAGAATTTTTCTTACCTATAGGGTGGCACAGAAATTAATACAACAGCAGTTTTTTTTAATACAAGGTGTTATAAAAGTACCTAACTCTTTTTACAGGGTGTAACCTACTGGTCAACAGGAGGACAAATCTGTAAAAAAAAGTTGAAAAAAACAATTTTTATTTTATAACCTCAAAATTGAAAATAATTCATAACTTTTTTGTTTTTGTTATTAGCTCATATTTAAAAATATGTTTGTGCGTGTAGGTGCATTTACATAGATTTGAGTTGTTAAAACATTGTGAAAGTCAATGAAAACAATATTTAAAAAATACTTTTCTCCTGCCACATCGTTCACATTTTATTAATTTAAAAATTAACGGAACTTCAGAGAGCAAAAAAATTCTTTAGGTTGTGATCCCTATCACCGGGTGCTATTACCCTGTAAAAAGAATTAGGTACTTTTGTAACACCTTGTATATTGGTTCATGGCCCTTTGTACAATCGGTTTGTGAATAGAATTATCCTGCAAGTATGACAGGCAGGACCTTTATGTATCACCCTGTATATAGAGGTAACTTTGAATGATTCGCTTTATTCACACATAGAATTCAAAATGTATTTACCTGGATGAATAACCGTGATTCGACCTATCCGTTTCGAACCAGTTTACCATGTATAATGGGCAATGGTCGGTGGGAGGCAACCAACACGCGTTCCGCACTTTATTCAGAGCAATTCGCTGAATCCCACTCTGCGTCCCGATGAGAGCCGCTACAATTGAGATTTACCACCTTGCCTTTATTGAATTCACTCGCTATCGCTGGGCTTCTACTCTATATCTCTCTATCTATCCAGAGTTTAAAACACGCACCCCACTCTCAATCATATGCCAACTACGTATCTTAACATTCTTTGGACACAAATAGTTGTCAGAACACTGTGCCTTTTCTGTAATCAAATCCGCACAGTTGCTATTCTTTAACCCCTTCGCTCACGGATTCCGGCCAAAAAACTTGGCAATTCCGAACACGGCGCGTTTCCGCGGCGCGAAAATAAACGCCGCCACCGACACAATCTCCCATATCTCCGCACTTACTCAAACAATCGTTGTGAAATAAGCAGTAATCTTTTCTTTAAATAGATGACAGTATTTGATTTTGAAACGTTCAGATATCGTCTTATCTTGAAAATTTTAAATGATTTTTGCAAAAATTCCAGTTTTTTGGAATAAAATATAAATAAAAATACAAAAACATTGGGAAAAAGAAATTGTTTATTTCGTTATCGAAATAAGTAAATGAGCCCTTTTACCGCAAATAAACCGGTTTGAGGACTAGCAACTGTGTGTGTTTTTTTTTTCAGAATATGCACACTGATCTTGAGTAGGCCTTTTTCAGTGAATGGAGCTGCTTGCTCCAGCAATTCATTTGTAAAACCCCAAGCGAAACATTGACATAACGACAGCACCACAACCCCCCGTTCTATGTTTCCCAACTCTCATTCGATAGGAATAAGGTCCGTTTTCGTGAAAACACGAGCGCTGTAATGAATAAAACACGTAATGATTTTATTGTGCGGAATTGTACGTAATAAATGGCGTCTGAACTGAAAGATTTGCAGAAAAATACGTACATAGTTTGCTATTGAGGTTCATTCCTTTTCATTCTGAGTAGGAGATGGTCATTAGTAGAGGTCGAGTAAGTCGATCGGTGGCTTCTTAAACGAAAGGTTGGAGGTTCGATCTAAATTGGTACTTGTTCAATAGCTCAGTTGTAAGAGAGTTGGGATGGTGATTCAGAGGTCGCGGGTTCAAGTCAGGGCTCGATCAAAAATATTTCATCCCTTAATCAAAACTGTTTATGCATGAGAAACGATGGTAACTGAAAGCTAGAACTAATTTTCTGTGAGAGATGTCACGTGTTACTATTGGTGACTTAATTCATCCTTTGCCATGTAGAGCTTACGCCTGAGATGTTAGAATACTTACGAAGGAAAGTACGTACTTAATTATTGCTTCCACATAATCTTCAGGCGCTTAAAAACACTTAGCAGTTACAAGTATTCTTTGAAGTTTTTAGAAACGATCTACAGAGAACGTTTTGTTCGCGAAATTCGAATTTTGTTTAAAATTACATTCTATTGTGAAACTTTACCGCTATAGGCACGGAAAGCGGTCTTGGATGATAATACTTAATTATGAAGACTTTTGTTTGATCCTCATTAGAAACAGACTCGAATGGCAAATAAGTCAAAATTACCTGCAACGTGGATTTTGTTCCAGAGAATTCCACTTTTGTTTAATTATCATTAGAAACAGACTCGAATGGCAAATGAGTCAAAATTACCTGCAACGTGTATTTTTTACAAATTATACAGGATGGATTTTTGAGACGGGGCAGTAAGGGCAGGTACCTTAACCGTTATAGTTACAGGAAAACGCTCTTAGGAGGCCTTCCCTAACTTTTTGAGTAGTATGAACTGCATTCACAGATTTTGGAAAAAAATTACGGTCTGCGAAAACAAAGCTAAAATACAAAAAAAAACTGCCAATCGCTCCTCTTTTATGTAGAGATCAAAAGACTCTTAGGAGCCAACTGAGGTTTGAGTACTAGAAAAGTCAGTACAAAACTTTACCTATACATTTTTATGGATTTTTTATTTTATTTTTTATAGTGCCATTCGATCCTCTTTCATGTAGGGATCAAGGCATTTTTTAGGCTGCAAGGGACTGCCGACATGAGTTGTTTAATATTTTAAACCTGAGGTTGTTTAATATTTTAAACCTGATTTTAAAGGCGTGGAGGTAACGTGTTCTCGAGGAAAAGATCTTGACAGACAGACAGACAACAAAGTGATCCTATAATGGAGGTCCGGAACCCTAAGAATTCATAAAAAATAAGTTTTATTGGCGTCGCCTGTGGGCCTATACCGCCTTCTTAACTTTTGAGCGAAACACGGTTAGTCTCACAACTAGTTACGTGTCGGGCGAAAAAAGTTAAATTCTCATAAAAGAAAGCAATTTTTCACTTAACCGTCGGCATCGTAAATCCGGCAGAAGTTGTGGGAAATTAAGTGCACTTTTGTTGCTCCCATCTCGCCGCCGGCTGAAAATGAAAGATGGGGAGAAATTTCCTCAGAAAGGTCGTTTCACATAAGAGCGGAACGGGACATCCGACACGTCCAATAGGGATTTTTCCAAGTGTCAAATTTGACAGCGATTCGCGATTTATCGCGCAACTAAATCTGTGGTTTATATGGAAACCACAGATTAATAGACTGATTTTGACAGTCATTCGTGCTATTTTTGATGCTTGGAAAAATCCCCATTCACATACTGCCGATTTCTGAATTGAGAAATTCGCTAAGCAAGCACTTCGGTATTGTTCTCTCTCTGCAGGTTTCTCACAAAAAAACGCGATATTAAGAAATTTACTTAGTAAAATTCTCAATTCAGAAACCGGGCCATACTGCCGATTTCTGAATTGAGAAATTTGCTAAGCAAGCACTTTAGTATCGTTCTGTCTCTGCAGGTTTCTTTCAAAAGAACGCGATATTAAAACTTTGCTATTTTTGATGCTTGGAAAAATCCCCATTAACATACTGCCGATTTCTGAATTGAGAAATTCGCTAAGCAAGCATTTCAGTATTGTTCTGTCTCTGCAGGTTTCTCACAAAAGAACGCGATATTAAGAAATTTACTTAGTAAAATTCTTAATTCAGAATCCGGGACATACTGCCGATTTCTGAATTGAGAAATTCGCTAAGCAAGCACTTTAGTATCGTTCTGTCTCTACAGATTTCTCACAAAAGAACGTGACAGAACGATACTAAAGTATTTACTTAGTAAAATTCTCAATTCAGAAATCGGGCCATAGTGTGGTAGAGAGAGACTGACTTGCGTGTACAGTATGATAACGGGTCTTAATGTATCAGCGAGCATCGTTTGCTAAAATATATGTGCCATGCTCGTTTCGAACTCAGTGCTCAAAAAAATTACAAGCGGGTTGAGCATTCGGGGCGAGCAGCGAGCGGCTCGGTTTTCTGGACTGACTGTACAAATGCTTGCTTTGAAACGTCATTTTACCAACTCGTAACGTCGGTCAGTTTGTACCCATTGCATCTTTAAGATTTTAATCACACAGAATAATACTATACGACATGAGCGGTTTTTTTAGGTACCTACCTACTACTTAATACCTAGTTTTCCATTATATATTTGTATTTTAGGCTGTTCGTTTATCATGCTGTGCCGACTTTCCTGGTTGTCAGGATGGAGCACCTATGCTGGGCAAGCCTACTCCATCTAAAATTCTAAAACAATGTCCCAGGTAGTGCAGCGTCCGAGTGGTCCTTTCGCCCTGTGAGTGTGTGTATGATGTGTATCTAAGTTAAGGCTCGGTATAAGGCGATATAACTAGCGCCACCAATGTTGAAAAAATCATATGTCCCTTCAGAAGAAGTTTCTGACAAAATCCTAAGATGAGCTCATGCGCCATGCTTTTCTAGATTTTTAAGTGTAGGTATAATCCGTGCGGAATGAGAATGGGATGCGACCTTTTGGAACTGAAACGCACGCGGTAAGCAAACTCGCGTCGATGCAACCTTGTCAAAGTAAAATACAGTATGTTTTCGAGTGACTTTGACAAGGTTCCATCCCATTCTCATCCCGCGCGCATTATACCCAACTCAATTTCTAGTCTTAAGCTAAAAAAATTTCGATAACCGCCAAAACGGCCGCTTTTGGCGGTTATCGAAAATTTTTTAGCTTAAAAGTAAATTCCGAAGAGGGTATCTACACTTAAAAATCTAGAAAAGCATGGCGCATAGGCTCATCTTAGGATTTTGTCAGAAACTTCTTCTAAAGGAAGATATGATTTTTTTAACCAATGTTAACCAATGGTGGCGCTAGTTAGCTTTATACCGAGCCTTAAGATGATTTATCATCACATTAAGTAGATGCAGAGTCGTAAGTTTTTATTATGCCGCCGTATCATATCGTGCCGGTATCGTGTCGTCTAAAGTGAAATGTTCCGAGAAGGGGAAAAAATTCAGAGAGCGATCGGCGACGCCCGCAGCTGTTATTGCGCGCTTTGTTCGAATTAAACGAATGTGTATTTGTTGTTTTAACTTACTGCTGTTGTGGAAACGGGATGTGAATTTGACGGACGTATCTACGAAGTGCTGAAGATAAAAGTCATCAATTTATTATTATACGCAATCGAGACTTGTGCTATTTAAGGCTGGAAGATAGCAGCGTAGCGGGAAATTCAAAATTTTCACAGTTTTTATAATGAATTGTTGTTGTTCTGTTGTTTACAGTAATGAAAATAATATATGTTATTGCCGCGAACGAAACATGGCTGAACAAAAATAGCTCAGTTTAGCTACAAAATGTAAAAAAATGTGAAAATTTTGAATTTCTCGTTACGCTGCTATTGTTTGTTGCCACGCTGCTGTTGTTTACAATAATGAAAAGAATACTATGTTATTGCCGCGAACGAAAAATCGCTGAACAAAAATAGCTCAGTAATTTAGCTACAAAATGTAAAAAACTGTGTTTTTTTTTATTTCCCGCCACGTTGCTATCGTCCACCCTTAAGGTACTCATTTTTTTTACTTACAGAACGTAATTGCTAAAAATTGTGTACGGGTCGAATAAAAATAATAAAAAAAATCTCTGCACACTTTTACGTTACTTACACGTAATTACCACATTTTATCTGATCCGCTTGCGTGGAATGCAATTACCAACATTAAAGAACGCCCGCATATTTTAAATAATTGTGTACGGTCCAACACCGTACGTACATAGGACATTGCATTGTGCAGCACACGCGCACCTAAACTCTACTCGATAGTCGGCTTTAGCCACTCGCCCGGTACACTACATTTACTAAAACCATGTAACTTCAGTGAAATAAACCACATGAAGTATTAACTACTACTCCTTCTTTCACCACCGTCCACCAACTACTACAAGTGCTGTAAGGCAGGGTGGGGTCGTACACGCCCTGCCCTGCTCTTACAAATTGACTGCAATCAGATATTTTAGGAAGTTTCAGCTAACAGTAATTTGCAATAAATAGTAAATTGTATGTACCTAATAGGTACCTAATACATTTTATGGCGTGAATACACCAAGATCGGCTTATTAGTACGGCTATGTCAAGTATGTATGTAATATTATAAATGTCAAGCTATACTCAGAGTGAGATGAGTTTTGTCGATATGATACGGTTTCACGTAGCCGACTAGTTTCGGTTTTCATTCAGAGATTTTAGTCACGAAGGAGAAACGAAGCTCACGCTTTCGAAGTGAGCCATTTACCTTGCCATTAATGGCAAACTATATTATACAACTTTTAGACAACTTCAGACCAAGAGTTTGTATTATTAGTTTGCCATTTACCTTGCCATTTACCTGTAGGTAAATGGCAAACTATACAGGGCAATGTTTAAATAGATTTTAACCAGACACCCCAACTTCTAAATGTGATTTCCATCAACTTTTGTTCTACGGCTTTGGTGAAAACGCATTTTTTTTCTGCATAATATATTTTTTTTCAAATACTTTATTTTTATTGCAACAAATAGGAGCAGGAGATGCTAGAAAGGTGGTTGAGAGAGGAGGGGCACGAAAGCGCGCCGCGCAGGCAATGCTGGAATGGTAGCACACTTTTAAAGGATAAGAAACTTTAATAAAATAAAAAGTATCGAGCTTTACAAAAAGTCGTAGAACAAAAGTTGTTGGAGATCGCATTTCGCGTGTCTGAGGTTAAAAGCTATTAAAAAATGCCCTGTATTAATACAACTTTTGGTCTACCTCATATTAATATCAGCAACTAAAACGTCGTCTACTTTAATAATATAGGTATTGATTTTTTTGCTTTGGCTAATTACTGATGCAAAACAACCTGAGCACCTGAGCTTGTTTTGCATCGGTAATTAGTCTTAATTAAAATCGCTGAACTTTTTGTGAGCGTCTGTAGATTTAAAAATTTACTTATTATTCAAAATACTTATCATACAGTACTCCCAAATTAATAATGCGCATACAGATAGCGAAGATCTGTACGTGAGTGCGCGTAACTCACGTACAGATCTTGCTATCTGTATGCGCATTATTAATTTGGGAGTACTTTACAGTCTTTTATAACCGTCGTTTCTTCACTGAACAAAGTCTTTAAAAAACTCCTTTCCTGTGTATCCAATTTCCCAAGCCATAAATAGGTGGGAGCATCGTAATATTTTTACTATTTCGCGACCTAAAGTGCCCTTTGGAGAGGCTTTATGTGTATTTTCCAATAGAAGCCGATAATGTGGCTTTCCTCGGGCCGTTAGAGTTCAATTAACTGGCGTTATGGACCGTGGAATGAAATAGGTATAAAAATAGAGCCATCACGGCTGCTCGTTCCGGGGTACCCTACGCGATAGAGGTTATATTGTAAATAAATAAACAAATACTTTTACCATCAGTGCAAATTAATGATTTATTTATCGTATGGCATTTTACAAAGGTCTATTACATTTCATAAGCTTGATAAAATGGGTCAATAGAGAAATACTTGCCTAATTTCAATGGCAACTTTTATTAATGTTTTTTGGGGAAGTGGATATTCTTACTGAGTAATGTTGTTGTTAGGTAGTACAGCTGTTATTCACACAACTACAGTTTTTTTTTTTATAAATCTCGAACTAGGTATGTAAATAAAAAGTTGATAATGACCCAGATACAGCTTGGAAAAAATAAAGCATTAATATCTATGTAATGAGACGATTTAACAACGTCCAGTGGCACCTTCACTCACACTTAATGGGTGAAGTGACCATTCGACGCTGTAGTGCCTGGGACATGTTTAGATGAAGTAGGCTTCCCCAGGATCTATCACTCTCAGCTTAGTCAGCCTAGCCCGCGGGAAACATAATATCAATACGTACGGAGCCAACCAGGCCGGGGGTTTCCTCACGATATTTTCCTTCACTTTTAAGTTAAGATGAAATACGTCTCACAACTAGCGCCGCCAATGAAAAAAAATCATATCTTTTTTTTGGATGCGTTTTTAGCAAAAAATATTTAAGCCTCGCGTTGAGAAATCACAGAAGCGTTTTTTGCTAAAAACGCATCCAAAAAAAAGATATGATTTTTTTTCCATTGGCGGCTCTAGTTGTGAGACGTATGGCGTCTTAACGATTTAAACCAAACCAATAAAAGTGTAATAAATCTTTTGAACTTGGACTTTCGTAAGCACTGCATATTTTATAAGTACGTCTTGTTTGATGATGATGATGATGACGTCTTGTTTAGTCTAGCTAGAATCATCTAGATAATACGACTATTCTACACCTACACGCGTGTAAAGGAAAACTGTTCTCTTTAACCTTTTGACGCTCGCATGCATAACGTGGCAGGGTAACGCAGTTAATTAAACCTGAGTACGAACTCTGCATAGCTACCACGAGTGCTTATATTGTCTGCCGGATGTCTGCCGGACGTCTGCTCAAAATTTGGTATTGTAATGTTGGTTAAACTGCCTCACTAATTGATGTAGAATGCATCCTAATTCTTTAGTAGTAAGGTTGTTTATCCAACTTGTCACTTTCAGTGACGTGTTTCCTTGATTAACTAGTTTGATTTAGTAACCTTAATGTAAGCTAATAGGTATTATTTTCCTTTGAATAGGGCTTTTGGATTTAAGTCACAGACTTACAGTGAACAATTGGACAAGCTATTTGCTAGTACTTATATTCAATCTGACAGCTCCTGAATTTATTAATCTTGGTAGTCGGTAGCGATTAAAATGAATTCTATAACATTACTGTTATATTGCACTTTTGAAAGAAGCACTTTTGTATTTTTAGCACGTTTCAATTAAATTGAAAGTTACTAGTGGTTCGCCCCGAACTATGAACTCGCGACCCCATATAAACTTAATAATAATAATAACCCCCGTATGGTTCCCGGAAGGTACAGAATTGGACCAACCCATTTCTTCCCGTGGGTGTCGTAAAAGGCGACTAAGGGAATGGAGGGACCATTATGGTTCCTCCACCGCAGGGCAGCTTGTGGGGAGCTGTTGGTATGTGGCGGTACCACGGATCCGAGTCTTCCGAAGGTCGAAAACTGGTCCTCGCATCCAAGTCTTTGTACAAGAGTGGATTGGAATCCAAGAGGACCGGGACCCTCACCTCTGGCTTGCCTTTACCGGCCGTCCAGAGTGGAGCGCAAGAGCTATATGCTCGCATGGATGGAAGTGAAAGATGCATAAGACGCGAGTTGATTTCTTTCCTATCTTTCTTATAGTGCTTCTATATCCTTCAGGTCCAGTTCAATATTCATAAAATCCTTTACAAAGTTTGCAATTATCATTTCCAACTCAAACTACGATTTTTCACGTTTCTCAACGCCAAAGAAAACCAAATTTTTCTGTCTAGCATTTTTTTCTAGATAGTACAGCCTTTGCTCTTGATTTTCCACTCGTTTTTCAAGATTTTCAGATTTTTCTTCTAGCATTTTTAGTTTTTCGCCACACATTCTTTGAATGTTTTCTGTAACTTGTTCGCCGCTTTTTCTTATGGATTTTTTGTAGTTTATCTAGTATTTCTTCCATTTTAAGTTTTGTATTGGACTCTCTTGTAGTTTTGAAGTAAAGCGACCTCTATTGTTGAGCATAAGGACTTTTTGGTTTATAATTTTGAACACTAGATGGCTCTGATATTTTTTTTTGTCACGCCCTCTGTTAGGAAATAGAATAACAATATGATATATATATTTTCTAATAGATGGCGCTGTTTTGAATTTTCTAATCTGGTGTACTTTGGATTTTTGGTTATTTTTGGATTTATTGGATTAAAATAGAGTTCTCGTTACGGATTATTTTGCGACCCGTAAAAGTTTATTTTTATTGTTTCCACTGAGTTTTACGTCCGATATCCACAATATTGTTTCCAAACAGAATTTGTATTTATAGTTCACTTTTGTTAGTTTTTATCACTGCTTTCACTGTTTACTGGTTAGATTTACGTTTTTATCACTTTTAAAATAACTTTTTAGCACTATTTTAATGTTACTGAGAGGCAGCAGTGGCGCCCTCTCTCATCCCATATAACCTTAACAACCCCATATCTCGGCAACCCCTCGACCGATTTGGCTCATGTTCGAACTTAAAAATTCTTTTAATTTCATTTACCTGCCTACCAAATTTCATGACGATCCGACAAAAAATACTCAAGTTATCGTCGAACGAACATTCATACATACAAACATACAAACATACAAACATACAAACATACAAACATACATACATACATACATACATACAAACGCCGGATTGTTCCAGTAGACTCGGAGAACTTCGCTCGCTTCGCTCGCTCGTTCAATTAGCAGCACGTTTTTTATACATTTGAAATGACACGTAAGCATATCTAATTAAAATCGTTATATTTGGTTTAAAGAATTCTAAAACGAATTGTTTAATCATAGTATCAATACTTCAATCCATTGACTTGTGTTCTTCAATTACGGAGAAATCAACTAAGGAACATGCCATCATCCATCCCTCATCCTGTCCAATGGTTATTTGTAAAATTTGTCAATGATTTTGCAACTTCCGGTGAGCGACGTACATACGACATGTTATGATTCTGCTACACATAGGTCCGGCATAGTATGCGAGCCAAACACTCACGCTTTTCCTGATACCAAGGAGGAATGGTATGTTATTATAATACTCTTTATCAAAAACTTTATATCAATCTGTGGTCAGCGGAGGTCGGATATATTTAGTTACGCCTTCTTAAACCTTATAGAAAAAAACTTTTGTCATGGTCGAGTATGACATTCATTCAATGAAAGATCGTGATTGCGAGTGTGTTTACCGTATTATATGTTACGTTTATATTAAATAACTTAAAATTTTATTTCTTGTTACCTTAGCAAGAAATCATAGTTTCAGTAAAAGCTAATTACAGTCTAGTGACTTCATCCATCCATACATCTCTGCATCAAGCAAGCCTCTGCATCAAGCAGCGTCCAACAAGCTCTCCGTTTAGCTGCTATGTGAAAAGAAAGAACTTTATACAATAACACATTATAGGTACTCGTAATACCATGGTCTGACAAAATAAAGTCCATTGTATGCTCTGTTTGTCTGCTTTTTCTTTAGATGTATATAAAACCGAGTGATATCATACACATAGGATACTCACTGTACCTAAGTTTATATTCATACTGCCGGTTTCTGCAATGAGAAATTCGCTAAGCAAAATTCTCAACTCAGAAACCGGGCCATAGTCTCGCATACTGTTCCGTCGCGCCCCATATTATTAGATTTTCTTTATTTTTCCTACAAGACAACGCAGGTTTGAATGTATGTTTTTCATGTTTTCGAGTAGTTTTTTATTTCTAATGGGAAAGCGACGATCTTTTCATTTTCGGCGGCACAACTCGCGTGCCGCGTCACGAGTTGCCCTTGCGGGTGACCCAAACAATCGCCTAAGAGACATAGCCGCGGTTAGACGTGTGCGATCTTTACCTAACCGCGTGTGCGCCGGTCGACCACTGTGTTTCGTGTGTCCCGTGCCTTTCGTGTTGTGTGTGTACGTTTTACCACTAGACTGAACCTTCCCCTTTCACCCACTGGAGGGTGTGATCAGACCCACCCCTATGGACCTTGCAGTTGGACGATACAGCTGATATTGCACCCCGCGCTACCTACCACGAGAGAGCCAAAGGAGTGTCAAGTGAGTCGCCTTATCCCCAACATAAATTTGTTCCTTCGAACCGAATCGCATCTTCCAGCTAGTGTTGTCTTGTAGTGTATAGTTTCTGTATTTCGTACAAAACTTTTCATTTTCCACACGCGTTCAACCGCCATCTTTGTTCCGCAAAATGGGGGAGGAAGAATCGCCGTGTGAACAAGATATTTTCGAAAGGGAGCTCATTCTAGATGAGCTAAAACGTACTCTTCAGTTCGCAGCGACTGATGAAGACCAGTTTCGCTCGCGAACTACTGATTTAACTCTTCTTCAAAGAAAGTTCACTAAAGTTCAAACCAAAATTGAAAAAACTTTAATCAAATTAAAAAAGTTCAATAAAGAGGAACAGATTAAATTTCGTAACGATTTTGACGAGTTATATTACGCTGTTGTTGTACAAAACAAATCATTGAAAGAAAGGGATGAAATCCAAAGACGACAGAGTAGACTAAGCGTGATTCCCTCGATTTCCGCTCTTGAATTCCGTTCTAGAAACTTGCCAACATTGCCATTACCGTCTTTCGGCGGCGATCCTACGGATTGGCCGTCATTTCATGATTTGTTTCGTGCGCAGGTTCACAGCAACGGTGCCTATACAGACGCTGAAAAGCTTAGGTACCTACTTTTAACCGTGAAAAATGAGCCCTTCAACCTCATCAAATCCATACCTGTGTCTGACGAAAACTATTCGGTAGCCCTTGACATCTTGGTAGCCCGCTATGAAAACAAAAGAATTATCGCATCTAAACACCTCGAACGGATTCTCGATATTGAACCTTATTGCGACAAAACAAGTCACAGTTTGCGTAATTTGCTAAATGTCTATCACGAAAATATCAAGGCGCTAGAAGTCATGAGATTTCCAATTACTGAGTGGAGTTTTTTGCTACTGAACATTTTACTTCGTAAAATCCCGGTTAGTACGCGAAAAGATTTTGAGCGTTCTTTAGCAAAACCCTCCGAAATTCCCAATGTCAACACATTGATTGCTTATCTTGAACGGGAAATTTCCGCTGACGAAATAGCCACGGTGGCTAGCAGTAGTAGACAGTCCGCTAACAAATCTACTCAAAATGTGGGTAGTTTACCATTCACCGGCCGCGCCGCTGTAGCGAGCGCCGGCCCAGGTATTCCAATGCCTAGCGCCCGTAGATCTTTCGCAGCCAAGGTGGAGCCAACGATTTCGGCTTCATTCCAAAATCGACCTAATGACCAAGTGAATAAGGTCAAAGGTCACACATGCCCCCTTTGTAGTGGTCAACATTCGTTACCGAAATGTTCACAATTTTTGAATTTGTCTCCTCAACAAAGATTTTCGTTCGTCCAAGGCAAAAATGTTTGTTACAATTGCCTTAGCGTCGGACATGACGTCAAAAACTGCAAATCCAGTTTTGACTGTCGCTCGTGTCATAAAAAACATCATTCATTGATTCATTTCCCATCGCAATCAGCGATCGAGCCGTCCGCTCATGTTGTCTCACTCCCTCCTACGGAGGAGTGCTATGACGTTTCAACAAAGCAAACCTTCGTCGTCGACGCGGCTCCTTCGGGCCCGCCGGCACGGAATCAAGAATCGCTAATAAATAATTGTGCTTCGAATGCGCCGAGCGCTCATACGACCGTTCTTTTATCTACGGCGCTAATCGATATTAGTGTAGGTACAGAAGTATCGACCGTGCGTTGCATTGTTGATACGGGGAGCCAAGCATCTTTCATTACAGACGCTTGCGTACAGCGCCTAGGCATTCAGCGACAACATGCGAATATTCCGGTGTTTGGTATAGGTGATACCGAGCCAATCAAACCTAAGGGTTCAGTTTCGTGTCTCATTCTTCCAAAGGGCAAACCTGCCCCTTTGATTTCCGTGGAGGCCCTAATTTTACCCAAGTTGGTTTCACAAATGCCAAGTGTACCGCTGCCCCATACGCAGTGGTCACACTTGAATAATTTGACATTAGCTGATCCGGAATTTTACAGTCCGCAGCCCGTGGAAATGTTACTCGGAGCCGACGTTCTGTCGCAGATTTTATTAAATAACATAATCACTGGGCCGCCGGGCTCGCCTATTGCGATGAATAGTGTATTTGGATACTTACTGTTAGGCAAAATTGATTTTGCATCTTCCGTTCCGACCCCACTCCAGGTTTGTTTTAGCTCGTTTGACAACGACAATCTTCAACGATTCTGGGAGCTGGAGTCATTTCCTGAGTCATTTTCTGTTAAGCGGAGTTACACTCCCGATGAAGAGCTATGCGAATCCTTTTATGAAAAGACGCATACTCGCAATGAGGACGGGCGCTACGTGCTAGCCCTGCCATACAAGCCCGACGCCTCGCCCTTGGGCGAGTCGCGGCAAGCGTCGCTCGCTCGATTTCATAAATTAGAGCAGCGACTAGAACGCAACCCTAAGCTCAAAGCCGACTATCATGCTTGCCTCCAAGAGTACGTGGATTTACACCACATGGAGCTCGTAGATGGTGAGGATGTTGTGCCGGGGTCTGCCTACTACATTCCACACCATTGTGTCGTAAAGGAGTCAAGCGAAACTTCTCGTACACGTGTTGTTTTCGATGCTGGTAGTAGAACAACAAACGGGTTATCACTTAATGATGTTTTATTCACCGGTCCCAAGCTTCACTTGGACATAGTTGACGTGCTTCTAAAGTTTCGTATTCACTCCGTCGCGTTTACTGCCGATATAAATCAAATGTATCGTAACATTCTCGTTCGCGCTGAAGATAGAGATTTTCAGCGCATACTCTGGCGCGACTCGCCTGAAAAACCAGTCCGTGATTATCGACTGTGCACAGTGACTTTCGGTGTGAATGCCTCACCTTATCTTGCACTGCGTACGATGCGACAGCTAGCTTCCGACGAAGCTGCGGGTTTCCCACTCGCGGCTCCCGTCTTACTAAATGACGTATTTGTTGACGACGTTGTCTCCGGCGCAGATTCAGTGGCTGAGGCTCTTACTCTGCAAAGACAACTCATAGGCATGTGCGCGGCCGCTGGGTTTGAGTTGCGTAAATGGCACAGTAATTCGCCAGCATTACTTGCTGCGGTACTGCCGCCAGACTCTCATGGTGAGCGGCAGGAGGACGTCCCCTTCGCGGAGCTGGAGAGGGACACGAAAGTTAAGGTCCTCGGGCTTCAGTGGAACCCGAGATCTGATTCCTTTCATTTCAAGGTACAGGTGGCCTCCGAGCAGTGTACAAAGAGAGCTATACTCTCCGAGATAGCGAGAATCTACGACCCACTCGGGTTTCTTTCGCCGGTAACTTTGTATGCCAAACATTTGATCCAACTTTTGTGGATTGCAAACGTGGACTGGGACGAGGCCCCACCTATAGATATCGTAAATTCGTGGACTTATTTCACAAGTCAATTACCACTTCTATCACAAGTCGCTTTTCCGCGTCACATTTTTCATGAATCGGATCTAATACAGATCCACGGGTTTTGTGACGCATCCGAGAGAGCTTTCGCGGCTTCTGTGTACATTCGCCTTTCGACTAGCGATGGACGAGTCCATACTTAGCTAGTCATTGCAAAGACTCGCGTAGCACCACTACGTGTACGTCTAACTATTCCTCGGCTTGAACTGATGGCGGCTTTGCTATTGTCAAAATTAATCGACAAAGTATTAAATACCTACGGCGACCGCATCAGCCCCGACCAAGTCTACGCCTGGTCGGATGCATCCATCGTGCTAGCCTGGCTACGCTCAGCGGCGCACGAATGGAAAACATTCGTATCAAATCGTGTTGGTGCGATTCAAAAACGCGTACCATCGAGTTGTTGGCGCCACGTTCCGTCAGCTGACAACCCGGCCGATGCAGCATCCCGTGGCATGCTTCCAGCTGCATTGGTTCAGCATGAGTTGTGGTTTCATGGCCCTTCCTGGCTCCAACAAGGACCAGAGTTCTGGCCGAGTGAGAAGGAGATTTTGCCTACTACGGAAGAAATACGTAAACAACCGTGTGAGTCATCGTCTCTGTTATCGGGCGCGTCTACGGCGACCGATGCACAGAATGATGAAATATTTTCGCGATATTCTTCGCTAGGAAAACTTGTTCGCATTACGGCACTAATCTTTCGCTTTTATAACAAATGCAAAAAAAGTAAAACTACTTTTCCTGTGCATATTACAGTGCTAGAATATAATTCGACATTAAATCGACTAATTGGCTTAGTGCAAAGGACGGTTTTTACAAATGACATAGAAAAAATCCGTAAGGATAAATTGTCCTCGAGTGAATCTCTTCGACGTCTTACGCCATTCCTGGATAGTGACAATCTTCTTCGTGTTGGAGGAAGGATTCATAAATCTCTTCTACCTTACGACTCGAGACATCAATTAATTCTCCCAAAACATCATCCTTTAACTAGCCTCATTATCGATGACGGTCATATTGCGCATTTACACGCCGGACCGCAGTGCCTTCAATATTTATTGATGCAACGATTTTGGATTATTTCTTGTCGAGACATTGTGCGCCAACGTATACATCGTTGCGTTAGATGTTTTCGCGCGCGCCCCTCGCGCCTTCAGCCCCGCATGGGGCAAATTCCTGCAACTCGACTGCGCCCCGCACGGCCGTTTTTGAAAACTTCGGTCGACTTCGCAGGCCCGTTTTACGTCCGTGCTAATAAGGTCCGCAATGCAAAAATTATAAAATGTTACGTATCAGTATTCGTATGTATGAGCGTCAAGGCCATACATCTTGAACTCGTTTCCGAACTTTCTACAGAAGCTTTTCTTGCAGCTCTGAGACGTTTCACGTCTCGGCGAGGTTTATGTACTGACATATATTCTGACTGCGGGAAAAACTTCGTCGGTTGCAGCAATTATTTGAAAGAATTGTTTGCTTTTCTGCGTAGTGATGCAGTGCAAAGTGCACTACACCAAGAAACACTTCAGCAGGGTATAACTTGGCATTTTCAGCCACCGTATGCCAGCCATTTCGGTGGACTTTTCGAAGCAGGTGTTAAGAGTTTTAAACACCACTTATACAGGGTGATCGGCACTCGTACTCAGACGTACGATGAAATGCATACCCTATTGTGTCAAATAGAGGCGGTTTTAAATTCAAGACCCCTCTGTGTGTTGAGCGCGGCTAGCTCAGACCCCTTACCTCTGACGCCGGCTCATTTTCTTATTGGCGAGCCTCTAACGGCTCCACCTGATGTGACGTTAGTAGACGATAACCCTAACCGACTCACACGTTGGCGCTGGATACAACAGTCCGTCCAGCACTTCTGGAGAAGGTGGAGTAGGGAATATCTTCACGAGCTCCAACAAGGAAGCAAATGGCTTCATGATCGTGGTTCCCCGCTTCGTGAAGGCACCGTTGTTGTGGTTTGTGACGAACAACTTCCACCGCTGCAGTGGAAGCTTGCGCGTGTCCATGCTCTACATCCGGGTACAGATAACGTCACACGTGTCGTGACATTGAAAATAGGGAACACGCTTTTTAAACGCCCAGTCGTCAAGGTGTGTCCCCTTCCTATAGAGTAGAGCGTTTACATTCGTTACGAATTTAATCTTAGTACTTACTTTTGATTTAGTGTAGTGTTAGTTTCATTGTTTTCAAGTAATTTACATAAGTTTATAACTTAAGAGTTTGTTAAAAGTACTACGTGCTTTTAAGGTGAGCGGCATGTTCCGTCGCGCCCCATATTATTAGATTTTCTTTATTTTTCCTACAAGACAACGCAGGTTTGAATGTATGTTTTTCATGTTTTCGAGTAGTT
This sequence comes from Zelleria hepariella, assembly GCA_949319315.1. NCBI lineage: Eukaryota > Metazoa > Arthropoda > Insecta > Lepidoptera > Yponomeutidae > Zelleria > Zelleria hepariella. The sequence continues at coordinate 6,873,779 of OX439387.1, read as the reverse complement.
TTTTATTTCTAATGGGAAAGCGACGATCTTTTCATTTTCGGCGGCACAACTCGCGTGCCGCGTCACGAGTTGCCCTTGCGGGTGACCCAAACAATCGCCTAAGAGACATAGCCGCGGTTAGACGTGTGCGATCTTTACCTAACCGCGTGTGCGCCGGTCGACCACTGTGTTTCGTGTGTCCCGTGCCTTTCGTGTTGTGTGTGTACGTTTTACCACTAGACTGAACCTTCCCCTTTCACCCACTGGAGGGTGTGATCAGACCCACCCCTATGGACCTTGCAGTTGGACGATACAGCTGATATTGCACCCCGCGCTACCTACAACGAGAGAGCCAAAGGAGTGTCAAGTGAGTCGCCTTATCCCCAACACATACGTTTTTGTCCACAAAACAAGATTATTTTAATAAGATATTCTTCAAACCATTCCAATACACTGACGTTTACATTGTTGTGACTTTAGAATGGTAAGAAAGACGTCATAGAATTTAATTTTTTTTCCCGACTACGTGAAGCAAAAGAGTAGGGTTATGATTTTAGCAGCGTAGGTATGTATTTTTGGTTGTTTGTGTTTTCATCTGTTCCATCGCAGAGCCTAAAATAATAATCGGTTGATTTTTGATAGTTTTCGAAAACTCTAAGCTGGCGGTTGTGGTGCGCCGTAAAGTGAAAGACCCAACAATCAAAATGATCGGACACTTTTGTCATGGCCATAAGGGCTTTAAAATACATTTTCACAAATGCGTAACACACGTAGCGTCAACATAACAAGTAGATAAAAAAATAGAAGTTAATAACTAAAACCCGACTACTAAAAGGCTTAAAACAAGACCTGCTTATCCTTAAAATAGACTCATAGATAATTAATCGTAGTCGGAGGCCATAGGTTTATCAAATGCGAATGTGGTGAAAGGTAAAACATACAAGCATCAAACTTGGTATGGTATGGATAAATTGGTATGATTGGCTTACTTTATAGTGTAACAAAAAATAAGAAAAACGGTCAAGTGCGAGTCGAACTCAGGCACCGAGGGTCCGTACAATCAGATTTTTTCAAATTGTATTGTGGTACGGAATACTCAGTTCACAAGTCCGACTCACACTTGGCCAGTTTTATTTATTATTTATTTTGTTGTTATATTATAAAATAAGGCCAAAGGAAAAATGCTATAATCATATTATTCGTAGGTAAGTTTGATGCTTGTATGTATTATAGTATATATTTGCGATAGAGCAAAAGGCATAAAAACTCGTTTATTGATAATAAAAAAAAATATTTTAATAAATTATATTATATTTTAAACATTTATAATAAGTTGAAAAAATTCACTCGGGACAGGACTTGAACCCGCAACATCTCGCATACCGTGCAGGCGCTCTACCTATTGAGCTACCGAGTCATGTAACTGTCGATGCGAATTTCTTCAATTATAAATAAATAAATGTTTAAAATATTCCCTAGCACCTTCCGTGCCTTAGAAAAAACAAAAAGTTATTATATTTTTTTTTATTATTTAGACTCTTAAATATTCAGTAAATCGTAGTCGGAGGACCCTACATTAGCATTAACTAAATCGATGGCCTCCGAATACGCAGTACGAATACAGATCTGGTTTCAAGCTTGTTGGTAGTCGGGTTTTAGTTTTTAATTAGTTTATAAAATTTATTCAATAAAAAGTAACGTTATCAAGAAAAGTGTTATCCCACCAAAAACATTTTCATGTATAATTTTGCCAAGACGAGACCCCGCACTGTCAAAACGTTATCATTTCTCATGTAGAGCCAACTTGAGCCAAGCTTGTAGCTCTGAACGCCCTGTTTATGAAGTTAGGGTATGTAGAGTTAGGACTCAACTCAATTCAACTCAACTCAACTCCTCAACTCAACTCAACTCAACTCAACTCAACTCGCATTTATTTTTTTTATTTTATTTTGTTTTATTATTTTTTGTTATCGGATAATACCAAGTTTATTTTAATATAATCATACCAGTAACGCCATCTCTCGGGCATTAGGAGAGGAGGACTAAAGTTTCTTATTTTCTTCGTAACGGTTGCGCGTAGAGGTTTTCGTAGAGGCGCGTAGAAGCGTAGAGGAGTTCGTAGAGGTTTTGATGATCATCAGTGAGTCAGTGACGAAATCGGGGGTTTTTGGACATCAATAAAATCTAAAGTATAACAGCTATGCAATTGAAACTTTTTATATGTCCTAGTCATCATTTCCCGAATATTTTGTTGATGTGTATTATCCAAACCCAAGATGAGGGTTCAAAAAAACGACGAAGCGCTTCGAGAAAATATAGTAGTGCCCCCTTGAGCTTCGCTACTCGTCTTGGCGGGGCCACTAGCTTGGCCCCAGATGCTAACGAAAAGATATTTTGTTTGGTGCCTCCATTTTATTTTTTTCTTATTTTCACTCTGCACATTTTATATTTGGATAGAGGATATGTACCTACCGACACAAATAAAAGTATCCTATTATGACCCATTTATCATATTGTATGTTTTGAAGATCCTTCTCCTGAAACCTCCATGACATAATGAGCTTCCTTCTTTTTCTTATCACTATGATATTGGTAATACTGATTACTTCACATGAGTGAAAAAGATAGAATGTATTTGAGCCACTACAAACGTGTAAACTGAGTGTAAGCGGACAAGCCGGTAAAATAAAAGGGAAACTCGGTTTCGGCGGCAAAATGTGGTTGGGAACGCGAGAAATTTACGCACACCGGCGAGTGGCTCGAGTTGGACTGAATTGACATAAGGTTCCCCCGCCCGCATCCCCTTACCCCTGTGTCGCCTTTGCGACCATTGCTCGCGCCCACTACCACTGCCATCTATTGTGCAGTAGAAGAATTAAAAACATAATGAATTCAAATACAGTTTTACAGTAGTTTAAACTAGTGGTTCGCCCCGAACTGTGAACTCGCGACCCCATATAAACTTAACAACCCCATATCTCGGCATCTCTCTCAACCGATTTGGCTCATGTTCGAACTTAAAAATTATTTACCCGCCTATCAAATTTCATAACGATCCGACCAAATTTACTCAAGTTATCGTCAAACGAACATACAAACGCCGGATTGTCCCAGTAGACTCGGAGAACTTCGCTCGCTCGTTCAATAAAGACTAGTTTGCATCGCTAACACTGAGTATAAAAAATATTATGTCAAAGGGTTTTGAGAATTTTGCACAAGTCCGCTACTTGGTGCCGAAACTCGAAAATTCGAATAACGAAAGTTTGTGATTACGAATTTGTTAGGAAACAACCAATGCACGCTATGCCGAAAATCACCATACCGAAACATTGCGGCCCCGAATAAATGTACAATCTTCTTTTTACATTTACATTTGTACATTTATTCGGGACTGCGATGTTTCGGTTTGGCGATTTTTGGCATGGCGTGCATTCGTTATTTCATGATTCGTAATCACAAACTTTTGTCATAACGTTCTTCTTCTCTGCGTGTCGATGGCAGACCGATTTCTTAACCTAATCATAAATTAAATGGCTTTAGCCCAGAATTTCGCAACGCTAACTGCGTCTACAGGGTGTTAAAAGACCGCCGACAGACCCGAAAGGTACGCATACTGGACACCAAAACAAAGTACTTTTTCGATAAATAACTGCTGGGAAATGATTTTGGTTTTTTAGGTTATAATTTTGAAAAATATTTTATCACGCAATGGACGTGTAACGCACAGAAGTCATATTGCGCAAGCGTAGGTATAAATTTATGTTACTTAAGCTTAAAGTGCCGATGTTTAGAATACATTGCGGGTTGCAATTTTAGCGTCGTTTTTTGTAAGAAATATTCATAATTTTGATATAGCTTCTTGAGAAGAGATGTTAAGAACTAGATATTAAATACATTTCTGCAAAAAAAAAGTTTTGAAAAGTCCGACTTTGAACCTCATTATCTCGGAAACCGTTGATTTCCCAGGCATAGTTCCTTGGGCAAAAATGTTCCTTATGATGAGGAGAATACGTGGTTTCCCGCTTTGTTGGCGGTCTTTTAACACCCTGTATAATAGCCGCCATAAGGTCCTCCAGTGTGCAGGTGTTAGGTGATAACGTTTTGGCGGAGAGACAGATTTGTCTTTGTCGCGAGCCAGGTGGCTTAAGACTTGTTTAAGTCTAGGTAGAAATTCTAACAATAGGATCTTTAGAACTTTGTTATTGAATATATCGAACTAAATTCTAATTCTACTAGGCACTAGCGCCCCTTACATGAATTTACTTTGAAGCACTTTTCGTGTCAACGGTACACAAGGAAACGGCATTTTTTATATAGATGATAAGTATAAGAATCTGACGCTCGAGGTATGGATTCTTAAGAAATTAGTGCCAAGAAATTAGATAAAGATTTAGTTATAGACGTTCTGTATAAGCATAATATTTTAATCATATTATAATAATGAATAATACAACATAATATAAGTTTATTTGCTATCCGTCTCGCTTTGTGGAAGTCGAATACCACTCGGTTTGGTCAGAGGTTCTCCTAAACCCTGAAAAGACCACCAGAAGCTAGATGGCTGTCCCTGTATTTTTTTAACCTTTGCGTTGAAAGTCTCTCTGATGAAGGCTCTTGCTCTTTTCTTGTTGGATATGGTACCGGTGAGCATCATCATCATCAGGGGTCGTCTGCTGCTGCCCGTACGACCGTACAGCAGTAAGTGCTGGTTCTGAGTTGGCACTCTTGTCTTATGCGTCTTCTCCAGAGGCATCAGTCCCCGGGTCTTGGGTGTGCATTCTTGGCGATGGTCTATCAGGCTCCCAGCTGCTGGAGTCTTGCAGCTCGAGGAGCTGCTGCGGGTACTGACGTAATTTTTCTGACCGGTCGTATTTGGGGACGATGTGGTGGAGGTATTGATGCGGTCCGTCGTCGGCGCAGTGGAACATACGGCGCGACAGATGGACCGCAAACTCCTCCACACTCTCCACACTCTGGCTTGGCGGAAAACTTTCTCCACCTGCCCCCCCATGCATTCGATGGTGCACCACAGACATTTTACGGACGAGCTGAAAAAAAAACATGGCGTACAATATGGTGATCTTTCTTATTATTTTCCTGGGAGAAGTAGATGGATTTCAATGGTGCCGTACTATGCAGCCTTCAGAGTTCATATCGGCCAGGACAATCGTTTTGGATGATAACAGCTGTCTTTGGCGGGCTTAGGGTGCGGGAGCGCGACCTTGACGGACCAATTTCAGGATGCAGTACTTAGTTGCAGGTCGCAGCGGCATCCAGTCGTTTGGTTTCCTCATTGGAGTCTCCATTGAGTTCTGTCACTGCGGTTTCTCTTTAGGTGCAAAACGTCAACTTCCCAAAAAGTCCACCACATCACGGCACTAACAAGCCATCGGAGGGTCGTGCGGCTCATGCAGGTGCTTTTGGATATGTTTATTTATTTGGTCATTTAAGCTACCTACCTATAAAACATCTTTGTAACTTAATGACTTGCTTGGTATTATTTGAAAGAGCCGGAGCAGATTATGCTTGCTATTTTAGCCTCGCTTCTTGGCAGGGTTAGGTTTCCTTGTCTTCTCCTTCTATTCAGCTGGATTTGTGCCATAAATTATGCCCACAACACTGCACTAAAGGCGCATTGTATGATCGACTCGATGGATTTGTTTGAGGTTGGATAATTATCTGCGTTAACTTGAACCTGAGTAACCATCTGCCGAGAAGTACTACGGCTGTAAATACATAATTTAGTTTGGTTTCATTTCCAAAAGATTTTCCAGTTTTTCTCTTGAGTGAAAGTGAGTGACGCATGACTTATGTCAATTATGGCAAGTATGGCAAGTATGGTCAAGTTGGCAGCACACTTTCGTTTGTTTTCACGTCGCGTGTACGTCTGCCGGACATCTGCCGGACGTCTGTCCAAATACACTCCTGGTAGACCCTCTGACCCTGAGTGCTTGTCAAGTCCTTAGTGTTTTAGGCATTTTACACACTGACCTTTATTTCAATAAGATATTTTGTTCGTTATTTTCCAATTTATTATTACATTTTCTGCAAATTAAGCACTTTTTGTTTTTTGTACCTACATTATTATGTAGGAATGTAAGCTTTACTTCACATTAACTCTATAAAATTTATTGACTTCAATTAACTTTATCTCTCGATCGATCGTCTAGAAAGGTGCCTGCCGACTGGAAAGACCGGCAGAGATACAAAGCACTAAGATTAAATAGTATATTTAATAAAAAGGTATATTTTTTCGTTGAGGCGAGGTATTTCGGCCGTATCTTTGGACCTGGGATACGGGTTGTTGCCCGACTAAAAGAAGGGTAATGGTAAAAATATTTTTTTCATCTCCCATGCTCGGAAAGTTTGCTGTTACTAGCAACTTACAACCGTGTAAAACCCGAATTTAACCAATCTGCATTTTTGTGCACTTCGAAATTTGAACGCCCTTATTCTGCACGTCCCATGGTGTAGAAAAAGAAAAAACACTGGCCGTTTCACTAGATGCCATATAAGTTCATAAAAGCTTCAGAAAGAAGAGCCTCGTTTAGACGCGACTCTCCACGAAAGTGCCCATTTTCTATACAAAACTGTGAATGCAAATGAGGCATAGGCATCTAAAGTCACGGAATAGAACATTAAGAAACGCGGTTTCTTCTTACAGTCTTTTTAATATTTTGGACACTATATTTATTTTTTATAACAGTAAATTAAAAAAATGCTCCGCTTCTGTTTTATAAAATAGATAATTATGGGTTGGTTTGTTAAATACATTTTTTCAAATGATATAATTGTATTTATTTTTTTATCTCTAGAAATTTTAATTTTATATGGTAAAAGTTCAGCATGCACCCGGAAAAAAGACATTCTTTTATTTACATTATTTTTGTGTCTGGATAGATAAACTTCAGGAAATTATTAATAAAACGAATGGTTTTAATACCAACGAAGCTGAAAACTTTAGTGCGGCAGCCGTAACTACAATAAAATATGCTTTTAAAAGGAACTTATTTGACTCACCTGTTTTGCCTGTAAGTAGTTGTCTATAGAGTTTTTCCAGCATGGCTAACAAAGTAATTTCTTCGCTTCTGTGGGATGAAAAGTTTTGTGTTTCGCACGAATGCAATATTATTTGCGTCTCGTGCTTCTGAATACCTCGCTACGCTCAGGTTTCTTTTTTTGAATCACTCGCTACGCTCGTGGCTCAATTTTAGAAACCTTCGCTAGCTCGGTATTCAATACAAGCACTCGCCGCAAACAATAATTTTGCATTCTTGCAAAACAAATAACTATTGTATGTAACTTTTTCTCCAGGTTCGCTTTAGCATGCTGAAGGCCGTACGCTATGCATATGTTACCGGCCAAACCCGATTTAAGGATAAACTAGTTTCGCCTAGGCCAAACCAGTTTATCCGAACGTCGTATGGATAAACCGGTATAGCCTAGGCCAAACTAGTTTATCCGAACGTCGTATGGATAAACCAGTTTAGCCTAGGCCAATCTAGTCTGGCCTAGCAAGAATATACAGGGTGTTAAAAGACCGCCAACAGACCCGAAAGCCACGCATACTAGACACCAAAACAAAGTACTTTTTCGATAAATTATTGCTGGGAAATGATTTTGGTTTTTGAGGTTATAATTTTGAAAAATATTTTATCACGCAATGGACGTGTAACGCACAGAAGTCATATTGCGCAAGCGTAGGTATAAGTTTATGTTACTTAAGCTTGAAGTGCTGATGTTTTGAATACATTGCGGGTTGCAATTTTAACGTCGTTTTTTGTAAGAAATATTAATAATTTTGATATGGCTTCTTGAGAATGTATGTTAAGAACTAGAAACTGAATACATTTTTACAAAAAAATAAATTTGAAAAGTCTGACTTTGAACCTCATTATCTCGGAAACCGATGATTTCCCAGGCATAGTTCCTTGGGCAAAAATGTTCCTTATGATGAGGTCAATACGTGGTTTCCCGCTTTGTTGGCGGTCTTTTAACACCCTGTATAAGCTTCAGGATAAACTAGTACGGCCTAGCCCGAACTGATACTGGCGAATGATTAGGTATGAATGTTACCATATCTCGTAAACTAAGAGGTTTAGCGCAAAAATAACGAAATTTTCGAACCCCTTAATAACCCCAGAACCAAGCCTTTTACTTCTCTACGTGTTCTAAAAACCGACATACAGGGTGTTAAACATACAGGGTATTCCTGAAAGTGTGACAGACAGTCGAAAAAATTTAAAAACAAAGGTTAGGTCAGTAGTTTTGGTTGGCGACACACTGACATACCTCTTTTTGTTTACGAAAGGTCCTTTAAACCGGACATACAGTAGACTTTTTGACTGTAGACTTTTTCAAATTCGGCCTCTAAGTGCGTCCCCTACTGTTCAGATAATTACGGCGGGTTTCTTAATTTTAAGAAAAAGTACTAGGCTAGCATAAATAAGTAGAATCTGTATTACCCCTACTTAAATAGGGCTAGACTAGTTCGGCCTAGGCTAAACTAGTCTAGCCCTATGCTCGTATGGAGAAACCAGTTTAGCCAAACTAGTCTAGCCCTATTTGAGTAGGAGTAATACAGATTCTACTTATTTATGCTAGCCTAGTACTTTTTCTTAAAATTAACAAATCCAACGTAATTATCTGAACAGTAGGGGACACACTTAGAGGCCGAATTTGAAAAAGTCTACATTCAAAGGTCTACGGTATGTCCGGTTTAAAGGACCATTCGTAAACAAAAAGAGGTATGTCAGTGTGTCGCCAACCAAACCTACTGACCTAACCTTTGTTTTAAATCTTTTTCGACTGTCTTTCACACTTTCAGGAATACCCTGTATGTTTAACACCCTGTATGTCGGTTTTTAGAACACGTATAGAAGTAAAAGGCTTGGTTCTGGGGATATAAAGGGGTTCGAAAATTTCGTTATTTTTGCGCTAAACCTCTTAGGCGGACTTGCGTCACTCAGGGTTAGCAAAGTAACTCCGAGTTAACTTGACATTTCCATACAAATTTTGACGTTAACTCAGAGTTAACTGGCTAACCCTGGTTGACGCAAGTGGACCTTAGTTTACGAGATATTGTAACATTCATACCTAATCATTCGTCAATATCAGCTCGGGCTAGGCCATACTAGTTTATCCTGAAGCTTACATATTCTTGCTAGGCCAGACTAGATTGGCCTAGGCTAAACTGGTTTATCCATACGACGCTCGGATAAACTAGTTTGGCCTAGGCTATACCGGTTTATCCATACGACGTTCGGATAAACTAGTTTGGCCTAGGCGAAAATAGTTTATCCTTAAATCGGGTTTGGCCGGTAACATATATAACCCGTGGCATTAAAGAAAACCTTTAGGACGGAGTTAAAAACCTAGCGTTGTCTCGCTTTGACTGTATTAATTAGAGCGAGAGGGCGAGTGTTTTGAAGTTCATACTAAATGTTTTCTTTAATGACACGGGTTATACCTCAGCTTAATAAATTGATTTAAAAACTCGTTGCCACAATCGTGTCGCCAAATGAGAGCCATTTGGTTAAGTCGGGTCTATCTCTAGCAAGTGGGCTCGGGGCAAATGCGGCAGCCGGTCCTCAAAGCGATCACTAACCCGAATACTCAATCCTCGTATTCTCTACGATATCTCATGCGCACCACGCTGACTGACCAATCTTGAACTCTAAAATCATGGAAATGAGACCCATAATCAAACGAGGACTTGCAGTCCGTAGGACAGTCGCTCGCTGAAGTTATTAGTAAAATTGTGTTTGATTTTCCGTTTCAAGCAATAAAGTGAGGAATTGATTGCCTTTCGTGAATGGATGCTGAATGAAGGTTTAGCCAGTAATATCCTGTGCATGAAGATGGACATACCGCAACACTAATTTCTTTTTCAAATGACTTAGTAGAGGCAACGGCTTGTTTTATGGGGCCGAAGTTTGAAACCAATCCGGGAGCCAATGGGAATCGGCAAAAACAAGGCAACAATAATCAAAGCAAAGTGACTATTTCGGATAAAAAAACTGAATAACAATGGAAAAGCAGCGAAAGCTAAAAATTTAACGGTGCACCGCGTAAAACAAAACAATACCATAATCCCATAATACATAATCCAAATTACCATAATCCCAGAAGTTTCATGGTTTCGCAGCCAAATAACAAACCCTCATAGACAGTACATTTTATTATAAAATTAAATCATAGATGCAAGCCCAAGTGTGTATTGTTATGGGTAAAAAGTCTTTGTTAGTCTCTACCAACAAACCAGTATAATATTGGGGAAAATAATAGTTTGTAAGTTTGCAACGGTTACAAAACCATATTATCATACTAAGCATGGCCCGACGTGCTCTCGACGGATTTTTTATTTAAACTGAAAATGTTCTGTACAATCGCGCTCAAAAGTACTTTTTGCACTGTGAAAAAAAAAGACTTCGTTAATTAAATGGGAACCTACTTGACTCATCCGACACTCAAAAGCGTTGTGCAAGCCACCGCTTAGCGAGCTCGCGTAGGGACCCTTCAGTTTCAGGAGACCTATTCTGCACAAAACACAGATTCACTAAAATTACACTTGTGGAAATGTTTGTATTAAGGGTGGACGATAGCAACGTGGCGGGAAATTAAAAAAATTCACAGTTTTTTACATTTGGTAGCTAAACTGAGCTATTTTTGTTCAGCGATTTTTCGTTCGCGGCAATAAAACAGTATTCTTTTCATTATTGTGAACAACAGACCAACAATATTTGAGCCGATTGTGTGTTCAGCCCCTCTACCCTTGACGCATTTTCCAATACCGCCGCAATATGGCGCAATTCATAAAATTTTATATTTTACAAATTAAGACGCATTTTGTGTTTTTATTGAATAAAACAGCCTTACCTTTGAATAAACATTACAAAGTATTTAAAATACGAATTCAAAGAGAAATTAATTTTAAAACTTTTTCAATTTGATCGCAATAGCGTCAAGGGTAACCCCCCTGGTCCACGAAGCAGTGGCACTGCCCAAAAAACTTGTCGTAGACCAGAACACATAATCGGCTCAATAGGGTTTTTTCCTTTAGTTATAATAAACATTCTAGATGGCGCTGTATTTTAGTAAGAATAAATGTCAAACTAGATCACATATAACCAAAAAGAAAGCCAGATAAGTCTGCGCGCGTCGGGTGGCGTACCGTGGCGTCGGGTGGTATTTAAGTTGCGATGGAAAATAATCACCCGACCAACCGCTTGACCTGTATAGCTACCACGAGTGCGAAAAAGCTGTGCCGGACGTCCGCCGGACGTCTGTCATGTATCCTAATACTATAGTAGTAAGGTTGTTTATGCAACTTGTCACTTTCAGTGACATTGACAGTAAGCACTCGTGGTACCAGTACTGACCCCTAATAATCCTTATTTTCTTGCCATTTCTGTTGTATTATGTTACCGGCCAAACCCGATTTCATGATAAAAACTAGTTTCGCCTTGGCCAAACCAGTATAACCTAAGCTCGTATGAACGAACCAGTATAGCCTAGGCCAAACTAGTCTAGCCGAAGCTCGTATGGATAAACCGGTATTTCCTAGGCCAAACTAGTCTAGCCAAAGCTCGTATGGAGAAACCAGTTTAGCCTAGGCCAATCCAGTCTGGCCTAGCAAGAATATTGTACGCTCCAGGATAAACTAGTATGGCCTAGCCCGAGCTGATATTGACGAACGATTAGGTATAAATGTTACCATATCTCGTAAACTAAGAGGTTTAGCGCAAAAATAACGAAATTTTCGAACCCCTTAAGAACCCCGAAACCAGGCCTTTTACTTTTATAGGTGTTCTAAAAACCGACATAAAGGGTGTTAAACATACAGGGTATTCCTGGAAGTGTGACGGACAGTCGAAAAAGATTTAAAACAAAGGTTAGGTCAGTAGGTTCGGTTGGCGACCACTGACATACCTACCTACCTCTTTTTGTTTTCGAGCGGTCCTTCAAACCGGACAAAATCAGATATACCGTAGACTTTTTGAATGTAGACTTTTTCAAATTCGGCCTTTAAATGCGTCCCCTACTGTTCAGATAATTACGGCGGGTTAGTAATAGGCTAGCATTAATAAGTATAATCTGTATTACCCCTACTCAAATAGGGCTAGACTAGTTTGGCCTAGGCTAAACTGGTTTCTCCATTCAACCCAAAACACAACACTTCCCATACATGAATTGTAAAAAGATGTACAAAAAGCCTATTATTGTTGTTCAGTTGTTCACAATGATGAAAAGCTCTGTATAGCTACCACGAGTGCGAAAAAGCTGTGCCGGACGTCCGCCGGACGTCTGTCATGTATCCTAATACTATAGTAGTAAGGTTGTTTATGCAACTTGTCACTTTCAGTGACATTGACAGTAAGCACTCGTGGTACCAGTACAGTTTAGCTACAAAATGCAAAAAACTGAAAATTTTGTATTTCCCGCCACGCTGCTATCTTCCAGCCCTAAATCGCGCAGCTTGTATACCTGCGCCGAGTCAATGAAACGAGCGGCGGTGGGGCGTAGCGGTCTGCTAAATCAATGACAAAAAATCACGACTGTTTTAAATACGTTTTTACACAAAGTCACCACTTTACTCCTGAGTATAGTAAGTTTTATTATATTTATTTATTTATTTTGTCTAGGTTTTACTTTACTGATTCTAAAATCGCTGCTTCCAGCATTGATAATGGAGTTTTATTTCATTTTTCAAAATAATATTATAAAAGTTTTGTTTTTCATTTGTGACGCAGATTTTCATCTCATTCCGAGAATAGAGGTCTAGGAAGGCTCGTTCGTGTTAGGTATGTTTTTGTTGACGCCCCGCGCCGCTACACTTAGCCTAACATTTCGGGCGTTAATTTATGAGTTTGCAGGGCGCCCTTACACCTTAATGAACAGAATTATTGTGCTAAACAGGAGATAAGAACTGGCTTACGAAACGTTATAATCCTCAACAAGTGAAATAACAATTGTTTCTGTTTAAAACTTATTTCTTGAAAGTTTGTTAACTGGGGACATTTTGTCATCTGTCTTATTCTAAGGACTAATTATTTACTTACAAACTTCTCCCGGATACAAAATATTGCTTACTTACATACTTTTGCTAGCTATTGAGTCAACGGTCTCAGTGAACCGAAGTGGATTTTAGCCTCCTTTCCAGCAGCTCCATTCAATGTCCCATTTAAAGGTTTTTGAGACTTCGTTAATCCAGCGACACTTAGAATGGACCAAATATTGCATTTTATTTTGTGATACTGTAGCCTTGTTGGTGTCGGTCTATGCCTGCATAGACACACAGGTATCACAAGTATTTCTTTGTCATCTGAAGGCACCTGAAAATTAATACAGATGCCCCGTTTTTATTCCATTTAGTCGCCAATTTGAAGGTTGTAAGACACATAATTTGCGACCACCGACTTTTGGGCGAGCCGCAAACCCACAACCGCAAATGGAAACCGCTCATATGAAATGAGCGGCGCAATTGTTTTATTGAATGTAGGTATTTATCTCTTTTATAAAATTAGAAAAAGAGATGGGCCGCCCTTGAACTACCCGGCTAGGATGACGTTAGGAAGTTGCTAGAAGGTGTTCGGTACTTGCTAGAACAATCTTGGGTAGGTAGGCAATCAATGTGGTAATGTTAAAAAGCTTCGCATTGTACTAAATTGTATCAACTAGTGGTTCGCCCCGAACTGTGAACTCGCGACCCCATATAAACTTAACAACCCGATATCTCGGCAACCCCTCGACCGATTTAGCTCATGTTCAACCTTAAAAATTCTTTTAATTTCATTTACTCGCCCGCCAAATTTCATAACGATCCGACCAAATTTACTCATGTTATCGTCGAACGAACATTCATACATACAAACATACATACATACATACAAACGCCGGATTGTTCCAGTAGACTCGGAGAACTTCGCTAGCTTCGCTCGCTCGTTTAATTAAGATGACGGACGGTTACGCTCATTTGATGCGACGACGTCAAATTGAAATCTAATGTAGAGGAGGCCAAGACCCACAAAGAGTTGTATGTAGCGCCAAAAGAAGTAAGAAGTAAAGAAGTAAGATGCGACGAAGTAGACTAAGGAAGGCGGACTTGCGTCAGTCAGGTTAGCCAACTAGGTAACTCTATGTTATTTTGACATTTCCATACAATTTTTGAAGTTAACTCAGAGTTAAATGGCTAACCTTGTTTGAAGCAAGTGGACCTAATAGAGTGAGTATGCACGTGAATAGCTTGCTTATCGAGGGAAATACGTCGTATTCAGGATTTGGTTTCAGAAGAGTTCAATGATCAGTTTGAGGGTAGTCCCTGGTATCGAGGTAGACTTATTTTTAAGGGTATCCAATGCCTTGAAATGTTAATGTAGTAAAGCAGAAAGCATTTTTTGCCAAATAATTCCCGATAGCTAAACGAGAACGCTAACGCCATTTATTGATGCGAAGAAAGCTATCAAGTAGTCACTAACAGAATAGCGAACCGAACTACATAGTAAAGCGTTATTGATATACACGATGTTAAAAGACCGCCAACAAAGCGGGAAACCACGCATTGTCCTCATCATACTGAACATTTTTGCCAATGGAACTATACCTGGGAAATCAACGGTTTCCGAGATAATGAGGTTCAAAATCGGACTTTTTAAACTTTTTTTATTGCAGAAATTTGCTCAGTATCGAGTATTTAACATTTCTTCTAAAGAAGTCATATAAACCTTTTTAATATTTGTTGCTTAAAACGACGTTAATATTGCAACCCGCAATGTATTCTAAACATCGGCACTTCGAGCGTAAGTAACACAACTGTATCAACGCTTGTGCAATATGACTTCTCTGCGTTACACTTCCATTGCGTGATAAAATATTTTCCAAAACCTAAAAAACCAAAATCATTTCCCGGCAATAATTTATCGAAAAAGTACTTTGTTTTGGTGTCTAGTATGCGTACCTTTCGGGTCTGTCGGCGGTCTTTTAACACCCTGTATTGCAATCGGTGGCGAAGTTCAAAAGATGCGATTACTGCAACAAGCACCATAATAAGAACACCTGTCACGCAATGTTTTTCAGGGCCATAAATTCTGGGACTAACACCTGAATCCTACCCTGTATTGAGAGCATTAAAGCCTGACTAATTTACAGAACTTTTTGTACGGACGGCTTTAAAAGCTCCCTGACGTATGTTGGTTGCGGCCTTTTTATTTACGAACGTGTGGTGCGGGCCTTGTAATTAGTTCTGCTTTTATTGACTTTTAACGTCAATCAGGCTTGTGAAGTTTTTGATAGGTTAACGGCATTTCAACCTGTACAGTTTTTACAGTCTGTAGAGTGAAACTTTACAGACTAGACGTCCCGAGAAAACTTCTCAAAGATGCTGGTTTCTATTTAATGTTCCATCATAATTACATGGTCTAAGCTCTTACCAGCAGCTCTCTTATGGATGTCTTTCGACTGTTTATAACCGCCTTATTTTTAATTTTCTGTCATCTCAACGATTACCTTACTAATATTAGCTAGCAGTAAAATCTGCAGATAACTTTGACGGAAATAGGCCGCTTCTATGAGATAATATTTTCTTTTTTCAAACGCTTTGACATGAAAAGGTGCCTGCGAGCGGGCAGGCTTTGTTCCGTCACAAAGCATTCAACCTTTTACATAAAACTGCGATTTAATTTTGAAAATAAAATAACATCTCCTGCCTTTTCTAATATTTGAAATAAAAATGTCTACGCCAGATACAAAATAGATTTTACATCATCCAACATTTTTAATAACTTGTTACGTAAAACACGATAACAGTGTTCAATTGGTAGAGCGCCTGCACGGTATGCGAGATGTTGCGGGTTCAAGTCCTGTCCCGCGTGATTTTTTTCAACTTATTATTAATGTTTAAAGTGTTTAAAAGCTTTATGACTGAAAACATTTTTGATGTTTTGTTACTAATAGGTACATACCTACTTAAACCAATTGAAGCATTCGCATTACCATTTTCTTTTTCAGGAAACACTTACCTACCATTTTATTGTAGCCAACAAATTATGTGTACCTATAGTCATGCTTCGATTTTATATACTTTGTTATGTTTATTCAAAGTTAATGCTATTTTGTACAATTTAAAATGCTAATTAATTAGTGAAATACTGAATTATGTAAATTTCTACATATTAAATAAAATGCGTTAAGGGTAGAGGGGCTGATTGGAGTACCCAAAGAGTCCGATTCATTTGCAAGAAAAGTCCGAGCGCCACATTTCAAGTTGCCAGTATTTCAAATGCTCTTCCGGGTGCTAAACCGTTAGGACTTCCTGCATTCATTACCCCTTCCGTTCCTTTGAATAATTGAAAAGGGATCTCCAAAGCTCGTGGCGTAACCATTACTTAGTCAAAAAATATACCTCTCCATATTGTTTATTCATCGCCTCTTTGTTTGCAGAATTAAAACGTAACATTTTGAATACTTTCCTTTTTCTCCTTCTTGTAGTGCCGTCTCCTATCGGAGGTTGGCAATCATCTTGGCTATTTCTTCCTTTGAGGCCGCCAAACGGAACAAGGATACTTTCCTTAACGAAGCTTATTCAAGAAATACAACATGAGCAAGCAAACTCGTTTAATTAGCCTAAACCAGAGCTTAGGGCCGGACCCTGATTTCAAAGCGATAGCTAAAACGTGTCTGTATCATCATAACACTTTGTATGCTAAACACACTGACTGCCATCGTGTTTCAGATACTTAACCCCACGAAAAAGCTCCGAGTGGTGAAACATAAAATACTCCATGTGTTGAGGTAAATAGGCAATTTTCGTGAGAGGTGGGGACCATCGCGATGTTACGCCGAGATAACTCTTGAGCACTTATCGCGAATGAAAGCAATTCGGTCTGGGATGCGTGGGGGGCAAATTGTTTAGAATTATAACACCCGTACGCTTCGGAAAAAATTGAGAAAATGCGGAATTCACGGAAACAACACCGTAATTATGGAGGTCCACAGGATTTATATGGGATGGTGTGTACAATTAATATAAATGCGGAGGTGCTACCTGCTTGGGCGACTTTACGGGAGTACAGTTTAAATGGTTGAATTATTGCATGGGCATCGAGAACTCCCAATTGATGAATTCTAGGAAATCACTATAAGTTAATTGTTGTGACGTCTAGCTCTGTACTGGAACAGGCATTGCATTATGTCCACATATACGCAGAATAATTTCTCAATCAAACTGGATTGGCCCAGCTCGCAAGGAGAGATAGCTATAACTATAGCTATACTATATATTATGTATAGATTTACTATAGTAAGTAAGTATCACCGTCATCTCTTCTCAAAGCTATCTAGAGTTAGTATCTGGGTAGGTATATCGCTTAGACGTAATAAATGCACGCTTCAGTGGGTCAACAGTAGGTAGAATATACTACCAAAAATAGACAAGCTGGTTCTCCTTGTTTTTTTTTTTATTTCTCGGACTTTTCGACTTTAAATCTCCATCGTCAGCTACTCAGCTCAAAAGACTTTCCCAAAAAATCAACAACCCGGGAAAACTTACCTTAATTAACATAAACCGCCCTCCATTGAATACTGAAAGACTTAACGAGCAGTTTGTTTTTGGAACAGCAGGAGGTAAAATGTGCACAGGTGCACCAATCCACCTTTGTCCAGTAAAAATGCTCAGTCAAATATAGGAGAACAGTATTGTCCCGCAAGCGTATTGTAACATTCATGATTTAACGTGCAACATCACAAAATGCAATTGAAGCAATAACTTATCGAACACCTTTGTAAGCATACATTGGGGTCCGGCCAATTTCGACTCAGAATGTACACTCAAAGCCTTTATGGTGTTTTCAGTTGTTAGATCTGTACACCTGGGACGATATAACATTTTGGTTGCCTTGCAATAGCCGTCCACTGAATAGGCTTTTATCTATGAACCACTCTGCATGGTAAAGCAGTTCTACTGAACTGCAAATGTTTGCTGAAGCATTCAGTATTTCAGAAAGCGCTTTTCCAAAAGTTGTCAAGTATTTGAGTTGCGGAAATAACTCCGGTAGAGTTGCCCCACAGAATTGTTTTGAAAGAGGTGTGAAAGTTAAAAAGAGCAGTTTGTGTAGTAAGCAGTGCTGTAGCTGTCTGCAGGTAGATTTATTTTCTGTTTGACCTGAAAGTTGAAGGAACAAGTCAATTCAAAATAAAATAAGAAAAGTATTATTAAAAGTTGTGGAAAAGAGATTGCCCATGGATTGCAAGACAGGGTTTTTTTGTGAGTACCTACAGATTATCTGTGGTAGGTAGTCATTCATTAAACGTTATTTTTGGAAATGGAATATAATGCTTTTAAAGTATCACTAGGTAGCCTATTTCAAAAATCTAATTCCGGCGGTTCCAAACCTTTCACGGGTGGTCTCTTTGGACGTTCCATTAGACCAGACATAATTCGATTACCATTCGATTCCCTTTCGCCATCGACACTTTCCGTGAATTTCCAACTGAGCTCCCGTTTGAACAAATGCCCTAAACCCCGTCGGATGTTCCATCTAACATCTTTATTTTATTGCAGCCTCATTCATTGAGTCCTCTTATAATGTGATCAATTTTGTACACCCCACTTGTGTCAAATAATTACTAGGATCAAAAAATAATAAAAGTTATACAATTCTGTACATTTCAGAGCAAGCATAGTGGTAGAACAATGGACTCGGAAGCGAGAGACCCAGGTTCGATTCCCGGTGCGGACAAGTACTTAATTTTTTTTATACGTACATTTGTGAATTTATAGTAGTGATACCACTCGCTAACGGTGAAGGAAAAACATCGTGAAGAAACCTGAGCGTATGGGACGTATTATACCCTCAAACGCGAAAATCGCCAATCCGCATTGAGCACGAGTGATTAAGTTCGAACTCTCTCTCTGAGAGAAGGCCTTTGCCCAGCTAGTGGGACATGTACAATCTTATTTTCTCTTAAATTTCTGTACTTTATCTGTAGTTGGAACTGGCACACTATTTTCATTACCCGCAACAATCCTTATAATTTCTGACAATGACAAGGAACTGATTTAAATTATTTACCATTTAGGTATACTAAATATTCGGACCCTTGGGCAAAAGCTGTGTTTTAGAATTGAGGCGCGCAAATAGTTAGAGAGCTGGTGACCAAGCGAGATATTTTTTCGTACAAGGCTGGGAGCTTCTGAGCTGGTTATTTAGACTGCGCTGATCACGAATATACCATTTTTATAGTCTGGGCGCGGTTGAAAGTTCGTTTTTTTTTGCGTTGAAAGTGTAATTTTTTTGGTTGAGAAATATTTTTTCGTACAAGGCTAGGAGTTTCTAGGGTGCTTATTTAGACTTCGCTGATCAGGAATATACTATTTTTATAGTCCAAGACATTGTTGTGACAAGATAAAACGTATTTTTGTATAGAAAGAAAATACGAGTTATAAAGCTCTACGTAGACGCGTTTACAAGACAGCTCATCAAAGGGAATTCATGGCTAGATCGCATCGGCACGCCGTAGCGCCTTAGTACATTTAGGTGGATACCATAGAAATCACTGTGGTGCAGATACATTACTGAATCAGCCATTTAGTGGAGTGGACCTGCAGAAAGAGTTGGAAGTGTGAAGGAATTTTTGACCCGGCCACAAGGATCGTTTTTTCAACAGTGATGAAAAACAGAGATAAGTGTATATTTATTGCTACGGTCTTTGGCTTTGCTTTGCTATTATAATTGAATTAGTAACGTTCAATAAAATTACTCGACTTGTCTGGTTACATTCATAGTCCAGATAATCACTGATTCTTTATTTTAAACAATACACCGCAAAAAAATACAAGTATTTTGATGGAGCCATTATCAATATTTAATTCTATGTTTGAGCCAAATCGGCCGGTAAACAACAAAGTTTGACATTACCTTCGACTTATTTTGCGAGTTAAATTTTGAAAAAGTGCATAGACGAAAAAGACCCTATAAATATCTACCCTACCTACTCACAAAATTTCTCGAGAATCGGTCGATAAATACGACCTGTATTAGGAGAACAGATGTCCATCCGCCGGACAGCATTTTTGCCAAAGCTGAAATGGAGACACTCGGTCACTTCGCTCGCTCGGTCAAATTATTGTGTACTTCTTCAAGGTTTGTACTTCAAACTGGCAAGGAAAAATAAAAAGATGAAAATAAAAATTTAAAAAATCAGAGGACTTCGGTCCTAATACAAAAATGACAAAGTCGACAATAAAGTATAGTGCCAACATGTTAGATGTTCAGTTGTCAGAGTTGCTATCGGCAAGGTTTTGGCGATTGTGACCAAAACAGAAAATGGGGAAATACAGGGTGTTAAAAGACCGCCAACAGAGCGGGAAACCACGTATTGTCCTCATCATAAGGAACATTTTTGCCCAAGGAACTATGCCTGGGAAATCAACGGTTTCCGAGATAATGAGGTTCAAAGTCGGACTTTTCAAAACTTTTTTTTTGCAGAAATGTATTCAGTATCTAGTTCTTAACATATCTTCTCAAGAAGCCATATCAAAATTATGAATATTTCTTACAAAAAACGACGTTAAAATTTCAACCCGCAATGTATTCTAAACATCGGCACTTCAAACTTAAGTAACATAAACTTATACCTACGCTTGCGTAATATGACTTCTGTGCGTTACAAGTCCATTGAGTTATAAAATATTTTTCAAAATTATAACCTAAAAAACCAAAATCATTTCCCAGCAATAATTTATCAAAAAAGTACTTTGTTTTGGTGTCTAGTATGCGTGGCTTTCGGGTCTGTTGGCGGTCTTTTAACACCCTGTATAACACCTAAAAATTACAAAAAAAAGTGACTCCATCGATAACAATAAAGACTGCTTCAAGAAACAAAACATTTATTACCAAAAACCTCTATTCAACATTTTGATCAATGAGCCATTTTCAAAAAAACTATTTAATGCAGTTCATAGATGGCGCTTACAGATGTGACCATACAAGAACCAGATTACAGCTGTCAAAATTAATATGTGCTAAGCGAAATTCTTTGCAAACGGTTTATTCCATAGAAAAGCCAAAATGAACATAAACAACATGCAAGCAAACTAGGATGCTTTCCGTACGTTAATTGAGATAACCATAATCATCACCAAAAAAAGAGAAATATTTGTCGTATTAATTATTGTTGATCATTACAACACCTAATACTCACCTACTCAAGTAAAATACTGTGGGTCAACTATTCGCAAGAGACAATCAGCGCCCTGCGAGTCCAGTATAATAACGCGTTCAGGGTGTTGTTGAGGCTGCCCAGACACTACAGTGCTTCGGGGAAGTTTGCGGATGCGCGCGTCGACGACTTTTACGCCATTATGAGAAAAAGATCTCACTCATTACTCAGTCGGATCCGCGGCAGCAACAACAGCATCCTGCGCGTTATAGCTGGTAGGTTCAGCTGCCCAATTATTTGGCAGATGGAAGTCAGGCACATTGAAAAAGACCCTATTTGATTTGATTTGATTTGATTTGATATGATTTTATTACAATTATTTTTTTTATGATCTCTACTAATATTAGTATTAAGTATTATTTTTGTACTACTAACACTTATGGACTTTGTCTGAAATAAATGTATGAATGAATGAATGAATGAAAAGCTTAACATTAACATTATGAGGTAATACACAGGGTCGCGGGTTGAGAAGAACAATCTTACAAAAAATCAAAAAAACTTACGGCTAACATAATATCAGAGTAACAAATACATAGTTAATAAAAAAGCCAATTAAAAGTTTTCACAGATTGAATTTGCGTTTCTAGCTCATGATCTTGTGACGTCTTATCTATTTAGATGAAATGTTTATTTAATTAAGTTTATCTACGTAAGCGTTATCCCTGCAAAAAAAAAAATTGAGTGAGTACTTAGTATTTTTAATCAGCATAGAACATAGCCATTATTAAGTATTTTACTTTATTTATTTGAACTTATATTTTATAGTGGAAGTGAAAAGGACCTTTATTTTGGAAAAGTAAGACCCCTCGGCCTTTCTCTTTTATGTGTACCTACTGGTCTATGAAGATGAAGTATCTTTCACCGACTGAACAGGTAAGACGGTGGCACTGTACAGTGTACACCGTACACAATCAAGTGCACGGTAGTGTATGAGCCATGATGAGCCAAACATTGTATTAAATTATGTACCTAACCACATGTAGCTTGCGATGACGGAAAGGAAGTATAAGTAGAGGAGCTAGGTTTTTATTCTTTCCAAAACTTGTGTTTTACGACTTTGGTAAAAGCGCAAAAAAAAAATCCAAACAATATTACGGACGAATAGACACGCAGCGTAGGCAGAGTAATAGGGTCCCGTTTGGCACCCTTCGGGTACGGAACCCTAAAAAGTAAAGCAGGTAAAACAACCTTAGAAATCCTTCCATAGCTTGGACTTGGTAACTATGCATTGCCGTGCAATTTTTTTCCTGTTCTCGATTTTCAATGCTATCTTGATAATCTGAAGAGTAGCTATTGCCAAACAGTACCAAATACCTCAAACTAATAGTAATTTCTAATTTAATCACGAATTCTACTTCATACTGACGTTCATTCAGTTACACCTTTGAAAAGCTCTATCTCCTGAACGCAACAACTGAGAACTTTCAATATAATATTTTTTCCTTTGTACGACTAAGCTTCAACTTGCAAAATTGATTCAATGATGAAGAGAAAAAAAAAAAACGGTCTTCTTTACGAAGCTATATCTCAGGAAGACGATCACTATTAGTTACCAAACTAATATCATTTGGAACGGAAAACTTCACCCCAGCTTATATAATTGTGTCTGTCTCTGTCAGACGAGTTTGAAAAACTGGTGTCATATATTGGGCCCCCTTTAGTGTGCTCTATCTCATGAATACAACCAAGGAGAAACACCGGACTGATAAAATGTAAATTAGAATATCCGATTTCAAAATATTCTCCTTGCTGGACCATCCAAATGGGGTGATATTTTGGGTCTTAAATTTTAACTAAATTTTAACGTTAAAAAAGTCAAGTTTCAACCGCGCCCGGACTATAAAAATGGTAAATTCGTGATCAGCGGACTCTAAATAAGCAGCATAGAAACTCCCAGCCTTGTACGAAAAAATATTCCTCAACCAAAAAAATTACACTTTCTATGCTCAAAAAATAGAACTTTCAACCGCGCCTGGACTATAAAAATAGTATATTCCTGATCAGCGAAGTCTAAATAAGCACCCTAGAAACTCCTAGCCTTGTACGAAAAAATATTCCTCAACCAAAAAAATTACACTTTCAACGCTAAAAAAACGAACTTTCAACCGCGCCCGGACTATAAAAATGGTATATTCGTGATCAGCGGAGTCCAAATAACCAGCTCAGAAGCTCCCAGCCTTGTACGAAAAAATATCTCGCTTGGTCACCAGCTCTCCAATTATAAATTGTACCCATTGGATACAAACATTTAATTAAATTAAATCGCGAATATTTTGGCTGTAATTTTTGTAACCTACCTTTTGTTTTATCGTTTCAGAAGCGAACTAAGGCAGGTTACAAAGATTACAGCAACCGTTAGCCATAAGTTGAAAAAATATGAATATCGCGAATATTTTACAATTGATTTCTAATGGGTTTTCTAGCACAGCATTGTTATACATTTATTGACTATCCATTTGCGACGAGGATAGATGATAGAGGCATTCGAACGTGGCGTTTTCTCGAATGTTCCGTCGCCAAGTTGCCCGGGCTAAAGTGAGATTTAGCACTTTGTCAGCGCTAAGAAGTTCGTTTGCTCTAGGTGTAATAAAACTTTTCCAATTTAAATTCCGATTTGACAGCACGCATTGCACGTGGAATTCGGTCCGGGGGTAATTTCCTGATACCGTGCGGGGTAAGTTTCCCGGAAAAGTCTTCAAATATAATCATAAATTAATCGCTGGAAAGGAGTTTAGTTTCATTATTTCGCTCTGTGGTTACCTTACTGCATTTAATCGACTTCAAAAAAAAGAGGGGTACTCAGTTCGACCTGTATGTTTTTTTAATGTTTGTTACCTCAGGATTTTTTTACCTTTACACCAGATTTTGTTATTTTTCGTAAATTTTCTGTATTATGGCAAAAAATGGGCCATAATACAGAAAATAGGCAAAAAATGGGTACATTTTCGATCCTAGTTTTATGGGATCTCATCTCCGAAAAAGTTAAAACTCTACATACAAGTGCGATACTCTCCGTACTGTTGGTTGTATGTATTGATAAGTAGAACCCCTCAAAATTCCATCCTTTGTAGTGATGGCACAAAAAATAAATTTGTCCATAAAATTTTAAATGCAAACGAAAATAAACGAGTTGTAAATCCGTTACAAGATCTTACACTATGTATTATGACTATGGGGAGTGTACACACAAGTTTATAGACTTTTCAGAATGGGCATCGTCAAATCCTATTTTGATTTTATAAATCGAAAATATAGACAAATATAACAAACTAATTTGAATATTTTCCTAATTTTTTACGTAAATATTTTTTTATTCATTATTTAAAATTTCTAAAAGTGTGTATGACGTCACCACTGGCATTATGTACTAAGTTCATTGCATTCATTCATGCTTTTAAAAAATAAAAATATGTTGACGTTTGACAAATGTCAGTGTCAAGTCAACAAGAAGGTTATTTTCTCAGTTATTTGACACTTTTGACAGTTGTTGTTGACGAATGTATTTTTTTAAATATTTGTAGGCAATGGAACTACCGCATTAGAGACTTTGATGACGTGATCGAAAGAAAAATGAAGTAAACATTTTTGGCGATAAATATTAATAATCCGTTTTCATTTTACTTATGCAAACCCCTAATAGTAATCAGTATCCCTATTCCTCGAAATGGTTTTCAATTTACGACAATCGATGCCTCACTGATCAATGCCCATTCTCCCAGTTTTGTGATCTTTCAAGATACCTAAGTGATCTTGCTATCAATCAAGCAAAAGCCTGATAGTAAACTCATGGACGATATGCAAAGGACTTTGGGCCACTTGATTCATATTATGTAGCGTGGTCGCGGCAAATGGGAGCCCGACAGCTTCATTGGAAATTCCAGCTCCTTTTGAAAACATGCTTTTGGGCCACATCACATTAATAAGGTCCATGGGTTGCGAAACACTTTATCTTGTGTTGCCTATGGGAAAGATACGAGAAAAGGGAGTATTTAACTCTGACACCAGGGGTGGCCACTACCTCATACGATTACCTACCTAACTGAATTATTTAAAACGAAGCGTACAATAATGTACCAACAGTGAGCGACAACCTAGGACACCCCTTTTTGATCGATTGACGCAATTTTGCCGCACCCCATAAAGATTTGTTATAAGGTAACCTATCGTGTCACCGATTGTGTAGGGCTTTTCTTTATCACGGTGTATACCTAATAAAAATCAAGGTAAAAGAAATGAGTCAGAAGATTTATTTTATGCCTTTAATAATACCGAAGTATACTGATTAAAGATGTTTATCTAACAAACTGTTTTACCTCTATAACTCACGCTTATGTAAGGATGAATAGCCAATTTAGAGGGGAATGAATTGCCCTGATCTTCAGATAAACTTCAGTGGCAGCCTGTGCCCATTCAAAATAAGGGCAATTTCATGGAAATTGGATAATAAAAATGATACTTTTATTACGCGAGGTACATTAATTCTGTCATATCGCTTCACTTCCCTATTAATAAGGGAAGTTAATTACTTCGGTTGGAATCACGTGGTTGGAATATTTTGTGCAAGAATAGTAATTTCGTGACCACAACTCATCAATAACACAGTTCCTAGCGTGAATTTAAAGGCAGACTATAGTCACAGCCTTAAAAGGGTACCATCTTTGACAGCTCTAATTTATCGCCACTGTTTCTCAAATGGTATTGACAGCGAGTAGTTTAAATTAAGGCGAACACTCGACACCCTCGAGTTACGGCCTTTTTATGACTCAGCCGCAGATAAATTTCAAATTACAGCGACATAAAGCCCCACATACGAACCCGCCCTCAAATGTGTGAGGAGGATCGTAAATTGTGACTAAATCGTCGGAAAATTTTTGGCCAACTCGAAATGAAACAACGTAATTAGCTCACACATGGTAGGTATATTTTACGCTTTAAAATATACAATGGGGTTGAAGCAAAAAACGAAATTACAATCCCCGAGGGTAGAAGGTAAGGCGGAAAGGTAGCTCCTAAATGCTTATAAAAATATACGTGTCCGCCAAAAATATATACGCTGGAGAGATTGTATGTGTTTTAAAAACTAGAAAACTGTTATAAAAAAGTTATTTGACAGCATCTAAGTGATTACAACTTTAATGTTATCTATTTTTACTCATGTATTATAATTCAGTTATACACCGTGGAATTTTAGTGGTTTTAAAGCCGAAGGTATTTACTTGCACAATTCCAAAATTTTACTTCAAAACGAGCGAAAAAAAAAAACACTTCCCAATACAAACGGCTATCGCCGTTTGTATTGGGAAGTGATTAAAGTCTTGGAATACGGGTGTAAGACATCATCCCAGCCACTCTGACTTCGGTCCGCATCGTCTCCTTAATCTGACCCATCACCATTTTAAACTGTGTTGACATTCGATAGTTAGCCTGGAACTCTTTAGCGAGCTCTAGGAGTGTCGGGTGGAGATACCGCAGGACTGCATGGTCCAAGGTTGGGAACATGTGGTGCAGAGCGTGGTCTCCAAAAAGGGTCACGACGGCGAAGACGTTACTGTTGACGTCTTTTCGGTCGAGCAGCGCTTCCAATTGGTGGACGCCCCAGTCTGGCGTTTCGCTTCTGTGGAATGGCAAGGAAATTGTGTGTCAATTTTAGGCCATATTCGGCCATTTAGTCTGTTACTTCTTCCAAGAATTAGTGTTAAGGTGCTGATTGGATCTCAACCACCGCAGCGACAACTGCAGACTTCGTGAAGCCCGGCGACAGTAAGGTTTGTATGTATTTCTATGCAGACCTCACGTCAAATATAAGTACAAACCAGGTTGAGATCCAACCGGCGCACCTTTAGGCAACAAAAACATATAAGTAGTAGCAATCACTCTTCCTCTGCTTACACATGCCGGTTGCAATTGCAAAGCATTCATATGTAATTATACAAGGTGTTACAAAAAATCCCAACTCTTTTTCCAGGGTAATTAGAACTAGGGATTTCATCCAAATTTTTTTTTTCAAATATTCCGCATGGTAGCCCGTGCGTCAGGAATTCCGGACGGAAAAAAAAACGTTCGGAACGCAATATTTCCATAGAATCAATTTTTAACGCATTTAACACTCCTCAAAAACGTGGACCAAAACACACTTTCTCATTACTAATTAATAAGTTTTTAGTTAATTTCATATAATAAGCTTTTCATCAATCGGCCTATAAATCGATTATATCGATTACGCAATTCGATTCATGTCAAACTTTTTGTCACCACACTATTTAATTTTCACCAGAGACTGGTCACACCGTAAACGTCAGTGTACTATCTTGAATGAAGAATTAGACTTTAGGTGGCGACAAAAATGGAGCGATAAAAATATCAGCTGTTTCATACATTTGGCGCAGTACTGAGTCGACCTTTTGTATGGAACAGCTGATATTTTTTTCACTCCATTTTTTTCGCCACCTAGTACAAGTTGTTTGTATTGATCCGTAGATAGCCTACATAAAGTTCCGCTATCGACTTAGAGTGCACCCTGTAGTATGAAAATGCATCTACGCACACAATCATGTCATTGTGTTTGAACAGAAGAAAAAACCAAACAAAAAAACTTTATAAAATAAAAAGTGTTTTTTTCATTTTTTTTTATAGAAATGTCATTTTGTTGACCAGTTGGTTACACCCTACCCAAAAGAGTTCACTTTACACACAAGAGTGGACTCACCTAGATTGATCACCGTCCTTTATGGCCTCCGGATGATGATGGGCGGCATTGACTCCGATCAAGAAGAATAACAGGCTCGCCATACAAACTATGCAGAGCCAAGTCTTCACCACATGAATGAGAGGAACACCACTGGCTGAATGCATCCATACTGGCAGCAAGAGGCAGATGAGGTCATGCCACTGGAGACGGTATGTTTTGCGGCAGGTATAGAGTAATCTAAAACACAAAAATTAAGAGTACTTTTTCGAATTGGTAGATAGGTCATACACAGAATCACAATTGTTCTATCTAGCAACAGATTAAGCAAGCGAGCCACCGAATCCACTCCGTTGCATTTGTAATGCCACGTCTGCGTTGCCATCATCTTGAGATTAATGGCAAGTGTATTTTTTTAAGGTTGAAGCTTTACTCCATTTGGAGACAAAGCTTATTTGCTCGACATTTAACCTTATTTGTTTCGTACATGTAACGCGATATTCTCCATGTTTACTACGGTTTTGGCGGATAGAATGACAAAGATAATAAGACCGAGTAGAATGTAGAGTATACACACCTTTTCGCAAAGCTGAGGGGAAAAAGGAAGGGGAAGAAAAATAACTCCGTAATAAATCCGATTCTTGCGTGAAGTGGCTTATCCTTTCTTGGGTTATAAAATAAGAATGGCTCCAAGGAGCTAATCTCCAAATCCATCAGGGTGTTGGTGTAAAGATGGTGTGACAGGACATGGGAGATCCGAAAGTCCCTGAAATAAAAGGCATATTCAAATGAGATGTTTTTACACTCGCCCCAGTTTTTTTTCCGATTGCGGCGAATAACAAAAGGGGGTTATGTTTTTTTGTAGAGTGAGCAAAATTTTACTTAGACTAACTTATTCAAATATGTAATCCACCTACTGGAATTTAAAAAAAATAAAAATTTACTAACTTAGGATAGGGTCTAAAATCTAGATGTTTAGAAAGTAAAAACAAATAAAAAATGTGTTCCATCTCAAGACGCACATCGCGAAGATAGAAATTCCATTTTACTGTCGCCCCGCGCGGATCGCGCTAAACTTTTTACATCCCGCCCCGATCTTTTTATAGCCGCCCAGACTTATCCCAAATATTTCCATATTTTTGCCAGCATAATAACATTCCTCACCTGTACGACCACATGCTTAGATTGAACAAGTACATCCGCCAATTAGTGCGCCTGTGGATGTAATTGTGACAGGCGACAGTCAATAGGGCCATGCTTACTGACGCAATGAAGTAACAAGGCAGGCTTGCCCAGTAATTTGGCAAACAAGCGAGAGGGGAGCTACAAAGCAGCGTTACGAACAATCCGTCCGTGATCATTTTCGCTTCTTCGGATACGCTCTTAGGTATTTTCTTCAGTTCCGCTTGGGCTGCTTTCTTTATAGTTTTGTAGAATCCGTCTTCTTTGAAAGTGAACGGGGAGTTACGAGGCCCCGTCGCGGCACGGATGTAGAATTTGTCAAGCAAAGTGGCGGTGCGGGGGCTGAGGTGGTGGGTCTCGAAAGCCTCGGTTATATCGGTGCCCTAGAAAGGGTTAAGTAAATATAGAGATCGTATTTATAAAGGAGTGTTGTCGCTACCGGTGCTATAAATAAACGGTTTCTACGTAATCCAGCTGATGGTGTATCCTTCCGAATAGAACAATATTTAGTGATGATGATCGCCGTTACGTACGTGATTAATTAATAAGATTGTGGCAAGTGATAATTCAAACAACACTTTTTATTTACGTTAGCACTAAGATAGCATAGGTAATACGTATGCAGATGTTTTGTGATTCAAATTTTCATTCAAGGCCACAGTTGACCCGCTCCAGATGAAAGAAAACTATGTAATGGAAATGGAATTATAATGGAACAAGAATAGTGACGAAGATTAAGAAAACTCAGCCTTTACCTTGGTAAGTTCTAGCCACTCTTCTCCACCCGGGTGATTTCTCATGAAACTGGTGAAATCGTACAACTTATCGTGTACTCTCCATAACCCTTCAGCACCATCGTCCAGAGCTTTACCGGCCAACCATTGGGCGGGGTCTCTAGGACCATCGTCTCTCAAAGACGGGTACTTTAACTGTGGGAACGTAACGTGTGTTTTTTTCTCCGCGGCGCGTTTATGTGCTATTTCCGGCCAGTCCGACTCTTGTGGCGGCATTTCGAAAAATTTTGACCAATAAGGTTTTAATGTTTCAACGCGTAGAACTTTAATTTGAATAAATAAACGAAATGTAGGAGTGTACTTCGAGAAGACTCAAACAGATTTATCCAGTAGAGATTAGAAATGACAAGCTATTTATGTGACCTATTGACTGATACCTAATACAGTCAGTCATACAATCATGCAGTTAGGTCGTGAAATAGGATAATATCTAAGACAAACAGCGTCAATAACAGCAGATGGACATGACTTAGCAAAAATAAGTCTAGACGAATAACTTCTTGTTATTTAGCAACTTAAAAACAAAATTAATTGGACCACGATAGTTTACTTAGAAGGGCAATAAAACCGCTTTCAACCTAGCTTTTTATCGATATAATTATTATCATTAACAGTTTATCCTATGACAATATACCTATTTAACCTTGAATGTCATGAGGATTAATCGAAGGGAGAGTTTAAACTACCCCATATAATGTTTGGTCAGTTTTGGTTTGTGGAAAGTTGTAGAGAAACATTCGGCCTAGTTTTGCTCCGCAATTCCAACCTTGCCTTTCGTTTGGACTTGGAAATCCTAGGAAGTGTTTTGTATAAACAGTATTGTTTGATAAGTACTTAGTTAAAATAATATGAGCTTCGGATTTTGAACTTGTCCATTCATTGGAAAACGAAAAAGCGTATTGTCGTTATCAGTTTGTTTTGTAGATAGAAGTAGGTATGGTCTTGGAAGTAATTATTTACTTTTTTAGCGATAAAATAGTTTTTTATCGATGTTTTGTTAATTTGTGAAATTTAATCGCATTGTTTTTCCACCATAAATATTGTTTGCCAAACAATTCAATTCTGAGGCCAAATTATGAATTCTATAAAAAGTTCTAAAAATAATAATTAATTGATTTTCTTTTCTTCGCTGCCCGCTTTAACAAGCGTCATTAATAAACGATAAAAGCCGGATCAAAACTTCATTTGCGGATCATTATGGCTTTCCATAATACGATCGCTGTGTTGGCCAAAAACCAATTACACGACATTACGCAATTGCAATTCTGACAGATGTCTGTACCTACCTATCGGATTTGTATCCGATTTATTTACGTGAACGAGACAAACATTCAATTTAATATAGGTACGGTCCGCCACAGTCACATATAACCCATGGCAGCTCTTACCGAGCGCGGCTTAAGGGCGCGCTCGGTAAGAGCTGCCATATCGAACAAAATGGAGTATCCTAGCGTGTGGCAGACTGTACAACATTATATATATTGATAAGAATTTAATGACCCCAATGGTTGTTATTTAAATTGACACTTAGCGACAAAATGTACCAGTTAAAGTCAGTTGTTAAAATGGCTCCGAGGGAGATAGACTACTCAGACGTGGCTCACCAGAGAGCTCTGGAGAAGAAGACTCACGTCAGCTTTCCTCAGCTGAAATATCCTTCTCTAAGGGACAGTGGTCTAAAGGACCCAGTGCAATGGCTTACGGGTAAATCCATGGACGACGGCGCGGAAGGGTTGTGGCGAGTGCATAACGGCCTTTATGATTTGAATAATTTCGTCCAAAAGCATCCTGGCGGAGCCGAGTGGTTGGAGCTCTCAAAGGTGAAAATAAACGACTGTTCATGTTTATTAACTTTTCGTTACTCGCAATATACATTTTCATATTATGCCGGTTGAATCGCGGCTATTTTGGTGGTAATTAACTACCATAATTATTATTTATCACAAGGTTTCACTTGATTTCTCTTTTCGATTATTTATTTGGTTTATCTGAAACTATTTTGATAACTGTGCATACTACAACTCCAGACTGCATTCACATTTGATTGAAACTGATAGATATACAGAATTTCTACAAGTTTGATTGCAGTATTCACCAAACAAAGTTGGGAGATGAGATTTTACTTAATTTCCCCTCAGATTTCTGAAATAATGTATTACTTTCTGCGAATGCTATCGATTCTCAAAATGCTCTTTTGTAACTCAACAGGGTACGGATATAACAGAAGCGTTCGAATGTCACCATATGAGCGAAAATGTCAATAAAATACTGGATAAGTTCTACGTTAGAGACGCTAGGACACCTCGGAATTCGCCTTTCACGTTCAAAGAGGACGGTTTCTACCGAACATTGAAGAGGTCTATCAGGGAAGAACTGAAAAAGGTTCCTAAAGATAAGCCAAGAAATGCTGCTATGATCCTTGATGGTTTATTCATCACTTGTCTTGTAACATCGGCATTGTCATGCGGGCTGGTAAACTATTGGCTAATTATGCTCTCCTATTTAATTGCGTCTGTCTCTCTAAGTTGGGTCGTCGTAGCCTCTCATAACTACATTCATAGGAGAACTAACTGGAGGATGTACCTCTTCAACTTCAGTATGTGGTCTTACAGGTAAGAATGATTGTATTTTGTTCGACGCACAAAATTTACTATTAACCTTATATCATTTTCCACCTTGGAGCGTTTTTTATTTTGTCTAGATTATAATAAAAAATGATTGATACCGAAGTTAAAAGGTTTTGTTATAGCTTATTATTTATGCTTAACAAATATTTATCGCCCAAGATCAGCTTTCATGAAATAATATGGAAAACTAGCTTTTGCCCGCGACTTCGTCCGCGCAGACTTAGTTTTTTTCCCGTTATCACAATAAAATATAGCCTACTAGCTTTTGCCCGCGACTTCGTCCGCGCAGACTTAGTTTTTTTCCCGTTATCACAATAAAATATAGCCTATAGCACTCAGCAATAACGTAGCCTCCCATTAGTGAAGTAGTTTTGGAGATTACCCCCTACATACGTACATACTTACAAACTTTTCCTCTTTATAATATTAGTGTTGATAGCTAGTGCCCACGACTTCATTCACGTGGGTAAAAGAAAAAGGATAAACGTGGTGATTTTGCAAATTGTACCTAGCATATTTTTTACCACCTAGTAGGTATGATGTACTTAAAACACACCCCCTGCACTATCAAAGCGTTGGCCCGAGAT
>OX439387.1:5393394-5514860 GCA_949319315.1 Zelleria hepariella | reverse complement strand
ATTTGACATGAAGTTTATTGAGGTCGGACAATCTTCATAAAATGGGACAAATATGCCCAAAACACCATTTTCGCGCTCGATTTTGACTAAACTACCAAAGAATAAATTAAAGTACTCTTCAAGAGCTTTCATTTGACATAAAGTTTATTGAGGTCGGACAATGTAAAATGTCAACTGTCAGTGGGCCCAATATGCCCATCCCCAAAACACCACTTTCGCGCTCGATTTCGACTAAGCTGCCATAGAATAAATTGAAGTACTCTTCAAGAGCTTTCATTTGACATGAGTTTTATTGAGGTCGGACAATCTTCATAAAATGGGACCAATATGCCCAAAACACCATTTTCGCGCTCGATTTTGA
This sequence comes from Zelleria hepariella, assembly GCA_949319315.1. Taxonomy (NCBI): domain Eukaryota; kingdom Metazoa; phylum Arthropoda; class Insecta; order Lepidoptera; family Yponomeutidae; genus Zelleria; species Zelleria hepariella. Next base: position 5,514,499 of record OX439387.1, on the reverse strand, counting down.
CAAAGCTGCCATAGAATAAATTGAAGTACTTTTCAAGAGCTTTCATTTGACATGAAGTTTATTGAGGTCGGACAATCTTCATAAAATGGGACAAATATGCCCAAAACACCATTTTCGCGCTCGATTTTGACTAAGCTGCTATAGAATAAATGGAAGTACTCTTCAAGAGCTTTCATTTGACATGAAGTTTATTGAGGTCGGACAATGTAAAAAATTTCATCAAGTGTCAACTGTCAGTGGGCCCAGACTTCATACTAATGTGCCCGTGGTCCTTTCACGGGTTAAATAATTCGGATGTCTCGTGAGACGTGTCCTTATTTTAAAGGCTGAATAAGGCCGGCCACATAGTATGGTTGGAATTCTGTTTTGGAATGGAAGTTATCGTCGTAATATCGATTCGACAAAGGCAAAACAGTATTTACTAAACAATAACAAAAATGACCTTTCCGATCAATTTTTTTTCCGAATAGAATTGAATGCTATAAACGAAATAAGTACTATAAACTCATTTCTAACGCTTCAATAAAGTGATATTGTGTACTTTTTGCAAGGAAAATATTTAGTAAGTTAAATTTTTATTTTGGTTGTAGAGTCTGTGTTGAAACGTTTTCGGAGTTTCGCAACCAGTTATGAAAAATAATTTTACTTTATTTTTTGGCAACTAGTTGCGATATAATGATGTCTCGTTAGAGTCTAATAAGTAAGAAAATATTTTAGAAAACTATTTAGATTTAAAGAAAATTGTACCTAATAACAGTGACTAAGCACGCACTAAACGCCGTCGAGCCAAAATGATTAATAGGACTATCGAATCGAGACAACGTCAAAGCACCCAAATGATCCAACCTTCGCCCCAGCAACATCTGGAAGGCTTTATGAATAAAACATCGCTACTACGTGCGAAAGACCTGTTGAAACACGCCTAAGTTATACACTACAGTATCCGCTCTTGCCCCGCGTTTATCCCGTGAAAATAGCATGAAAAAACCTAGGTAAAAAGACGGAATATGTTTGGATTTGATGCCCGTAGTGTACTTGTTATTATTATTTATTCGAAAACAGGAGTAAGCAAATTTATCAAACGTCGGATATTAGAAGTCCATTCTATTTATAGGACGAAAAAAACTGAAAGGATTTACGATACAACGTTCTACAAATTACAGAGAAAAGCCTGTAATTTGTAGCTCAAACTGGAGAAAGCAAGCCAAAGACAGAGAAGAATGGAGGAGACAGGGGGAGGCCTACGCCGAGGAGGCGACTACCATAAAAATATTTGATAATGCATGCTGCATGTGAATTTAAATTAATAATAATTATAAATATAAACACAAAATAATAATAACATTAACTCAATTTAATTTAATATCGATTAATCTTCTAAATACTTGCTAAATGTAATTTTTTTAAACAAAATTCCTATTTATTATTGAAAGAAAATTATGATTATTAGCAAAAATTTTATAATTTATGGTCAGAATAAAGGCTTTTTTATTTTATTTTATTACATTATAAGGAAGATTTTAGTCGAAACCCGGTTGTTTCTGAACAATACACCAAAAAAGAAGGTAAAAACATAAACGTAACACAGCTTGTAATAAATCGTAGCCCATAAATTGAGGGCTGAAATTAAATGTGCGTGGTTTGTACACAGAACCTAATTACGATATCGGAAGGAAAAACCTTTTACCTGAAGTAAATCAATATTAGGTAATACCGTAGAGGAAGAACAACAAATATCTGGAATGTGGATAAAATACTTCAGATAATAATAAAGGCAGGTCGGGTTTACGATAAGCCTTTCAGAACGTTAAGGTGCGTGTTCACCGTTAAAGGTTGATTTACACAGGGTTATGTTACTGACTCCAAATACGACGCAAGTACTGACTAACACAGTTAGCCAGAGTATAAGGGTTCGATTCCAGGCTCGAGCGAATAATTTAACCTCACAATAGTTTGATTAGTGTTTACTTTATTTTATTTTATTGATTGATACAAACCCACAGCACAAATCAATTATTTAAAAACTAATCACAGGCTAGTGATTCGGTTCAAAACAAGACTTTCAAGCATCTTGGCCAACCTTTCTCGAATTAGTGTTTTGTTTCAAGGTCTTGTCTCGATCGTTTGATTCAAAGTTCCGTGTTTCGAGATTAAATTAGTCTACGAACAAACGAGATTGAGCGAGAATCTCGAAATATTAGTTTTTGGAGTGTTTTTTTGCTACTTCAAAATCACAAATGTACGTTCTAACTTCGAAAAGAAAAAAAAACATTAGGTACGAGTACATGCCTGCATCACTGGATCACAGTGAACATGCACCCCATTTTAAATACCTTTGTGTTGACAACAAAATGTTCCGATATTAAAGGTTCGTCGCAGAAATATGATATTTGCTCAGCATAGCTAACACCCGAGCTATGCTTGGTTTACATCATTCCCTCTGGCACTGTAGTGAAAGTGTACACTGTACAAAGAGTACCAAATTATGGTAGCTTTTTTAGTCATTACATTGTATCCTGCAATGGCCAGAATCAGGCGATTTTTCTTATGTCAAACATTGCAGTAAATGTCAAAGGGGACAAAAAAAAGGTTATCTTTAAGATTAGACCACAGATAGACAGCATTTGACATTTATTGAAACGCTGTAGGAAAAGCGCCAATGACTCTGCGGTAGAGCCCGCTAAGCTCGAAAAACGGAAGCTCGAACCACGCTAGCTCGAATGAACTGAAGCTCGAATAACGCAATACGTCAAAAAAACGCACACTCTATCTTCATAGATGACTCATGCTGTACTAAGTTTGCATTACCTAATCTGTGGTTCCTTCCTTGCCTTCGAAAGTGGTACACGGAGCAATCCGAAAATAGTCTTTCTTTGTGGTGCGGTATTGTCAGAGATCTGCCATCAGAATACTGTCTGCACTATACGTAATGAATGCGATGGGGTAGTCGTGACGACTATTATTGGATAACCAGAGTGATCCAGTGGTGCAGACAAACATTGTTTGATTAGAAAGAACTTTTAAATTAAGTTAGTTACTGCTTTAGTTGGTTAACAGTTTTGAAACAATAAATGCAGTAATTAAGTTTTTATGAATACTGAATTTGTATGCCTAGAAACACACAAGGCATACGCTACATACGCGTATGACGCATACAAAATCTTCTCATATGACGCGTGTGAAGAACTAGTCTGTTTCTAGCTTTATCTTTGAAGAACAGTGTAGCCGCCACGCCACTGAGCGTAAGCAGCAGCACGAGGAACTGAATGTAAACGTTGCTTACACTCGCCTCAAGATGTATGTAATAGAAAAGAGTGGGAACAAAGCGAGCGTCTCTAGCTAGAAGCATCTCTCCAATTAAAGGGACCTTCTGTGACGAGAATGCCTATTGCGAGAAAAATAGACCTAATATAGCATTCCACATGGGAAGGGATTTATAAATTTCCCCCGCTTTTCTCATACTTTGTTACAGTTACGTACTTATAGTAAAATTCTAATGGAACGACTATTAAAAGTTACTGAAGTCAGATTGCGTTATCGAGACAGTTTAGCATGTTAGACCTTCATACTTAAATTTATTAATTAAATTAAAATAAAACAAATAGTTAAGGGGGGCTCCCATACAACAGACATGTTTTTTTTGCCGTTTTTATAGATAATGGTACGGAACTCTTCGTGAGCGAGTCCGACTCGCACTTGGCCGGTTTTTTATTATTAGGGGTCATTTGCAACCGGTGTTACGATTCTAGTTACGACATTGAGATGTGGCAGCGGGGTTAAAATGTTCATTCTTTGCGTGGCTGCACAGGGAATGTTTATTGGAATCCGCCGCCTCAGACCGTGGGTCCAAGCACAAGCGAAGGACGGATCTATGTAGCTCGACTAGGCATTATGGACTTGCTGAAAAAATGCGCTTCCGTTGTGCTTACATGCTTAGCTTAAGGCCCAAACCTAGGCACAACTAGCGTCGCCAATGGAAAAAAATAATCTTCTTTTTTGGTGCATTTTTTGCTAAAAGCGGGGCTTAACTATTTTTAGGACCTAAGGTGATGGATGGGTGACCGCTAGTGGCAATAATATCTGAGCGCTTCCGTGCTTCGGAAGGCACGTTAAACCGTTGGTCCCGGTTGTTGTTGATTAATAACAATCGTTAAGCCATCGAAGGCGCAAAATCGGCCAGATTGGAAAACTGTTTTAAGAGCCCTATGTCCCTGATTAGGGATAAAAGGAACTGATGATGATGAAGCCATGTCAGAGACCCTTTGGGTGGCTTAAAAACTCTGACACCAGGGGTGGCCACTACCTCAGACGATTACCTACCTACCAGGACCTAAGGTTTAGATTCCAGATCCTAGAACCTACGAATAAAATCTTTTATCGCCAAAAGTGGCCACTTTATTCGTAGGTTCTAGGATCTATATCTAAACTTTAAGCCCTAAAAATAAAGCCTCGCGTTGATAACCTAATGAAGAGTTTTTAGCAAAAAATGCATCCAAAAAGAAGATTTTTTTTCATTGGCGACGCTAGTTGTGCCTAGGTTTTCACCTTGATGCTGAGCCTGCTCCCTTTTGATGCCATAGTATACAGGTGTAATATGTTTTACTGTTAAAGTAAAAAATATTACTTTAAAACTAAGCTTCTTTGCCATGTTGGCATCAATGAAGTGTTTTGCATTGAATTGAATGGAATTTCACGCAAGAGTTTTCCCTTCACAAAGTTCTTCTTCTTTATTGTATTAAGGTTATTACTTCTCAATCATCAGTGGATAATTGGGTAATACAGTGCGTCAGTGGTAATTAAGAAGGCGCTAGAGCATCATTTTCCCATACAAACGTAGTTCAGGGGCCTTAGCCTGTAACACAATGGCGTATCAACGGCGTCCTAGGTAGAAGGACAAAACTGGGATTTTTTCGTTGTTCTCCTTTGTTTGTTCTTTGTTGTAGGTACTACAATAACATTAAAAGGACCGACACTGGACCGACAGCATTAATAAATCGTAATTAAAACCGTCAACCGGAAGCCCATTTTGGCACCATTGTATTACAGGCTAAGGGCCCAGGTTTAATTTCTAAACCACAAGCTGGATTTTACTGAAACTTGGTTTATATCAGTAGATGACCAATATGGCGGTTTGCAAAATTTTTATAATAAAAAAAATAGCCTGAAAGAAATTAGAGCGATGCGGTTTTCACGCCGAAAAGAGGGTTACTTTCAGCTGTTATTTACTTACATTATTACACTGTCTATTGGAGTCTAACTACCTTGGGAACATCAATAATGTGTTGTACTTGTCAGAAAAAATTTTTTTTTTTGAAATACCTAATATTATTTAGAAATGGTAGCTGAACTACGTAGAATTTTGGGAAAATAGATCTATTACATTCCAACTACAACTATACTCCGTGCAATTTTAGTGGTTTTAAAGACGAAGGTATTTTGTTGCACTGGTGATTCTGAGCCAAAATACAAAATTTCAGTCCAAAACGCGCGAAAAAAAAATTCACTTCTCCATACAAATATTGTCGATTGGCGATATCCGTTTGTATAAGGAAGTGCTTTTTTTTTCGCTCGTTTTGAAGAAAAATTTTGGAATTTGGCTCAGAATCACGAGTGCAACTAAATACCTTCGGCTTTAAAACCACTAAAATTCCACGGTGTATACTCGCGAAAGGACACGAACACACGTAGACTCATACAGCCGCATTGCCTCTCTCTTTTCCCGCGCCCCGTCTCGCTCTGGTTGAAACAGCTAATAGAAAACAGTGTTTTACGCGCTTGGCCGTCACTGAGTTTCCACGGTCCTGAAGGGGCCTCTTAAGCTCGAACTGTCTCTCTGAGAGAAGGCTACATCATTGATTACTACCCATAAAAGTGGGTTTGTGAAATGTATTTTATTCGCAATAATATTGCAATGCGTAGGGTTTTTTTTAGATAGGTTGAGACATTTCGTTGAAATCTACAGGGTGCTCTCTAAGTCGATAGCGGAACTTTAAGTAGGCTGTCTACTGATCACTACAAACAACTTGTACAAGGTAGCGAAAAAAATCAAAGTAGCGAAAGGTCGACTCGGTAGTGCGCCAAATGTATGGAACAGCTGATATTTTTTTCGCCCCATTTTATTCGCCACCTAGTAAAAGTTGTTCGTAGTGATCAGTAGACAGCCTATTTAAAGTTCCGCTATCGACTTAGAGTGCACCCTGTAGAGTACCTAACCCCGACATCAAAACAATAATATTTCTTCATTCTAATTGAAAATATAAATAAATATACAGCAGATTTTGGTGCCGTGATCAGATTCAAGAGACCTAATATTACAGCATTGTATTTGTGTCGCTTTCGGTTCCCGTTTGCCCCACCGGCCCAAATAGCATTGTGTTGTATTTAATCAGACTCTGCTCTGTAAACCACTAGAATGAATCAGGATTTTCTACGTATATACAGGGTGTTAAAAGACCGCCAACAAAGCGGGAAACCACGCATTGTCCTCATCATACTGAACATTTTTGCCCATGGAACTATACCTGGGAAATCAACGGTTTCCGAGATAATGCGGTTCAAAGTCGGACTTTTCAAACTTGTTTTATTGCAGAAATTTGCTCAGTATCGAGTACTTAACATTTCTTCTCAAGAAGCCATATCTATAAATTTTGAATATTTCTTGCAAAAAATGACGTTAAAATTGCAACCCGCAATGTATTCTAAACATCGGCACTTCGAGCGTAAGTAACACAACTTTATGTCAACGCTTGTGCAATATGACTTCTTTGCGTTACACTTCCACTGCGTGATAAAATATTTTCCAAAATTATAACCTAAAAAACCATTTCCCTCCATCATTTCCCGGCAATAATTTATCGAAAAAGAACTTTGTTTTGGTGTCTAGTATGCGTACCTTTCGGGTCTGTCGGCGGTCTTTTAACACCCTGTATTTAAAGATGGTGGGGCATTTTATTTGTTTGCTGGGCGGTATTAATTATCATAAAAAATGCCTTATTTATTAAAAACACATTCGTTTATTATGTATGTCAACAATTTAGTTGTTGACTCAACATTGTTCGGACACATAGTTCGTAGATGACCACTGACAGCCTCGAAAAACTAATAATGACGGGAAAGGTGGAGGGCAAGAGATCTCGACGCACACAACCTGCTAGATGGACGGATTTTATGCTATTTAAAAACACCTGCATGAGCTGAAACACATCGCGAGTGATAGAACTCAATTGGGAAGTCCCTCCGCCACCTAACCCTATTAGTTTGCATCAAAAACTCATGGAATACGAAAATAACGTCTAGCATCCTCGTATCTTCTATATACTTAGATAATTTCTCTTTGACGTCACTGTTTTGCCCCCCTATAAATTCCACTGATCCCTTTGTTTTTATTATGTTGCCAAAAACATTATTACAGTGAAGTCTTTATCAAAAGTTATCGATTTTCTTAATTGAATGTCTTGCTTTGTTGACTATTCTGATAAAGTTTCAGCATCGCACCATTAGCAGGTGATCAATTCTGATTAGAATCAAACGTGGAGGTCAACCGCGAGTGGTTTATAGTTTAAGTTTGCCCTAAAACTGACCACTTTATGACCTTTCCTTAAGGGGAGAATTTATCTCATTCTAAAACAAACGTAAAAAAGCTTTTAGGTCTCCCCGTTTTTGTCCAAAACTTGATGAATCCGTGATTTGTTATACGACGTAGCGAATAGCTGCCCATTAGTTTGACCAAAGCTATAAAAAAAAGTGTTAGGAAGAACTTCAGCCACTTACTTTATGTAGGTATGGAATTCGGTTTTCTGAGCACAAAGTGGGAACGCCTTTGTTTTTTAGTCCGTTGAAAATACTTTTTATTTTAGGCATGGACTTTTCTTCTTATTTGAGAAAAGTAGACATTCTAAATTAATAAACGCCACTCAGGCTTAAGTTGAGGTTTAAAATTAAAACCTAAGGCAGCTACGAGATGCGGCTCTAAATTTTTTGGTTCTAGAATAAAAACTATCGATTTTACCAGCAAACCACAAGCAACGGTTACCTTATGCTATCTTCTCTCATAATAATACTAAAAGTGTGTTTTAGTGGTTCGCCCCGAACTGTGAATTCACGATGTGTAACTCTTTACTAACACCATGTTCGAACTTAAAAAATCTTTTAATTTCATTTAGCTGCCTACCAAATTTGATGACGATCCGACCAGAATTATTTTTATTATTTTCGAACAAACATTCATACATACATACGAACGGCGGACTCGGAGAACTTCGCTCGCTTGTAATTATAATTTGAATCCTCTGGCAATGGTAGTTTTCAGGACTTTCACCATAATTATAATACATACAAACAAAACTATGATTCTAATCTACTACAGGGTGCACTCTAAGTCGATAGCGGGTACGTAAGTACCTACCGGCTAAGTCCGACACACAATCGATCGCATCGTATGGTATAAGATTGTAAGGATTTAATCAGCGACGGCTAACATGATTCTTAGAATTGTTCCGTCAATGGTTATTTCGACTAGAGCTGAGGTCTGATGGTGTAACTTCATCATTGATTCACGATCTAATTTCAATTTAATTTATTAGCATATCGATGGTAAAACAAGTGTCGATCGCGATCATATTAATTACGATAGGTACCTGTAAAAGAACAATGACCATCCGATCCACCATGGTTACTGAATTTTCCTTCATTTCCAATACCTAGTTATAGTGGCATTTTGACCAACACAGTGGTTATGGGAAATGTTACAACTTACATAAACAAGCATCTTGCAATGAGCAAGGTGCCAAGGAACAACACAATGAAGAATGTCCGTGGGTCTGTTAAATCACTTGAAACTTAATGACCGTGTAGCCTAAACATTTAGAAATACACCTGTTTTTGTTTCATTCAAATCGAGCCAGTAGTTTTAAAGTTACGACGGTTTTAGTTTCCGTCCTTTTGGAGTTTTTCGCGCGAGCGCGGCAAACTCGCGTGACGTCACAACTCAACACGCACCCGACACATACACCGTAACACTTATTCAAACGGCTGTATCTTTGGAACCGTACTAGGTAGCCAGTTGAAATTTTCAGAGATTATGTTTTATTATGGCGGATTACCCAAGAAATAATAAAAACAAAAAAATATTAAAAAATAAGAGGGGTCCCCATACAAAAAACGTTGTTTTATACTTTTTGCTCTACAGATAAAACGGTAAGACATACAAGCATCAAACTTGGTATGATTATAGGAGTTACTCCATAGTATAACAAAAAAATATAAAAAACGGTCAAGCGCAACTCGGACTCACGCGCCGAGGGTCCGTATAACCAGTTTTTTTTATTATATGGTGGTACGGAACTCTCAGTGCGCGAGTTCGACTCGCACTTGGCCAGTTTTTTTGTGTGTTTAGTCAGTGTTACAGTAGTGTTTTAATATAATATTACTTATTTATAACGTTAAAAATTCGCTAGGGACAGGTTTTAAAGTCGCAAGCTCTGTTTAAAATATTCCCTAGCACGGGTTTGTACTTTAAATAATATATTCTTACTTAGCTATGGATGAAGGCTTTGAAAAATGAAAAATGACCTGACTAGACACACAAAAAAACTGGCCAAGTGCGAGTAGAACTCGTGCACTGAGAGTTCCCTACCGCCATACAATAAAATAAAACTGGTTATACGGACCCTCGGCGCGTGAGTCCGAGTCGCGCTTGACCGTTTTTAGGGTTTCATACCCGAAGGGTTCCACACGGGACCCTATTACTAAGACTCCGCTGTCCGTCCGTCTGTCCGTCTGTCTGTCCGTCTGTCTGTCCGTCTGTCCGTCTGTCCGTCCGTCTGTCCGTCCGTCTGTCAAGGCTGTATCTCATGAACCGTGATAGTTAGACAGTTGAAATTTTCACAGATGATGTATTTCTATTGCCGCTATAAAAACAAATACTAAAAAACAGAATAAAATAAACATTTAAGGGGGCTCCCATACAACAAACGTGATTTTTTTGCCGTTCTTACGGAACCCTTCGTGCGCGAGTCCGACTCGCACTTGGCCGGTTTTTATATTATTTTGTTATACTATGAAGTAAGCCCTATAATCATACCAAGTTTTTCGCTTGTATGTCTTACCGTTTTTTCTATAGAGCAAAAAGTATAAAACAACGTTTTTTGTATGGGAACCCCTCTTATTTTTTAATATTTTTTAATTTTTATTATGTCTTTGGTAATCAACCATAATAAAACATAATCTCTGAAAATTTCAACTGGCTACCTAGTACGGTTCCAAAGATACAGCCCTTTGAATGAGTGTTACGGTGTATGTGTCGGGTGCGTGTTGAGTTGTGACGTCACAGCAGCTGACGACCGCGCGCCCGTCGCACGGCTAGTTTAAAATTAAATATCTCGAGAACTATAAGACGTATCAAAAACATTTTTTCACCCAATGTTTCCATTTTTAATAGAGTGTATGGTAAGGTAAAAATCAAAAGTTGATGGTATTCTTCATTGGCAAAAAACTTCCCCAGAGTTGAAGTTTTTTGTATCGATGATTAGAATCATTCAAAGTTATGATTAAAATGTCAGCCGGTGTTATTTTAAGGTCACACTTTTCTCCAATGCTATTATTGATTCAAACAGATATGACCTTTAAGGAACACAATAGCAAAAAATTTCTAATTCAAACCCCCATGAGGCTGGAATTATTGAAATCCATTCAACTGAACTCCGCCACGTAACATTGCCCAAAGAGATCACCGAATAGCTCTGAGCTACATCGATTATCGCTCCGAGAGTCTTTTCAACTATCATCGGAGGAAGTTTGCATATTCTCGAAGTTCCCGACCAGATAGTCAAACTTGAGCGATGAGGAACTTCGTACAAAGGTAGAGGTGCAAGCGACTATATTAGCAGACGCCTTGATTAACTTGACGATGGTATGTATCTCGCAATTAGTAAACAGCAAACAAAACTAGCTAACGATTGCTCTGGACGCCACTTTCTTAGCCAAGAAAGGGTATCATAGATTAGGTAGAACGCGATTAGCCGAGCATTAGATAATTACGATCTCAAAAACGATCAATCATTGTTTTGAATCCAACAGCACGTAAAGCTCTAAGTACATTTTCGTTGCAAAGTTGCCCGTAACGTAACAGAATAGAGTGCACGCGTGTACTAAGGGTCGACGTGCTGTCGACTGTACAGTAGATGCTAAATATAAGTGGCTACAATTGTAGAATAGAATAGCTTTATGTACAATGTACCTGCAAACTTTGTGCTTATTTATACAAATATTATAGCTGTGCGTATTGCACAGCTGCAACCATTTAATAAATATATTTATCTACACTCATGTCGTAAGATTCGAATAAGGGATTTTCTGACAGCTCATAAGTTGTAGTTCCAAATTTGTAACTAGATGTCGCTGACGAGACATGTTCTTGTTTTATGCCAGTTCGCGCTCGTTGGCCTACGTACATACGTCCAAACACATTTAGGTATTAGTTGTGGAGCAAAATGAAGTGTTTCCGGATTTACCATTCACTTATACAAGAACATTAACAAAGTCGTGTACTTTTTCATGTACTGTAAAATGGAATGACGGCTACGACGATGAAAGATGAAGTCACAAAGCAATGAAGTGAAGAAGTATTTTCGCTGTAGTAAGCACTAATTTACTTTGTGATAGAAAACATGTCGTATCAACGCCATCTGTCACAGCTTTTAGAACTATTTTTTTATTTTTTTTAGCTGTCAGAAAATCCCTTATTATGATCTTAAAAGTTGACACATAAGACTGAGTATTATTTCACAGACAACTGTAAAAATTAAAAAAATATATTACGATACAAGTTTTGTATGAGAATTTTTGCCAACCTGTATCGTAAAATAACTTTTTTTGTTATTACGATACACTTCCGGTGTAAATTCTCCTTGCTGATACACTTCCGGTTAAAATTCTCCTTGCTGTAAACTATTCTGTGAATCGAGCACTGGCTGTACGTAAGTATGACTTCTTTGCCTCTATACCAAATGGAACAAATAAAAAAAAAGCGTCCGCTTTCTTTTTCTTTTTTTTGTGACTTTTGTTTTTATTTTGGATTTGTTTTGCCGCCATTATTAGTTTACTTTTTTTTCTGTGCGGTTCCGTGACAAATAAACTTAAAAAAATGGAAAATAATGATAAATGTGTGAAGATAAAGTAGTGTATGCAACTGCATATAAGACGATATTAGAATACTCGTGTGATACTATTATCATTAAATGATGAGATAAGCCCACACTCGTATTCTAAGAATCTCTCTTATATGACAGTTGCATAAACTACTATTATATTTCGGCATTAGGCATCGATTTCTGCTATCCACGTAATCTAAAGCTAGTTAAAGTTAACTTGGAACCCTCATTCAGTAAAGTGGGTATTGGGTACAAATATAATCAATCAACGAAGGTTGCTACGATACTTTTCCCCGTAGTCTTGATAAATCAATGCCCAATAACGGGTAGCCATGTAATAGGTACAAAATAAATAGGCACAAAACGTTCTCATTTTTTTAAAACTTAAACTTTCGTAAGCACTGCACATTTTTCGAGCATCGTCAACGAGCCCGCAGTGAGCGGATGAACGCGTCGTCCATCCTTCCTCCATGACTAAGACTTCCGGACGAAGTCGAAACATGCCGGCTATTCCGACAACATAAAAGTAAGTGAAAGCGATATAAACGTTCTCATTGTCATAAAAATGTCATTGATTCTAGAAAAGCATGCAAATACCTACATGTAAAAACCGGGTCGTGCTGAAAATCAGCGCTGTGTTGATGCATGCATATTGTACACACGGCATTTAGCTGAGCATCGTCCTTTTTATCATTAGCCGACTTAATGTTTTGTCTATTTTTGTATTTTAATATAAAAATGATAAATAAACTTCGTTCACTTTCATTTGTTGATCTTTTCGGTCATTCTGGAAGAATTTCATCAATGTTTAGAGAGAGTTTACTAACAAGGGTTACTAACACTCCTGTTGCATTTTGAAAGTGCAACAGGTAATATAGAGTTGTTAGTAACCCTTGTAATAATAGAGCATTTTCACCATTTGCCATTACGTCACCTGGCTGATAACCCTATACAAAATTCGGAAGGCAAAGTTTTTTGTTCGAAAGTCCGTTATTGGCTTAATCTTATCTTTAGAAAATATTGAGAAACTAATTTAAATATTTTTTTTATTTTGGTCCATTACTTTCGCTACGTTAATAAGGCATGAAACAAAATATATGTATAAGTTTATTAAAATATTTCTTCAGTAAATTATTGTAACTTTCTTTTACTTCGTGAAAAGAAATCCTATAGCTAGGTAGCCACTCAATATTGAAACTTCAGATTTTTCAGAGTTCATAGTAGCCCGGCTTTCTTCTCGTATTTGTTCTTCTGTAGCTTTAATTATTTTTGGCAAAGTTACTGATCGAGGACCATTGGACTAGAAGTGAGACGTGTTTTGGCACGCGAAAGGTGCCTATTTTCAGATTAGTAAGGGATTAATGGATTGAGAGCGGTTGGGGTCCAATCGAAATAAGTTGGTAGTTATGTAAGTTATCCTTTCTTACGCAGGGTATATGGGTGTACCTCATAAACAGAAAAATAATAACAAGCTGTTCATCATCATCATAATTTCATTTAAAAGTAGGTATATTTGGAATAAACTACAAGTATTCATATTTATCATAGTTAAATTTACATCAAATTATTATTCTAATTACTATAAAAATAATAATTATATTTTTATTTTTATATCATTATCATATTGCGCACTTATAAATAAAATAAAGAAAGCAATGGCATAGTCAATAGGCATTTTATCTATTTAGACACGAGACAAGTGCCGGTATGTGGCCCTGTCCAGAATCTAAGGAAAATACCGTCCATTTTATTTGCCAAAGTGGGTTGGGGCTGCCCCGCACTCGTTGCATCAAGGAGGCAACTATACGCACTATGGCCTGGAAAGTGTCTATTATTAAGAGTCCGACTCTTGTCAGTTCTCTCTATCTTTATCTATCTATCTATCTCTATCTTCTCTCTCTCTCTCTATCTCTTTGGGTCTTATGACCCAGTCACAGGCCAGCTCTTTCACAACCTAGTAGAGTCGACAGCACGTCAACTCTATAATTGTGCTTATGGTGCGTTTACACGGGGCGATCTTGAGATCTGGGGGGAAAACTATGGCCTTTAAAGAGTTTAATAGCTCCTATTCGCTTTTATTATGGCTGACTTCACAGGGAAAATTTTAAAGTAAATTTGTCTGTCTTTAACTTTACTGTAGGTATGTACCTAAGCGATGTAATCTTGACTAGAGAAACTCTAATGCTAAGAAGGCGAAGATTCAAAGGAGATTCGCAGGAAGGGGCTCAACTATGTAAATTGCGATCCTGAGAAAGTCAATACCTATATCTACATTCTAAGTGAACATTTATCAATTGTGCCTACTTGATCGGCCACAGTCTAGAATAACCCATGGTAGCTCTTACCGCGCGCGTCATAAGAGTGCCAATTAGAGCATTCGATCCCGGGATCCCGGATCCCGGGATCCCGGGATCCCGGCCCTTTTTCAGTCCCGAATTTTCGGGGTTGAAATCGTCAAATCCCGGGATTTTCGGGATTAGTTAGTAGGGATGAAATTATTTTAAATAACCACGAAACGCATTCGCTTCTCTTGATAATGTCGTTAAGATTTTTTATAATATTAAATGAAGAAACAAAACGCAATCGTTTTGCTGAAACGGAGCGTGATCAGGTAAAACGAAAGAATCTGTCATCCATCTTACTTTATCAGCTGATTCAATAAGTGCTCAAGGTTGTGTGAGAATAATTATTTTATAATCCTTGATCTCCATCGTCTGTTTTCTTTAATACAGTTGATTTATTTAGTTTAAGGAAGTGTTTTTAGTTTGTCTAAGACATTTATTTGGTAGTTCATTTGATTACTAATCAATAAAAGACTGAATTCCTATAAAAAATGTATTTTTGCTAGCTTTTAAAAATCATTCTCAATCCCGGGATAATCTCGGGATCCCGGGATGCTGTTTAAAAAATCCCGAAATCCCGGGATTGGCAAAAGGGTCCGGGATCGAATGCTCTAGTGCCAATCGAACAAAAAGGGCTATCCTAGCGTCCTGGGGCCTTAGCCTGTAACACAATGGCGTATCAATGGCGTCCTAGGTAGAAGGACAAAACCGGGATTTTTTCGTTGTTCTCCTACAACCAGCGAACTAATCCTCTAGAATTAGACTCATAATATTCTTTGCTGTACTACAATAACATTAAAAGGACCGACACTGGACCGACAGCATCAATAAATCGTAATTAAAACCGTCAACCGGAAGCCCATTTTGGCACCATTGTGTTACAGGCTAAGGGCCCTGGTAGTAGTGGTACGTCCGTACCAACTACGAGTAAGTAGGAAAGTACGTAGCTAGATGTAAGACTAATGAATACGCGAATGCATGATTGAAATTTCTCGCTCGGAATCCGGACTAATTCGTTTGGGCACATTTTTTTCGGAAAATTCGGTGTTCGGGAAAATTATACTCGCTTTTTATCGCCCACAAAATTAGAGCCACCTAATGGTATCGCGCTAAGGACACATGTGTCTCTATTCCGAGCGAGCCGAACGAAAGGTAGGCTCATGTGGTGAGCCAACAGGTTAAACAATACGATTCACATAGATTTCTTAACCAACCCTCGGGTTACAGTTTTTTTTTTCATATTGAGTTCAGTGCCAAAGTTTTGTAATTCACGAATTAATAGAGGCAATACACGAGCGCAAAGCACTATTTTAAACCCCTTAGTAGGATTAAAGTTTAGCAAAAACTAAAAGTCCGGCTAAAAATAACTCTCTGTATCACATAAATTACGTAATTAGAAAGTTATCATCTACTCTAAGGTCACCTAGCTATCCACAATAAAGTAGACAGAGGTATGAATCAGAATTAGGTTTTATTAGAATTGAGATGTGACTTTCTTTCAATAGCCAAGCTGATCTAAAAAAAGAAGGGATACTTATCGAGAAACGATATGGAATTATGTGGGTACTTTAAGTTTAATACGGGTTCTATTTAATGGCAATGTGGTCAGTACGTGACCAAAATATGTCGAAAGGTTTGCCTTCCATTGGACTATCCAATATCCATACAAATACTGTATGAATTTGTAGTACCTAGCTAAAAAGTGAGAAATGGTATACTCTACAAGTGAATAGCTTTTGTTCTATTTTCCATACAAATTGTGTCATTTATAGTCCACTAGACGTTGCTTTGTACCAATGGATTTTACCGTAAATTTACAGTTTTTCAGAGCTAAAACTAAAGCTGCACATGTTTGTATTTTGTAAACGGTTTCAATTTCTTTATTCAGGGTAAAGTTTTTCCAAAGCCGTAGAACAAAAGTTGAGGTGTTTCAGGAATAAAGCTATTTAAAAACTGCCCTGTATAGATGGCGGATTTCGCATTCTCATTCGCACCGTAACTTTCGGCGCGCGCGCAGTGGTTGCTTGCGTGCAGTCAGAGACTGGCCACGGCGTCGCAGAGCCGTCTATGTTCCATGAGAACCGAAACTAGTCGGCTATCCTGACAGTAAACCGTTAACAAAAAGCAAAAACTAAAGTTGTTCAGAGTCAAGAGTCTGGTATTTACCACTTAAAACCATCAGGAATATTGACCTACTTATTTTCTCAATTCGTCATGTTTTACACAACCGTGGAGTTTATTTCGTGTTTCGAGGACTCAGAGGTGTATAAAAAAGCCTCAACGGTTTGCAGAAAATTCGCGCTGCACTTTGCAAAATTATATTCTCTTGCCTCGCAAAATGGGGGCCACATTTTACCACTACAACAATAAGTATAGTTATAAACAGAGTCCCTTAAATATTTACTTACACACAAAAGGGCGTTTTTACAGTGGAGACAAAAGCTAGTACATACAATAAGTTGTGACAAAACCTATTTGGGAAGATGTAATTGTTATCTTCTTAGGAGATTCAAGACTTGAAAACCGAAATCAGCGAACACTTAAAATTATTGAACAGCCATATTTTTTTCGGGATCAACATACTTTATTAGCGTACGGCAGGCGACGAATTTGGAACGGCGTTGCGGGCTTGCGGAGCGTTTAGCGGGGCGTTAGCATGCACGAGCGTTTACAGCGTTTGAATCCAATGCACAGTCAATACAACAATTTAGCTTTCTAACCTTCCTAATACTGTCGAGAACGATTGACGTCTAGAGTGTGAACCAGCCCTATAAACACACAACCTTTTTAACAACCGAGCTATAAACATAAATTCATGGGCCACAACCTGTCCCCAAAAGAGTAATCCAAAAGATAATAATGCGGAGCAATTACGTGTTTTTTACTTGAGTTGAGTTTAATGTACCTATTTGTAGGTAGGTAGCATTACCACCCGCTAGACTTTCAACAGCGTAAGGAAATCTGATAAACAGCGTAAGGAAATCTGGAGGTTTAAAATTTGAATTCACTTTTTCTCCCTTGAATAGGCGCTAAGATGTCATATACATAAAATCTGATACATAAAATCCGTATTACTTATTCATAATACTCCAAATTCAAGTCCGTCATATAATATCAGATCTAAGGATCATACTTACACAGCGATTATTATTAAGCCCTTAGTGCCCTTTAGGCATGTTTAAACTGTGTAGGCTTGCCCAGCCTCCACCTACGTGTAGGTATAAATGCCAGCCCCTTTCTAAATCCACACAATTCAAAAGAAAGTAGCAATAATTACTCCCACATTTCACTTTCTAACGCTCTTTTTCCGGCGATTTCTAATGCCTGCTCTAAACGGACATAAATTGGAGATTTTCGGCGCATGTTGGGGTCGTCCGGATGTATTATTCATGGCCGCGTATTCCAATAAACGTTGCTTTGTCAACAGTTGCCGTCGAAATAGGAAGTAAAAAAAGCTTAGCGAAACTTGACTCAGTGTCTGGATTCGGACTTACAAAATGTGCTCATATTTTGCCGTAGCTAGGTGGCAAAAATCTCTGATTTTATTTTGCCAATCTTAATCTTTTATGTGTGAAACATAGGTGAATTAGAGTCTAGGCAGTGTTCTGCCAAAAGGCGGTACACATTTTGAGGTGTAGGTACTACCTACATTATTGACACAATGTTTTTGCCTCTGGTATCTATATGTTTTTAATCACGTTGATAAAATAAATACTTGAATGTATCTCTATAATTTTATCTAATTCTTTTAGGACTACATTACTGTTAGTAAAACTAGGTAAACAGTTTAAAAACCGCTCATTAAATGGGAATGCAAACATAGGTATCGGATGTACATAAAATAATAGCAAAATAAGAATGCCCGAAATTCAGTTATACACTTTACTTGTTGCTCTACATTTCACATATTTCGTATCCCGGAATATTTCAGGCACAAACAGTGGTAAATGGCACCTTTTTATGACAATAAATAATTACATCGTTGTTTTAAAGCACAATTATGTTTCTTTATAACATGGGCAATAGATATTATGGTCCTTCCTAATGACAGTTGACCATGATAACTGGCATAACTAAATAGAGCTGCTACAAATGGATCAGTCCGACTGAAATACTTACCAGATCTATTATAATATTGCTCTCCTATTTTTAAATATTTTTAATGATATTATAACTTCACTGAAAGCACACTGGCAACTTATTCGCTACATAGTCATCTAACTGTCTAACTGGTTATTTCTTGTTTTATTTTGTGCTACAAAGTTGTGTGAGTTTCGTTCACTTCATTGTTTAGTTCCTTTTGTTACACTTTCCTCTATTCGCCAGTTAGTGCTTATCTATCTACTAGGCATAGGCTTCTTCCTTTTCACGCAAATTCACTCGGTCAGAAGCTGATCTTGTCCATTGTCTTCCTGCTTTCACCACAGTATCGTCGAATTTGAACTTCTGTCCCATCCACCGTCCACTGTCGTCTTCCCAACCGACCAGTTGCCCTGTCCCATTGTTAGAATATCAATCGAATATTACTTGAGCGTAAAAAAATAATATCACCCTCAAAAACTTTACTCATAAGTTTTTTTCTCAAACTTATCGCTACACATGACATTTTCTTAAGCAGCCAGGGAAATAGACCCATCAGCCTATGTCCTTTATAGGCCTTATCTACAGTGAAGGATGGCCGTTTGTGTGTCAACACCGTGTGGATGCTATTGTCGCGTCGTGTCAGTCGCTTTCAATCGTAGTTGGCGATATCAGTCGCATCTCTCGCCCAACTATCTTCGAACTAATGTGTGGAGAACGGTAAATAGAACGACATGAATTCAAGCCTGGTTTTCAGAAGGTACGCAGTGTGCATAGTTTGCTACTTTTGGCAACTTTTACACCGTTCTTAATCTTCGAACTGTAACAATGTAATACATGCTAGTGAATAAAATGGTCAAGAACATTAAAGAGCTCGTCAATCACCTCATGGCATGTTTTGCTTAAGGCTGGAAGATAGTAGTGTGGCGGGAAATTCAAAATTTTTACAGTTTTTTACATTTTGTAGCTAAACTGAGCTATTTTTATTAAACGGTTTTTATTAAACGGTTTTATTTAGCTCACCCCGTTTGTTTTATTTTATTCTTTAGTCTTTCTTGGGTCAAATTTAGTAATTCAAATTTCACCCTCTTCCTGTCAACCGATTAATCTGAAATTTTGTATACACTTTGGATTTTGGTGACAATACAATTATGTTTATTCATTATCATTATAAATCCAAGATGGCGGCCGCTACAAAATGGCGGATAACGTAGGTTTTATCAATCCCATCAATATGGGTATCAAATGAAAGGGCTCAACAAGCAGAATACAATATACTATAAAAAATTGAAATCCAAGATGGCGGCCGCTACAAAATGGCGGATAACGTAGGTTTTATCAATCCCATCAATATGGGTATCAAATGAAAGGGCTCAACAAGCAGAATACAATATACTATAAAAAAATTAAATACAAGATGGCGGCCGCTACAAAATGGCGGATAACGTAGGTTTTATCGATCCCATCAATATGGGTATCAAATGAAAGTGCTCAACCAGTATAATACAATGTACTATATGAATTAAACAGAATGCGAAATAAAAACTAAAAACTAGAAAATAAAAATAGGTAAAAAAACTTTTTAATTTAAACGGTTTTATGTTAAACATACATTGCAATGTTTAAGATAAATGTACTAAAAACCAAAAAATAATAAAATAGATACAGTCGTGGGAATTATAAACATATGCATAGACTAGACTAAAATAAAACCGTGGGGCACGTCAATTGTCTACAATCGTTGATTAAAATGTTTGTTTTGTAATGTTACACTATAATTAGGCAGTTGACGTGCCCCACGGTTTTATTTTAGTCTAGTCTATGCATATGTTTATAATTCCCACGACTGTATCTATTTTATTATTTTTTGGTTTTTAGTACATTTATCTTAAACATTGCAATGTATGTTTAACATAAAACCGTTTAACTTAAAAAGTTTTTTTACCTATTTTTTGTTCAGCGATTTTTCGTTCGCGAGAATAAAACCGTATTCTTTTCATTATTGTAAACAACAGAACAACAATAATTCAGCCGATTATGTGTTCTGGTCTACGACAAGTTTTTTGGGCAGTACCACTGCTTCGTAGACCAGAACACATAATCGGCTGAATTATTGTTGTTCTGTTGTTTACAATAATGAAAAGAATACGGTTTTATTCTCGCGAACGAAAAATCGCTGAACAAAAATAGCTCAGTTTAGCTACAAAATGTAAAAGTCTGTGAAAATTTTGAATTTCCCGCCACCTTGCTATCGTCTACCCTTAAACAAGCATAGTGCCTGGGCCATAATTTGAATCGAGATGGTTCTGTTGACGAACTTTTTAGGTAACATCATCTCAGCCTAATCTAATCCGCAAGTAAACACTGCAAGGAAATTAGCTTTTTCCATCACTTTTTCTCAATTTTTCATGTGTGAATAAACCAATAAGATCTGTTTTTTTTTTTTTTTTTTTATGTAGCCTGCACAATTTTACATGTCCCACTAGCTGGGCAAAGGCCTTCTCTCAGAGAGAGAGTTCGAGCTTAATCACCACGCGTGCTCAATGCGGGTTGGCGATTTTTGCGTTGAGGGTATAATGCTTCATACGCTCAGGTTTCCTTACGATGTTTTTGTTAAAGCAACTAATAATATCTAAAAACTACGCCATAATTTTGTGTCTAATCTCTTGTTCAATCGACTAACATTGCTCTACGTATCAAGCTACGAATAGAAAACTAAAGTACCTAAGCACAAGTGTTCTACCTCTATTTATAAGTGTCTATGCTAGTGATCTTTTGTTGTTGAGTGTAGTAAGTTGAAGTAGGCCAACCACAACGTGCTCGTATGAGCGGAGCACTTAAAATACCATACTAACTACATTATGTGTCTTAATTGATTCTACATAAGTTCCACAATTTAATGCATGTGTGTCAGTAGCAATTTCTCCGTAGAGAGCGTTTCGGTGTTCACACAGACTCTCATAATACATTGTTTGTTATGGCGACGCGGTTGTGTAGTCTATTGAATGGTGTCGATGCGGCCTCGCCGACAACTTCTCGGCTATCTGTTTCGTTTCCGAGCCTCCGATACAATTTAACTTGACAACGCGGGGTCCGTAACAAAGACCGTCTCGTCCTATTTACAGAGGGGACGCTCTATGAAAACGCGTTCGATCTGTGACGCCGAGATCATGAAATGTATTTAAGTAACTCTTCTCGAGCACAACAAGTGGAACGAAGTCAAAAGTTGCTGCATAAATTCGGTGAAAGTACATGCATGACTGCCTAATTTTTCCGCTTCGAAGCTAAATCCGTTGAATGCCGGGACTCGCATAAACATTTACACAAAGTTAGCCGATAAAAGGGGGCGTCCGAATACCTTTAATCGTGTAAACATGGCATAGGTAACTCCGTCGCGGGACTCGCTCAGCGCTACCTCGGTGATGTGAAATATTTGCAAGCGCTCTTTGTGCGAGTGTAAACACGAGTATATTGCGCGGCGTAGGGCGGCCGGCGGGCGGGCGGGCGCGCCATTCGGGCGGCTGCAGCCGCACGCTCCGCCCGCCATGTCGGTGCGAGTGGACCACCGTGATCGCGAGCGCTTCTCGCGGCACTCGTCGCGCGCGTCCGTTGATCTCGCCTTCCCGAGCGGTTCCTCGCGGGACCACAGCTTCCGCTCCGTGCACTCGGCGCGGGTGCCGCGCGTGGCCAGCGATGACCTGATGGTGCCGGTGCGGCCGCTGCGCTCGGCCTCATGCCGCGTGGCGCCGGGCGCGCCGCAGCGCCTGCGCCGGCACCACTCCTCGGCGGCGGAGTGCGAGCGCGCGCGCCGCTCGCGCCGCCACACGCTGGAGCTGCCGGGGCAGCGCGCCGCCAGCGTCCGCAGCCGCTCGCCGGAGCCGCCGCCGCCGCCGGAGCCCGAGCTGCCGCCCGAGGAGGCCAGCAAGGAGGCGCGCCGGCGGCGGGTCGTCACCGCCGTGGCCGCGTCCTTCTTCGCGCTGGCGCTGGCGTCGGTCCTCGTGGTGGTGGTGACCCTCACGCACAGCTCTGTGCTCCGCGCGCACAACCAAACGGCCAAGTACTACACGTTCTCCGTGCCGCCGCACCACCCTCTCAGTGAGCCCCGTTCATGTTGCCCCACCGTCGCCCCTCCCGCTTCGCATGCGACTGTCTCCGAACCCGAGTGTCCGGGGCTGCGAACGGCGGGCCCCTGCCTGCTGCGACCTGACGTGGTACATACTGTGCTCTAACACACAAATTAACAATACCTACCGACCTGGCCTTTGATGGCAAGCGCCTGGACGTTACAGATATGAAAGCCTCTACATCGCCTTTCAAGTTGTCAACGCGATCAGCCGTTGTCCTAGAGTGCAGAGCATCCACGGCCCTTGTCAAACAAAGCCCGGTACATACACATGCCACGCACGTTCGCAACCCCACTTTTGCATGTTTAGTTGAAGTAGACTTCACCGTGTTTGTGATGTTTCATTATAATGTAAGTCGTTAAAATAAGTGTTCATTAAGATCCACATTGAATACTATCGCCGTACTTTACAAATGACAGCGAGAGTACACACTGAATAGCGGGGACATAATAATACACCGTCCTTTATTATCCATTGTAATCAAAGCGACTCTATTCAAACAAGTCGTTTATCATAACCAAAAGTCTTCGTAACTTATATGAATCTCGGTAACAATAAATCTTTCGAGCATTTGTATGGATTCAGTAGGTATTGCGTTACGTTTTCCGATAACATTTTATGCGAATAGGTACTTTTTACATGAGCCAGAACTATTAAATGAAACAACGGTGTTTCTTTCACTCGGTATGAAGTTACGAATTTTCAATCTTAATTTGAGACATTTATGAGACTTTTCAAGGCTTAATTGTCTTCTTCTTCTTGAAGTGCCTCTCCATCATTGAAGGTTGGCAGTCAGCTCTTCGCACCGTTTTCCGTCTTATATCTACCAAATTTTGTAAGCACATTTTAACAACTTCTCAAAAATATATTGAAATAGCTAACCAGTTTCGACTTCATTCTGAATTTTTTGAAAAGATACTCGTAAATTGTCTCAGGACTTGCTACGAGCCTAAACCAATGTTTATCAAATATTGATATTTTGATTTTCTTTTCGGGAAGATAGAATTGCTAACGCTTAAATGAGAGAATTCAATTAATACGATAAATATTGTCCCAAACATCAGCTAAATTAACAATTAACATTTTGGGTGTAGAGAGAAATTGCTCATTCCAAATCGCTGTTCATTTCTGAGTTTCAGAAAACGTCTTTTGTTAGAAACTTTTTGAGAGGGGTTGTACTTTTCATTATGTCGATTCCTGAATCCACTTTTATAATGAAAAATAATTGAAAAGTAAGCTCCAGAAAATTATTTACCTTTTTTAAATTGTTAAAAAGTTTTTCTAGTAGAACTTTACTGTTTTTTCGTCCTATCACTTATACTTATTATAGTCCATAAGCTATATTCCAGCGCGATAGAGATAGCATTATTTTATAACTAGATTTTGCCCACGACTCCGTCCTCATAAATTACAGAAAAATAATTATACCCCTTCTCTCCCTCTCTATTCTCTCTATTCAGAGGTTCTCTTTATTCATCTGCACGAATAACTTTAACTTTTGGACTGACCTAAAATAGCAAAAACTATGCCATATCTTCTATAGTTTGATAGAGACAGAGCTTTCACGAAGTATCTTGATTTACCCCGTACTGAATACTATGTGTGCTGATGATGAGTGTGCTGAATGTAACTAACCAAAACAAAACTTTATTAGCTCGTGACTACGTCCGCGTGGATCAGGAAAAGACCAGAAAAAGGAACAATAAGTTTTAATACAGGGCTGTTAAAAGACCGCCAACAAAAGGCGTTACACTACCATTGCATGATAAAATACTTTACAAAATTAAAACCTAAAAAACATAAATCATTTCCCAGCTATAATAATTATGGAAAAAATACTTAGTTTTGGTGTTTAGAATTGCATTCCTACTTATCCCATTCTTGTGCGAGGCCTGCTGATTTGACTTCTGCGTGTTCCATTATGTATTCTGTGCTAAATAAAAGTCCAGTTTGGCATTCCCTTTTCTTTCGAGTTCGTCACAGCTATCAACTTTCGTGCCCAAGTCAGCTACTGTAATTAGTATCTAGAACAATAACAGTCAAGTTTTAATTTGTAATTAATGGCTTTCTTTGAGCCCTTGTTTGCAACTCCGGGGTCTGTCTCGGTCTTGTTTGGAGCTCCATTATGCGCTGAATTAGCCTTCAGCCTCTTTAATGTCTTCGGTAAGTATGGTCAGCAATGAAAGAGCTGAGTCGTGGGGTTTCGTAAACATGACTGATGGCAAAGGCATTGGTGCTATGGCTAAGCAAGCCTACACCATATTTAATAGGTACTAAATAAAAACCTAAATGTAAAAAGTAAATAAAAAACTAAAAAAGTAAGCGAAAGCGTTAAATAGATATAAAAAAATTAAAATACCCCCAACATTTTAGCTTCAAATGTGCATATCTCATAAACGACTGAACCCATTTTGATAAAACATACTTGCTAAAAAACCTGCGTTCAAATAATAAAAAAAAAACTGCATCCAAATCAGTTCACTTGTTTAAGAGCTAAGGTGCCACATATACCACAGACAGACACCACAGGTATACCACGCTGCACGGAAAGGGCAACCTATTGCATCAGATATAAAAAAGTTGCATTACTTTATTATTTAGGAAGGATACATAGAGCGATTTTCGTCTAAGAGGTAGACAACCTTCGATTGGACATTATTCTGTTTTCAAATATAATATTTTTCATCTCCCACGCTCGGAAAGTTTGCTGTTACTAGTAACTTACGATCGTGTAAAGGCCGGATTTAAACTATTTGCATTTTAGCGCGCTTCGAAATTTGAACGCGGCGCCGGGAAAGTCTTTCCCGCGCCCTTCTTCTTCTTCTTCTTCTTCTTCAGCATTTATGTGTCCACTGCTGGACGTATGCCTCTTCATTCTTCTTCCATTTCAGCCGGTCTGCAGCTATTGTGGTCCAGGTTGAGCCTGCTGCGGCCTTGATGTCGTCGGACCATCGTGCAGCTGGTCTACCCACACTTCGCGTTCCTGTACGCGGCCTCCATGACAGGACTTTTCGGCTCCACCTGCCATCCTCTCGGCGACATACGTGTCCTGCCCACTGCCATTTAAGGCGCGCTATCCGTTTGCCGATGTCGGCGACTTTGGTGCGTTGGCGTATTACTGTATTTCGTATTCTGTCGCGGAGGGATATTCTGAGCATCGACCTTTCCATGGCTCTTTGTGTAACCTTGAGCCTGTTCATGGTTTCGTCAGTTAACGTCCATGTTTCGCAAGCATAGGTCATGACTGGCAGAACACACTGGTTGTAGACCCTAGTCTTAAGTGTTTGAGGGATCTTTGAGTGGAAGACGTCTTTTAGCTTTCCGAAGGCTGCCCATCCAAGCTGGATTCTTCGGTCGAATTCGCGTGCTAGAGGGTTCTTTCCGAGCTTGATGATCTGCCCCAGGTATGGGTATTCCGATACTTGCTCTATCGCGTTGCCGTCAACGGAAATTGGATCGTTCGACATATCGGTATTGCCCATTACCTTTGTCTTTTCCGCATTCATTTTTAGGCCAACAAGCAGTGACGCATGGCATAAACTGGTCAGCATATGTTCCAGATCTTTTGGCGACTCTGCCAGTATCACGATGTCATCCGCAAACCTGAGGTGAGTTAGGTACTCTCCATCTATGTTGATACCGAGACCATTCCAGTCCCGCGCCCTATGGTGTTGAAAAAGAAAAAAACACTGGCCGTTTAAGTAGATGCCAGATCCCGACGGAAAAAAGAACCTCATTCATAGTTCGTTTACACGCGTACTTCAGCGAAAGTGATTGTTCGTGCCCATTCTCTATACAAAACTGTGAATGTAAATGGGGCATAAGGATCATTTAAAAAGGTAAAGTCGCGGAATAGAACATTCAGAAACGCGGTTTCTTCTTTCAGGTTTTTTCAATATTTTGTACAGTATATTTATTTTTAATACCAGTAAATAAAAAAAATGCTTCGCTTCTGTTTTATCAAATAGATAATTATGTTTTGGTTTGTTAAATACATTTTTTCAAACAATATTACTAATTTCATTTTTTATCTCCTATAAATTTTTAATTTATATGGTAAAAGTTCAGAATGCACCCGGAAAAAAAAACATTCTTTTATTTACATTATTTTTGTGTCTGAATTAATAAACTTCAGGAAATTATTAATAAACCGAATGGTTTTAATACCAACGAAGCTGAAAACTTTAGTGCAGCAGCCATAACTACGGTAAAATATGCTTTTAAAAGGAACTTATTCGACTCACCTGTTTGGCCTGTAAGTAGTTGTCTATAGAGTTTTTCCCGCTTGGCTAACAAAATCATTTCCTCGCTTCTGTGAGATGAAAAGTTTTGTGTTTCGCACGAATGCAATATTATTTGCGTTTCGTGCTTCTGAATACCTCGCTACGCTCAGGTTTCTTTTTTTGAACCACTCGCTACGCTCGTGGCTCAATTTTAGAAACCTTCGCTAGCTCGGTATTCAATACAAGCACTCGCCGCAAACAATAATTTTGCATTCTTGCATAACAAATAACTATTCCTTTCACGCCTAACACCTCGGCCAGAAGCCAATTTCGGCCATTGTCTTTCCGCTGTCTTCACAATTTATCATCGAGACATCGAGCTTTTGTCCTACCCACTAACCGCCGACCTTATCTTGATCACCACCACTGTGAATATGTAAAATAAGTTCATAATTTCTCTACGATTTCAAAATTAAAAAAAGTGATACCCTTAAATCAATATACTCGTAAATGTGTGTGCAGTTCTTACGAAAGTTTAATTTCTAAAGTTGAAAAAGTGGTTTGTATTGATGAAGAGTTGCACCTACTTCCTGTATCTCTTAGGTATACCTAGTTGTATTTTTTTTCAGTGGTGCTTCATTCCATTCCAAACCAGCACTGGACTCACATTATTTTAGTCATTATACGCTAGAGTGTCAATGATTTCATGAAGAAAGCAGCTCTAGATTGGACGTCCAAATGATTCCAGTTGCGAAATGGGCGCGCTGCATTTCAAAGTATAATCCAGTTTACAGACTGGATCGCTGACTAGATCCGGTGTCTGTTCCAATTGTTCCAGTTGCTATCCAGCTTTGGTGGAATAGAGTGTTACTGGAATAATGTGAATCGGTTTTCCAAAAAGTAATCATTTTCAAATCAAATATAGCACCCAAATCGCGTTCCGAACCTCACTGGATATTGGTCCTGAAGTCAATTATGTTTATTTACTCCGAACCCTCTATATTGTATCCCTTTACGAGGTCTATCCCATAGATCTTCATGTAAAGTAAAGGAGTAGAGAATATTCTGTGAAGCGAACGAAATTATCTTTCCTTCAGTCTGTTGTAACGTCGTAAAACCCCGGACACCATAAAATACACCATATGTTATAGGGTCCTGCAATTTTGCCAGGATATTACAAAATTATACTATGCAAGGGTTTTGGAATTGAATTTTGCTTTAAAATGCTATATTTGAATAATTAATAGCCCTAAATCAAATCGATTGTCATGTTTGAAAAGATTCCTCCACAAACTCCGTAACGATTGCAAAAAAATCTAGTTGAAATCTGCAACGTTTTAAACTCTTAGTGAAAAATTATTGTATGAATCCTGAGTTTAGTTTACATACTTTATCGTCGTAATTTTTTCCTCCCATCTTCAGCAATAATTATTATTAAGCATTAACTTTCAAAATAAGTATGTGAATAATAAGTTCAAAATAAGTTCTACATTATATTGGCAGTACAATCTAAAAACTAAGTCCTTTAGTAATATTGGCTCCAACGACATTGTCAAAACCTGCCAAGTCTATTACCTACATTCCTAAGCCTATCATACTCTCCCTGATATTCTGACGCAGCAACAGAGACATAAGCTATTTATCATCGTAATGCCACAGATGATTGGAACTCGATTAAGCCAGGTACCGAAGCTTGAGCATAAATCTTCAGTCTCTCGAAGCCAATAATAGACTGCTGTTGGAGTTTTATGGAACAATGAAGTTATTGTGCTGGCTGCAGGGATGTGGTGGGCTCAGGCGTCGTAAACACAGTGACGCACCGGGCAGTCTTGTTAATTTATTAATTTTCATCAGTACATTTTCATGGCTTACTTCCTTTGTTCATCGTGAATTACCTTGTTAAAGCAGTATAGCAACCAAACGCATAATTATTTTTTTTTAACTTACGCGCCGCACACACCGTGCCCGGATTTCTGCGTTTCACGTTCAGAGTTCTGCGTTCCGCGTTCTTTCTAATATAGGGGTTGCTTGGAACCGTTCACACTGAAGCTGTCGCCGAGTTTTCGTGAAGCAAATCTAAGAACTCTGAACGTGGAACGCGGAACTCCGGGATAATGTGTCGGGCGCCTTACAATGTTAATCACCACGCGTGCCCACTTCGGCTTGGCGATTTTTGCTGCAATTAGGTTATTTCGCTTTAGACGCTTAGGTTTCAAAACTACCTCTCTCTATGTGAGAGAAGGCCTTGCCCATGTAGTGTAAGATGTATTAGTATAGGATTTACAAAAATACCTACAGGATGCTTTGCTTTGCCCATAAATAAAAGTTATCCAAAATGTCAAAAATATACATCTGCTTTTTTTGGTGCAGTTGTAGAAACTTCGTACCTCATATTTTATTATATTACGATACAGTAACAAAATGGGTATCTTATTTTTATCACCGAGGCTCTGTGAAAGGAGTTAGGATGCTTTGCTACCCGTTGTATATTAAATCTGTAAAAAATACATTGTCACTGCTAAATCTTATTTGAATGGAAACATCTTATAGAAATACAGTGAACGATGCCTTATTATATTATAACCTCATTGAAAGAAGTAGGTATATTATAGATATATTTGAACAGTAAGAGGGTCTTAAAAATTCTTATTCTTATAATGCCTTTGAGATGAAGGAGTTTTTTATTTGTTCCTATTTCAAAAGAGAAAAGGCAAACATCGCTGTTACAGAAGGCGGCTGAGTATTAAAAATCCAACCGACCGGGATTGCAGAGTAGGCATACACCAAAAAGACACAAAGGACCTTTCACTTCCCAATTCGACTAGAATATGTTCGTATTGGAATTTGGAATACAAACTGCGTAATGAGCGACTGTTTTAATTATCTAAGTACAGTCGGCCACAGTCACAGATACCCAATGGCAGCTCTTACTGCGCGCAGTATAAGGGCGCCAATCGATCAAAAGGTATCCTAGTGTGTGGCCGACTGTACTAATTTCGAGAACGTTTTTTTTTTATTCGAGGAATGTTTCGCGGCTAATGTAGGTTTTTCATTGCACATTCATAGCACCAGTAAAAGCTGCTTTTTAATCTAAAGTCTCAGATTGAGAGGGTTGGTGCATCACATTATTTTATTTTGTCAAAAAATTAGAGTAAAATAATATACCTACTACGTAAAGTTTCACGAACTACGAGTAACTATGTAACTATAGGTATTTCCGATGTGCAGTTTTGGTGGGCCGGCTGAATTGATCTTCCAATACTAATACCATCATCAGTAAGAGATAAAAGTTTACGATCAATTTATTGCACTTTTAGTTTTCCCCGGTCTCCCTTATAGAGATTAAGGGGCTGTAGTAAAAACTTGGAAGAGCCTCCTACGGAAGTAAGAGGCCGTGGTATAAGGTAAGAGGGGAAAATATGGGTTAAGGCTGAGATTGGGTATTTCCCGTAGTGACTTTATGTTAGGCTATATATCACCATTAGGTGTTTGGAGTTTATCCTAAAACCTAGTCATTGCACGGGATGAATTGTCTCTTTTCAATACAAGGTGTTACAAAAGATACTAACTCTTTTTACAGGGTAGTAGCACCCGGTGATAGGGATCACACCCTAAATATTTTTTTTGCTCTATGACGTTCCGTTGATTTTTAAATTAATAAAATGTGAACGCTGTGGCGGGAGAAAAGTATTTTTTAAATATGGTTTTCATTGACTTTCACAATGTTTTAACAACTCAAAGCTATGTAAATGCACCTACACACACAAACATATTTTAAAATTTGAGCTAATACCAAGAACAAAAAAGTTATGATTTTTTTTTCAATTTTGAGGTTATAAAATATAAATTGTTTTTTTCAACTTATTTTTACAGATTTGACATCCCGTTGACCACTAGGTTACACCCTGTAAAAAGAGTTAGGATGTTTTGTAACACATTGTATAAGCACGGACGCAGGGTAATTTTAAAATTATTTTGAAGACAGAATAGCTTTATTCCTGAAACACGTCAACTAAATGTGATTTCCAACAACCTTGCACTACGGCTTTGGTGAAAGTGAAATTTTATTTTTCCATATTCCAAAATCCAAAAAAGTATTTGAAAAAAAAATATTGTTTGTTCGTTTCCAGCAGGAGATGCTGGAAAGGTGGTAGAGAGTACAGTTATGGGACACTAAAACACGCGGAGTGAGGCAGTGCAAAAGTATCGAGTTGTGGGTAAAGTCGTCGAACAAAAGTTGTTGGAAATCACATTTAGCAGTTGACGTGTTTCAGGAATAAAGCTATTAAAAATTGCCCTATATAAGATGTAGAGTTGATTCTCGCACAGACACATATTATATGGAGACACTTTTTCATGTCTGACGTCAGCATCTAATATACAACAGAATGCCTCCACATATTCACGGCGTGAACTTTTGTTCACGGCGTGAAATCATGTTCGCGCCCTTTTACGGGATTTACGGCGTTAAGGCTAAAAGATAGCAGCGTGGCGGAAAATTCAAAATTTTCACAGTTTTTTACATTTTGTAGCTAAACTGAGCTATTTTTGTTCAGCGATTTTTCGTTCGCGGCAATAACATAGTATTATTTTCATTATTGTAAACAAAAGAACAACAATAATTCAGCCGATTATGTGTTCTGGTCTACGACAATTTTTTCGGGCTGTGCCACTGCTTCGTAGACCAGAACACATAATCCGCTGAATTATTGTTGTTCTGTTGTTTCGGATTATGTGTTCTGGTCTACGAAGCAGTGGCACTGCCCAAAAAACTGGTCGTAGACCAGAACAGATAATCGGCTGAATTATTGTTGTTCTGTTGTTTACAATAATGAAAAGAATACTACGAGTATGTTGTTGCCGCGAACGAAAAATCGCTGCGCAAAAATAGCTCAGTTTAGGTACAAAATGTAAAAAACTGTGAAAATGTTGAATTTCCCGCCACGTTGCTAACGTTCACCCTTAACGTGCAGAGGTCTAAAGGTGAAATGCGCGTTTATTCTGTAAAAAATCCACTCCCGCCAACCGTTAAAACCGGATCATTTACGGGAAAATAGCTCTTATTGAAAGGAACATAATTTTTTTGACAGTTCATAATGGGTATTTTTACGGTTCGTATTGTGAATACATGGGACTGAATATATTATGTGCAAAACGATAAGACAATTCGAAGGCCATCTTTCTTGTTGCACTATTTTATGGAACTAAAATCGTTTAATACCCTTGGGATAAAATGAAACGTCCTTTTGAAGAGTTTGTCAATCGTTGGAATACTTTTATGTATTTTTTCGTGCATAAAATGTTTGTGGGTCAAAGAGAAAAGTTATCTCTAAGGGATCCAAATTTTATTATGCTCGATGGTGTTTTTCCCTTTACCCTGTCTGTCACAAGTTGACAACCCATAAACATAATCTCAGCTATTTACAATAGTCTACATTGCAAAATGTGCTGTGCTTACGAAAGTTTAAGATGTAAAATAGTCTCATAATACTTTTTCGCCTTACAATTCAGGCAGAACCTAATTTATTTGAAAAGTACTTCCATCCAACTGACGGCTCCCGCAATGAGTGTTATACAAAATCGAAGTATTTTATTCCATGTACGTACATAAATTATCGATTCGAATCTTTAGTACTCAGTCTTAGTTCGCGAGATGAGAGATTTAGGAGAGGTTTACCTGGCGCCGTCGCTATCATCCTCTCACTGCGGGCCCGTAGACAATAGTCACGTAAGATCTAAAATATTAGGGCAGAAAATGGCATTATTTGTTGACGGTATCGTGACTCGTGAGTCGTAGGACAAATTGAAAACCCATCGGTCAACCCACGTGCATCGGAGGTAAAGGAAAGTTTCCAAAATGAGCATTTTTTTTTTAACATTCAATGTGTTACAAAAGATCCTAACTTTTTATACCTGGTGATAGGGATCACAAAACAATTTTTTTTTATCTACGAAATTCCGTTGAGTTTTTAATTAATAAAATGTGAACGTTGTGGCGGGAAGTATTTTTGAAATATTGTTTTAACAACTCAAAGCCATGCAAATACCTACTCAAACAAAACAATTTTTTTTGCTCTATGACATTCCGTTGAGTTTTTAATTAATAAAATGTGAACGTTTTGGCGGGAAGATTTTTTTAAATAATGTTTTAACAACTCAAAGCCATGCAAATACCTACTCAAACAAACTAAAACATTATAACAATGGTTAAATTTTCAGGTTATAAAATAAAAAAGGTCATAAATTTTTTCAACTTTTTTTTACAGAATTGACATCCTGTTGACCAGTAGGTTACAGCCTGTAAAAAGAGTGAGGATGTTTTGTAACACGTATTTTAACAGACAGATAGAGCACGTCCATATGCAAATGGATTTAGCCAGCGATGCATGAGACTCATAGGTGACTACAGTATGGAACTTTTTTAATTTCACGCATGATCCGATAACTTCCGAGTGATTTAATATCGACGATGCCAAGATCTCGTTTTCTGTCAGTCAGCGCCTGATGGATTATAGAGAGGCGATGTATTTGAATCCGCACTGTGAGAAAATCCGAATTAAGAATTTCATAAAAAGGCGTGGCTTTTAGATCTGATTCAGACTCAGGCCCTCGCCCATCCAATGACAATAATTAGTATTATTCTGATACTTTTTGTATTTTCAAAAGCACTAACCCGTGCTAGGGAACTTTTATAAAGATTAAAATCTGCGGGTTCAAATCCTGTCCCGAGCGAATTTTTCAACCTTAAAAAAAGGTCTATCGATTGTGATATAAGTATTTTTTGTTATCCAAAATTAAACATAACCCATACAAAATGCATTAAAAAAACAATTGGGTGTAACCTTTTTTGAAATTGCTTTGTAAGAACCTATACGATTTTTTTTCGATGATATAAAATAAAATATAACGAACGACGGTCCTAGATTTTTCAAATAACTAGGTACCATTTGCGAGGAAAATACTTCTGAAAAAACCGGTATTTTACCTTTGTTTTTTACGTGCTACTAGTGGATGTGCCGATATATGGGTATCGAACGAATATTCAGAACTCTGAATATCAGTCTTGGAATCTGAAATTCATTTGGCGACATGATGGATTGAATTTATTTTGTTTCCGATCATCCACGGTAAGTTTGTTTCGCCGTGAAACTTAGATTGGTTGTGTTTATGACTATTGAGGATGGCAAAGCTTAGTTCGCAAACTTGTTTGATTATTGCTAGGTACGTTCGATATAAACTTTACTATTGTGAGGATATTGTTAAGGTGCTTGCTGATATTTCCTTTTACTGTTATGATCATGAATGGTTCGTTTGCTTGGTTTCGAAAATACGAAACTTACCTAATAATATTTTGAAATCACTTCCGTATGGATTTCGATCTTTATTTACGGTATATTAAAGTTGTCTGAAGAAAACAGCAGATTAATTAAGCTTACAAGAAATCAACATCGTTTGAACGAAATCTGGCACTTCAAAAAGTACGCAACTGAAAACATAAAAAATCACAAAGTCATTATTTGGCTCTCAAAATATTATGTCATGCCACAGAGGTCTGTGCTTCATATTATAAGTTCCTGTAATTTTTAAATGTTCTGCCCCTCTACCCTTGACGCATGTTTCCAATGCGGCTGCAATATGGCGCAATTTACAAAATTTAATATTTTACAAATTAAGACGCATTTTGTGTTTTTATTGAATAAAACAGCCTTACCTTTGAATAAACATTACAAAGTATTTAAAATCAATGCATTACTATGCGAATTCAAAGAGAAATTAATTTTTAAACTTTTTCAATTGGATCGCAATAGCGTCAAGGGTAACCCCCCTGTTCCAAGGTGCTACGTATCAAATAGCCTATTAATAACGTAATAAGCTATAATGCAATATTAATTGCTTACATTGTCATGAAGGCTGCCCGTCCTACCGCACAAGGGCCACAGTCTATATTTAGCACGATACACAAACACAACACAATGTAAGGGCACAATATAGGAATAAACAGTAGTGTGTCTACATACAAACGGGCGAAACACGCCTTATACCTACGCGGCTCGAATCTTGGTCTCAGATTTTGGTTAGATAGGCCCCAGACAGCGAGCAATATTCGACGACCAATGTGTCAATGAATGAATGAACGTCAATTTGTACAAATTATTCGCTTGCGTGTCCGCGAAGACCGCGTCGTTGTCTCAGCCTCAGCAGCCTCAGCCTTAGGACCCAAGTCAGTAACTGTTCTTTTATATGGATAGTTGCAGGTACAACCTACGCTAAACCCACCATACATGAGGAAAAACTGACCTTTTCAGTCAAGCCGATATGATTGAATTGCTTCTGTTACATCCTTGACCAGTAGCATACATACCTACATGGTACGGTTTTATATCAGGCCTGGCAAAACTTGTAATGGCCTTTTCATCATCATTATATTTAAGAGTTATCCTCTTGTCGGTGCAGAATTCTCCATGCACTTCGATCACAGGCCAGTTCTTTTGCAGCCTGGTACGTCACGACATCCACCTTCTCTTAATGGCCTTTTAGCAGTTACAAACTGAAGGCAAATCTCCTCATGTATGGTAGGCTTTACATAGGTGTGACTGTGACCCGACCGAGCCGGCACGACCGAGCGTAGGTATTCATTTCAAGGACACGGCCGAGTTACTGTGCTGCTCTATTCCTGTAATGTGGGAATCTTAGGGCGTCGTCATTTGATACCAACACCGTCGGAGTTCCTTTTGAAGCATCTTCTTCATTGTGTTGGTTATCTACCTTGTTATTGTTGGGTAGTTCGACTGTGTCGTTAAATAGGATGTGTTAGAAACCATGCCTGGTTGTCTGGGAGAAATCGCTTTTAGCGATTCGCCATCATTTTTTGCCTGTTATGTAAAAGTTCCTAAGAAAATAGTACGTATAGTTTCGTTTTCAATTTTGCAATATGCTTATAGATAATGGGATTTTTGTAATAGTTATTATATTATGTCATAAAACATTCCTATTCCAGGATTTGTTGTAATAGAGGTATGTCTGAAATCGCGGTTAAAATATTATTATTTTTTTCTGGCGGTTACAGGCGCCTCTAATAATTGATTGTAGGCAGTTGTGTGAAATATTTTTTAGGGCATGTTTTGATAAGTATTCTCGATGCTTCGTAGAAATGTTCTGATGTGACCTACTTATTAGAATACAGTAGGAATGTTCTGCCATCAGTACCAAGGATGCTTTTAAAAAAGTAAAGACGACATTCAATTGACAAATATGCCCAAAACACCATTTTCGCGCTCGATTTTGACAAAGCTGCCATAGAATAAATTGAAGTACTCTTCAAGAGCTTTCATTTGAAATGAAGTTTATTGAGGTCGGACAATCTTCATAAAATGGGACAAATATGCCCAAAACACCATTTTCGCGCACGATTTTGACCAAGCTACCAAATAATAAATTAAAGTACTCTTCAAGAGCTATCATTTGACATAAAGTTTATTGAGGTCGGACGATGTAAAATGTCAACTGTCAGTGGGCCCAATATGCCCATCCCCAAAACACCACTTTCGCGCTCGATTTCGACTAAGCTGCCATAGAATAAATTGAAGTACTCTTCAAGAGCTTTCATTTGACATGAGTTTTATTGAGGTCGGACAATCTTCATAAAATGGGACAAAAATGCCCAAAACACCATTTTCGCGCACGATTTTGACTAAGCTACCAAAGAATAAATTAAAGTGCTCTTCAAGAGCTTTCATTTGACATAAAGTTTAGTGAGGTCGGAGAATGTAAAATGTCAACTGTCAGTGGGCCCAATATGCCCATCCCCAAAACACCACTTTCGCGCTCGATTTCGACTAAGCTGCAATAGAATAAATTGAAGTACTCTTCAAGAGCTTTAATTTGACATGAGTTTTATTGAGGCCGGACTATCTTCATAAAATGGGACAAATATGCCCAAAACACCATTTTCGCGCTCGATTTTGACTAAGCTGCCAAAGAATAAATTAAAGTACTCTTCAAGAGCTTTCATTTGACATAAAGTTTATTGAGGTCGGACAATGTAAAATGTCAACTGTCAGTGGGCCCAATATGCCCATCCCCAAAACACCACTTTCGCGCTCGATTTCGACTAAACTGCCATAAAATAAATTGAAGTACTCTTCAAGAGCTTTCATTTGACATGAGTTTTATTGAGGTCGGACAATCTTCATAAAATGTGACAAATATGCCCAAAACACCAATTTCGCGCTCGATTTTGACAAAGCTGCCATAGAATAAATTGAAGTACTCTTCAAGAGCTTTCATTTGACATGAAATTTATTGAGGTCGGACAATCTTCATAAAATGGGACAAATGTGCCCAAAACACCATTTTCGCGCTAGATTTTGACTAAGCTGCGATAGAATAAATTGTAGTACTCTTCAAGAGCTTTCATTTGACATGAATTTTATTGAGGTCGGACAATGTAAAAAATTTCATCAAGTGTCAACTGTCAGTGGGCCCAGACTTCATACTAATGTGCCCGTGGTCCTTTATTCAAACTCTCAGAACCACTCAGCGAGTAAAGTTCCCTGTCACAAAATCTATGATGTAGCTTTTGGCAACAGGGTACCTACTCATAAAATCATGTCACGGGGTATTAAAAGCCAGGAAAAATTTAAGTATTACGAGTAAATAACACAGTAGTTCCATAATGGAACTAGTCAATGGTGCGAACTAAGGTGACAATCCTGTGTAAATTCCTGACTCCTGAAGGAAGTAAGTGCTGACACGAAACTGACCCTGCATAAACTTGAAACGCGACGTGACAGCGCAGAACTGACTTTGAAAACATTTTTAGAGGTTTAGTATCGTGTTTGTTTTGGAGTTAATAACTTGACCTGTGTTAAGACTATCGTTTACCGCGCTCACTCACATAGATACAAAAAAATAACAGTTTTGCTACCCCTAAATATTATCTGTTTTCCTTTATATTGGTGTCAATACTTTTTGTAGATTTTAATCTATGTCAGACTTTTATCCTTTTTTTTAGGAATCGTTATACTAAGCTCAGAACTTTTTTTTAATAAAAGAAAAAAATCTCAGTTAAAATCTACAAGCACCAAAATCAACGAAATAGGATAATATTAGGGGTACCAAAACGGTTTCCTTTTCTACTCCGTCCTCTTAATCAGCCTATGCCTTGCCTAATCATCATTTGTCATACGTCCTATATTATCTTTATTTTTTCCGTGTTTTATCTTATTTAGTGACTATACCGGCCATAAAACCATCGCTTATCTGTTTACTAAACTAATGGTAATTTAATGTTATCTTTTTCAATTGTTAGTAAAGATATGGATAAACAAAAGGAAGTTATAAGGACATTTTTTAACCTTGA
Organism: Zelleria hepariella; assembly: GCA_949319315.1. Classification (NCBI taxonomy): domain Eukaryota; kingdom Metazoa; phylum Arthropoda; class Insecta; order Lepidoptera; family Yponomeutidae; genus Zelleria; species Zelleria hepariella. The sequence continues at coordinate 5,476,219 of OX439387.1, read as the reverse complement.
TTAACCTAAATCTTATATTATTATTCTACTCGGATCTTTGATCTATAACAATACTTTTAATCGTAAATATTATCTAGGTCCTAGACTAAATACTGACAGAGTTACCTACACTAACATTGCAAACAAAAATGTTAAACCTAAAATAGGAAGATACAGTCTTAAATACTCAGCAGAATTAGGAGGGACCTCAGGATCGTAGAACTCAGGAACATAGATTTCATCCCAGAAGGCAAATCTGTCAGCCAGAGGAGATCCTTGACCTGCAGTCAGTTGGCTACCGATATCCAGATAGTTTCCTTGATTATTGTTTAGTCTTGCCCAGGTTACGTTCAGGTTGGCGGTCGCAGATGGAATTGGCTGGCTGAAAAGTAAAAAAAAAGTCTTTACGACATACCAGAAGAAAGACAAACCATTGCTCTTTCAAAATATAGAGAAACCAACGGATCTATTCTCTAAAGCAGTGTTTTCAACCGGTGTGTCGTGACCCCCTGGTAGGTCACCTAGCTACCTATGGGGGGTCGCGAAGCATTATCCCTTTTGCCACCAAATGTAACTATGAGTATTTAAATTTTATAATTTGTACTTGTGTGTGTTTTTTCTTTGTGTGACCAATAAACTATTTCAATTTTAATTTAGGAGGGTTTTTAGAGGTCGTGGTTATGGTCTAAAGGTGTACTTTACTGACAAAACCTTGTTATGGGGTCGCGAAAGGGGATTTCACTGTAATGGGGTCGCGTCATGAAAAGGTTGAAAAACACTGCTCTAAAGTATTTAATCACACGTCAACGATCAAATCCAGTTTGTTTGCTAGAAAATAGCCTATATTTAATATATTTTTGTACATTTAATAATATAAATATTTACTGTGCTTATTTCAAACAATACAGGGGCAGGCAGGAGTGAAATTGGAGCGTAAGCCCAGCGAACGTAAAAAAATCGCTGGTATACCTAACCAAAGTAACGAAAGACAAAATACTAGCCTTCGGACATTTTACACTGGCGGTATGAATTCAATCTATTTATATGGTTCTGACCTATTCAGGAACTTACCCGTATCTAATAAAGTTAGACCACATGTCACGCAGCCTCTCCTGAGTGAGCAAATCTGCGCTTGTCAGAGCTGAATAATTCACATTAGAATTTCTGGATTCATACACATACAACGACTGGGCGCTATGTCCTGGGCCTCTTGTCAATGCAAAATCACTCTCCGCTAAGTTGACTAAAGATCCATTATAGCTGAATAAGTAGAAGAAAACCGGAGCTGTTGGTGAAAACAACCTTGCAGAATAGTACTGGTAGTACGAAAATATAGTATCCGTGTAAAAATTCGTGAAATTTACGAAAGTGGTAGAGCTGTTGACGTTGGGTGCTTGAGGAAAGTAAAAGTTATAAGCACGTAGAGTTGAACTCGCATTGTTTTCAAGGTTTAAAGGCATAAAGTCATTAAAGTTTTCTTGCATTGCTGGAATATCTGTCTGAAATCGTTGTGAGAAATATAACCCCTCCATGGATGTAAACCCTGATAAGTTTGGACGATTAACAAAACGACCGTCCCTGGTTATGTTTGTGGGGTGTTCAGTCAAAAACCTCTCGACTCCGGTTACGTTGTGAGTCTCAACACAAGGCAAGAATCCAAAGCTTCTATGGTTTCTGTTGTAGGGATGATTCAGCTCATTCTCTGTAAGATTTCTGAAGTAACTTTCAAGTTGTAGAACATCGAAATTTGATGTTAGTAAGTTTTGTCTGACGAAATTTTCGGCTTTCTCTAAATAGTATGATTCAAACCAAGTCCAGCTTAGAGCTGAGCCACTTTCTGTGATTACTTTGTTGAATAAGCCGTTGGACGCTGGGCTCAGCATGTGCAATTCAGTAGCAACACTGCCAGCATTGCTTCCGCCAAGGGTGACGTTATCAGGGTTTCCCCCAAAGTTAGCTATATTCCGCCTCACCCATCGCAAAGCTGCCAATTGATCTTTTAAACCAGCATTACCTGGTGAATACTCAGTCCCAAGGCAGAGGAACCCATGCACACCAAGCCTATAATTCACGCTCACTACGATGATGCCACGCTTCACCAATTCGACAGGAAGCATCTCATAGGCATTTCCAGATTGGAAGAATCCGCCATGTATGTAAACATAGACTGGAAGATTGGATGTCGGTGAGGCATTATTAGGCACCCATACATTAGCTATAAGGCAATCTATTGTGGTAGTTTGTCTATCGACTACGTTTACTGTGATGGCACCTTGTGGACAACTAACGTCACGCACTGACGCATTAAATATATTTGTCCATATTGGTCCTGGCAACGGAGCCTGAGGAAAAACAAACGACAAGTGAGATCTTAGTTAAACTGTTTTGGTCTTCTCATTATTTGATTTTGATCTGTGTGTTGATGAAAATAAAAGCAATTAGTACCTTGAATCGGTCAACTCCTATTGGTGCTGTAGCGTAAGGGATACCGTAGAACGAGAAAACTTGAACGTCGTCCACATTGTAGCCCCTCACAACTCCTTGATCTGTGTTCACATCTCTAGAGAAACTTTGAGATTTCGACAAAACTACAAAACTAAAGAGCATATAAATGGTAACAGTAAAGAAGCCCATTTTGTTCTATTAATGGCCTCGGTGATTGATTCGTCTAGTTTATATAGACAAAATACTTTAGTTTAGGCGCGTTATCACTTGATAAATGTCGATCGATTACTAACTTCCTTGTCGGCTACTAAGACTGTCCATCAATAGGAAAGGTACCTCCCTATCTGACTTATTCCTTCGGATGCCTGATAAAAGCTTGTATACTCACCACTTGTTGACCAGACGTCCCATTCAAAATCCTTTTGCCCTTACTATAATCTAACTTTGCAATCACCACGATCCCTTGATTATGATTGTGGTCCTCTTCTTTGTTTTTTTTTAAACGACTGTGCCTACGTCTATAGTCTTATATTGATTTAACGGTTTCACTTACTTTTAATATCGTCCGGCTATAAGATGAACAGTGCTTACGAAAGTTAGTTTAAGTTGTAGAATTTCTATCGCGCTTAATTTAGATTTATAGAGAGCGTTAAAGTCTGGGAGATTTTCTAATTTGAGATTCAGTGAAAATATTGGGTGGGTAATTAAATGAAAATGCTCATTGGAAGTGTTACTTATTCAACATAAATACAATAGTATTCGGTAATGCGATCTCACTGCATTTATGAATATTGGCCACTTATAATTTTCCTCAAAAATTTTCAAACGTTTTTATTTAGATTTTTTTTATGATAATTTTTCTCGCCCCATTGTCCCACGTTAATTTCGCTTATTTTTATTTGTTATTCGCACCATCTCTCTTTATTTATTGATATTTGACCCACTATCACCTATTGTGTATTGTTATTAACGTATTTTGTGTATTTATGATATTAATCCATCCCGCAATCACCCACTATCATCATCCCATACCATAATGCCATAATGCTCTAAGTTTTGGCGGGTAATAAAAGTTCATTTAAGTCAAGTCAAATATTATCTTTTTTATTACAATTTAAATATTATAATTTAAATACCTAACATTTAAAATAAATCGTTTGTAAGCAAGTTAACAATAACTTAACAATGCAACAAACAAGGCAGCTGATTCTGTGACGTTCACGCATGAAACGTTTCGTGACATACCGCTGTAAGTATACTCCGTACAATTTTAGTGGTTTTAAAGCCGAAGGTATTTTGTTGCACTGGTGATTCTGAGCCAAATTACAAAATTTCATTCCAAAACACGCGAAAAAAAAAATTCACTTCTCCATACAAATGGTGTCGATTGGCGATAGCCGTTTGTATTGGGATTTGGGAAGTGTTTTTTTTTTTTTGCTCGTTCTGAAGTAAAATTTTGGAATTTGGCTCAGAATCACGAGAGCAACTAAATACCTTCGGCTTTAAAACCACTAAAATTCCACGGTGTATAGTAACAAAGACATAGACATACCCCTAGAGTTACTTACTCGTGCTTACATTTTTTCACTAGATGCTCTACCTAGTTTGTTTAAACGGTAGTCTCCCAAACTCATGACCGCATTTTTCCTACAATATCAATATGAAACTTAAAACCTACATCATTATCACAAACAATAACATGCCTAGAACCATCGCTAACGATAGTTTAAGTGCAACTCCGGAATCTGGCACTGGAGTTGGCGCTTGAGTTGGCGCTTGAGTTGGGGCTTCAGTTGGCGCTTGAGTTGGCGCTTGGGTTGGTGCTTGAGTTGGTTCTTCCTCTGGTTCCGGCTGATAGTTGCCGTATATTTCATCCCAAAAGGCCATGTTCTCAGCCAAGGGCCGCGACCCGATGCTCAGACCAACATCTATGTCAACAAAGTTTTCGCGCTCGATGTCGAATGGCTCCCAATCCACGTTGAGAATCTCTGTCTGGTTCACTATGGGCTGTCTGTGAAAGAGAAGCAAACGGTGATTTCGTGACGGGTCGAAATCGTGTGAACAATAATAACTGGGCGACAACAATGTCACCCAATAAAAATAATCGCAGTACAACCTGTTTGGAACCAAATTATAAGTGAATATCGTGAAACATCAAAAGTTACGTACTATCCCTATTACGTTTTTTTTTTGGCTACTTGGCACTCTTTGCAATATGTAATGATCTCTGTCTTATTGTGCATCTACTTGCTACTTTATTTCCGCATCCAGTCCTGTCCATCCCAAGGTTGTCTAGAAGAGATTTTAGCTATAAGGCCGTCATTTGTATAAAATTTTGTTGCAAAAGTGATCTGTAATATTCTTTCTGTTGTTCAATAATGAGTTCTCTATCTATCTATCTATGTAGTAGTTACTGTACTTTCATTACCAGAACTCAGTGTAGTTAAAGTAACGTAAATTGTTTTGACATTACTCAATCAAAAAGCAACCCCAAAACAAATAAATGCCGGCGGCTGGTCCCTGTATAATTTGACAGTTAACATTTTGGAAAAGTTAAGTGACATTTGTCAGAGTTCCTTCTTTTGGAGGGTGAAAATTGAAGTTCAACTTGAAAATTATGAAAAAGAAAGCTACGTTCCTTGTCTTGACTTTACTTGATACAACTTTAATGAGCACTCGTCATTGGTCATGTAAACCCAAAAATATTGTGTATAAAGCTTAAATATCAATCTTTACATACATTTTGTACAAATGAGGATTGTTACTCACCCATAAACAATGAAATTGTACCACATAGCTCGCAGACGATCTTGCGTAAGATAATCAGCCTCATTCATATTTGCATATACAACAGGTGCCTCATCTACCCAATAGTAAATGTATAAGGAATGGGCCACATGTCCAGGGCCATATATCGGTGATGTGTACACGATAGGCATATTCACAGTTCCGTTGAACGAAAACAGATACAAGTAAACAGGCATCCCCATCTCAGCATACAGTCTCGCTCCCAGATAATGCGGATACGTGAACAATATATCTGAGAGGTAGTCAACATGGCCGGCTACGGTTATTTCTCCAGTCGGGAAGTAGTAGTCTCTAACCTTCTCTACCACTTCGTCGTGGTGTTCTTGTGATCTGAATTCAATATCTGTTGGTAGAAAATCTGAGAAGTTGGCCATCATTAGTGGAACATCTCTGTCATATCGGTAATAGTAGAGCAGTCCTTCCATAGTAGTGTAACCAGTCAAAACGGGTCTTGGTTGGAACCGTTGTTCTCTAATAATGTCGACTGGTGGTGCTTCGAGGAATTTTTCAACTCCAGGCAGGTCGTGAGTCTCAACGCACGGTACAAAACCAATGTTTCTATGGTCAGCTAAGAATTGGTCATCCATCTGATCATCAGTCAAAGATCTGAAGTATTCTTCAAGCAATGTCACGTTTTCATTTGTGTATACTCCTCTGTCATTGGCAAAACGTTCGGCTATACTTAAGGGTCTCGTTGTATAGAAGTCCCAGGCTAAAGTTGAGCCGCTTTCTAGGATAAGTCTTTCGAATAAGCCTTCTGTCATTTGACTGAGGAGTTGTATCTCAGCAGCGCTGCTGCCTGCACTACTGCCACCAACTGTGATCTGATCGGGATTGCCTCCAAAGTTGGCTATATTTCTTCTAACCCATCTTAGGGCTGCTACAGTGTCTTTCATGCCAGCGTTTCCTGGTGCATATTCAGTAAGAAGACAGAGGAGGCCATGCAGACCAAGTCTGTAGTTGAAATTCACAACAACGACGCCTCGTTTCACCATGTCTTCGTGCGAGACTTCCAACGCATGTCCAAATTGATACGCTCCTCCGTGAATGTAGAAGTATACTGGCAAGTTGGTCTGTTCCGTTGCAGGTATGAAAATGTTCATTACGAGACAGTCAAATGTTGTGTTCTCGGATCCTGTGCCTTCAATATTACCAAGTCCTTGAGGACAAACTATACCTCTTGTAGTGGCATTGAAGATGTCTGTCCACGTAGGTCCGGGTAGTGGGGCCTGTTTGAAAAACAATGTGTCTGTTATTTTTTGTCTGATTTTCAAAGACCCAGTTTGTGAAAATTAAACGTAATTTATTTTTACTAGCTTTTGCCCGCGACTTCGTCCGCGTGGACTACAGAAAAAGGATATTTGCTTTATTTGCTCCCAAGTGTAAAAGCGTGATAATATGTAGCCTATATGTTATTCTGATGTCTAAGCTATCTCTATTCCAAATTTCATCCAAATCAGTGTACGTAATTGAATGAAAAGCTATGAGATAAAATGATTTAATAGAACCTACTAAAGAAAAAAGCAGCTATGTGCAAGTCGGACTCGCGCGCGGAGGGTTACGTACAACTTTGTAAGGGGGAAAAGAGCTGTACACACACAGACAATAACGATACACAGTATTTCATACACAGTAATACCACACAATAACGATAGAAATATAATGTTTATATCTCTGAAGTCTATATTATATGTACGCCGAGGATAGAATTTAATATCAAGGTTATAGGATATCAAGATTAGTGATATTTGTATAAAAGAGAGAGAGAAATATCGTAACCTTAAATCTGTCTTCCCCTCTTGGCGGAGTGGCGTAGGGAATGCCATAAAATGACACCACTTCATCGTCGTCCACATTATAGCCCCTAACAGGCCCTTGGTCCGTATTCACATCTCTAGAAACACTTTGGCAGTTAGATAAAACTAAGAGGCTCAAACAAATGCTTGCTTTAACTAACATTTTTGGTGTGTCGGCTTAGTCAGTTTGGATGGTCTATATATTTGTGAGTAGATAATCTTAAAAAAGTTATCGTATTAGTATTATCGGTAAATATGATAATAGGATTGTTTTGAGTAATTGGGTGAAACAGCGGCTGCGATTGAAGTTGGGCAAAATTTTGCTTCCCTTCTTTTGTAAGGGACCTTCAGGCTAAACTAACGGGAGCTAATCTATCTATACACGACAGCAGGACGACCCTTACACGCTGGCATTCTGCTCGGTTACGTTACGTACGTACGGGTGACTATACAACAAAAGTGTACGTGCTGTCGTGTCTACGTCTTTGAAGCGGGCGCGACACTTAGGTACCAAAAACAGGCACAATGATATTATGCAGAAATCTGAGCGTAGTTTATCACCCTTTTTTGGCCCTGCTACACGCAAAATAAGCAAATATATTGCGGCCAAAAAGTGATGGATCCAAAAGTTTTATGAATGGGCATCGTCAAATCCTATTTATTATTCTATAAATCGAAAATATAGACAAATATAAGAAACTAATTTGAATATTTTCTTAATTTTTTATGTAATTTTTTTTAAGTTAATTATTTAAAATTTCTAAAAGTTTTGTGTATGACGTCACCACTGGTATTATGTACTAAGTTCATTGCATTCATTCATGCTTTTAAAAAATAAAAATATGTTGTCGTTTGACAAATGTCAGTGTCAAGTCAACAAGAAGGTTATTTTCTCAGTTATTTGACACTTTTGACAGTTGTTGCTGACGAATGTATTTTTTTAATATTTGTAGGCAATGGAACTATCGCATTAGAGGCTATGATGACGTCATCGAAAGAAAAATGAAGTTAACATTTTTGGCGATAAATTTTAATAATCCGTTTTAATTTTACTTATTTAAACCCCTAATAGTTATCAGTATCCCTATTCCTCGAAATGTTTTTCAATTTACGACAATCGATGCCTCACGGATCAATGCCCACCGTGATGGGTATTCAATTAAAGGGCTTTAAAAGCTTTAACCTTTCCTATCACACGTAGCATCAAAGTGTATGAGCTTCGAAGCTTTTTAGTAGACAGGTTTTAGCTTTTACCTTTTATTTTTAACCTTCGAACAAACAGAAGGGTGTAATAAGTTATACTATGACATGTAGCACCCAAATGAATGAACGATGTTGGTGCGCCCCCTTAGCACGCTACCATTTTGCCTACTCTCAACTGTCACCTTAGCCACTCAACACTACTGAGGTGACAGTGAACAGTGGCTAAGGTGACAGTTGAGAGTAGGCAAAATGGTAGCTTGCTAAGGGGGCAGTTTTTTGGTTTGTGTGAAAGGTTACTTTTCCGATAACGTTCTTAGCTATGTTTCCAGAAAATCTATTCAGCCTTTCCGAATATGAACTCTTTTCTAGTTGATGGTGGGATGAGAGCGACAGACAAAGTTCATACCCAGCAATTCCTCATGAGAGTATGCTGTTGTGAAAAAGGGTTTTTAGTTGTTTCAAAAATCAAGGGATGACAAGTCTAACGTAGAACCACCGACCGACCGGTACGAAAGGAAGAAAAGGAATTTTCTTATTAATATTTGTGGGTTCACATTGCACTTTTTTTCGTTTGTCGGGTGACTTTAATAAATTTAGGCCAAATTAAGTGATGTTCAGGTGATTCATTTTAGATTTCTGGTATCTTCTTTATCGTCCGATAAGTAGTGGAAGATTACCGGTTTTTTACTTAAATAAGATAAAGATAAGATAAAATATTCTTTATTGTACACCAAGAAACATATACAGACAGGAAAAAAGTTACTTAACTAAAAAAAGGTACAATTGGCGGCCTTATTGCTTACAGCAATTTCTTCCAGGCAACCACTGATGGAGACAAAATGTGATGGAAACATCAAAGTTTACGTGCGTATCCTTTTACTTTAAACGAGCTAATCTTGTATATTTCTATATATATATATATTTGAACGGGGGATCTCGAAAACGGCTCTAACGATTTGGATGAAATTTGGAATGGAGATAGCTTAGACATAAAAAAAACACATAGGCTATATATCATCACGCTGGTTTACTTAGGGGCAAAGCAAACCAACAAATATCAACATAAATTGGCTATTTGTACTAAAGTGAATGACAAAACCATTTACCGGAGACCCTGTCATCACGTAGCGTTGAGCTTTTGACTTTACTTAATCCAACAAAACTGAGTTTCGGTGAGTTTTGACCTACCAAAAAGTCCGCAAGTAAGTTTTAAAATAAAACGTTGAACAACAGTTATAAAGTTGTTTCAAAATCGCTGTCATCGGAACCTGCCACATCCTATCCTATTACTTTAAACGAGCTAATCTTGTATATTTCTATATATATATATTTGAACGGGGGATCTCGAAAACGGCTCTAACGATTTGGATGAAATTTGGAATGGAGATAGCTTAGACATAAAAAAAACACATAGGCTATATATCATCACGCTGGTTTACTTAGGGGCAAAGCAAACCAACAAATATCAACATAAATTGGCTATTTGTACTAAAGTGAATGACAAAACCATTTACCGGAGACCCTGTCATCACGTAGCGTTGAGCTTTTGACTTTACTTAATCCAACAAAACTGAGTTTCGGTGAGTTTTGACCTACCAAAAAGTCCGCAAGTAAGTTTTAAAATAAAACGTTGAACAACAGTTATAAAGTTGTTTCAAAATCGCTGTCATCGGAACCTGTCACATTATTATAATCAACAAACGCATGAGCCAAGAAAATCTTTAATTTATTGAAACCTTAGCAAGATAACTTAGTTTTAGTTATACTTAATTACCAACAGTCTGAAAGAACCAATGACTGCATCCATACTTGAAGACAGCATCTATCAAGCTTTATAAAATTACCGGGTGACGAGATGAAACTTTCGTATGGCGCATTTGATTGATAATGCATGGAAGGATGGTCAATAGCAATAAAGCGGCAACCGTCAACACGAAAAGAAGATGAAGCAGAAAAGGATACAAGGCACCAGAAATCCGGGAAAACTATAGATACGATGGCCTGAATAAATAAAGTTCACTGTGTGCACTGATTGTTTACCTTCCTTTCGTGTTACCTTAAATTCAAACTAAGTGCTATCATATACCTTTATAATACTTACTATACCTAAGTCATAGTCCCTCATACGTTTTTTCCATAAAATAAGATGGCTTTATATGAAATTCTTCAAACCATTCCAATACAGCTTTGACATTGTTGTGACTTTAGAATGTCACGTCAAGACGCCCCATAGATTATTATTTTATTTCAATGAGATACTTTCTAGGCCACGTTCTTTCGATATCTCATAGATGGCGGTAAAAGAACAGTGTAAAGAGTCTACTGATAGCATAGATATAATATTTTTGACGTGATAACGTCTTTAAAATCGTTTTAGTCGGGTGACATGTTCAGAAACTTGTGTCACACCAAAACCTCACGAGCGCGATCGCAGGTATAACGAGAGAGAGACGGACCGATCTCCCGTCTCATCTCGAGCGCTGCCAGTCATTCCGTGAAACTTGTCACGCGGAATCCTCACGAGCGGAGGCTGGCATAGCGTTCGAGTGAGTGGACCGATCTTCCGTCTCTCTCACTCTAGCGGCATACAAACGAATGGAGATTTTCTCGTGCGGTTAAGTTTTCGTTGAATGTTTAAAGACGTTATCACGTAAACATCTCGATCGTAAACCTACTTTACAAACAACCAATTTTTTTTATAGGCAAGGATATGAACAGATCGAGCCATTAAGGTTTACACAAAAAAGTTTACAATGTAAGCCACTGTATTGGCGTTGACAGCCCAGTTGGACCACAGAGGGAAAAAAGGTTGGACTAGCCATTGTTAAAAACAAAAAATATACTTCTGCTTACACAGAGTTATAAGGTCACCAAAGGCCAGCTGCGCACAGCAGACGGGGGGTTGGGGGGGCGGAGCCCCCCCCCTTAAAAACAAAGAATAAACTTCTGCTCACACAGAGTTATAAGGTCACCAGAGGCCAGCTGCGCACAGCTGACGGGGGGTTGGGGGGGCGGAGCCCCCCCCTTAAAAACAAAGAATATACTTCTACTCACACAGAGTTATAAGGTCACCAGAGGCCAGCTGCGCACAGCAGACGGGGGGTTGGGGGGCGGAGCCCCCCCCCTAAAAAACAAAAAATATACTTCTGCTCACACAGAGTTATAAGCTCACCAGAGGCCAGCTGCGCACAGCAGACGGGGGGTTGGGGGGGCGGAGCCCCCCCCTTAAAAACAAAGAATATACTTCTGCTCACACAGAGTTATAAGGTCACCAGAGGCCAGCTGCGCACAGCAGACGGGGGGTTGGGGGGGCGGAGCCCCCCCCTAAAAAACCAAAAATATACTTCTGCTCTCACAGAGTTATGAGGTCACCAGAGGCCAGCTGCGCATAGCAGACGGGGGGTTGGGGGGGCGGAGCCCCCCCCTAAAAAACAATATATACTTCTGCTCACACAGAGTTATAAGGTCACCAGAGGCCAGCTGCGCATAGCAGACGGGGGGTAGGGGGGGCAGAGCCCCCCCCTAAAAAACAATAAATATACTTCTGCTTACACAGAGTTATAAGGTCACCAAAGACAAGCTGCGCATAGCAGACGTGGGGTTGGGGGGGCGGGCCCCCCCCCCTAAAAAACAAAAAATATACTTTTGCTTACACAGAGTTATAAGGTCACCAAAGACCAGCTGCGCACAGCAGACGGGAGGTTGGGGGGGCGGAGTCCCCCCCTAAAAAACAATAAATATACTTCTGCTTACACAGAGTTATAAGGTCACCAGAGGCCAGCTGCGCACAGCAGACGGGGGGTTGGGGGGGCGGAGCCCCCCCTAAAAAACATAAAATATACTTCTGCTCACACAGAGTTATAAGGTCACCAGAGGCCAGCTGCGCATAGCAGACGGGGGGTTGGGGGGGGCGGAGCCCCCCCCCTAAAAAACAAAAAATATACTTCTGCTCACACAGAGTTATAAGGTCACCAGAGGCCAGCTGCGCACAGCAGACGGGAGGTTGGGGGGGCGGAGCCCCCCCCTTAAAAACAAAGAATATACTTCTGCTCACACAGAGTTATAAGGTCACCAGAGGCCAGCTGCGCACAGCAGACGGGGGGTTGGGGGGGTTTAGCCCCCCCCCTAAAAAACAATAAATATACTTCTGCTTACACAGAGTTATAAGGTCACCAAATACCAGCTGCGCATAGCAGACGGGGGGTTGGGGGGGCGGAGCCCCCCCCTAAAAAACAATAAATATACTTCTGCTTACACAGAGTTATAAGGTCACCAGAGGCCAGCTGCGCACAGCAGACGGGGGGTTGGGGGGGCGGAGCCCCCCCTAAAAAACATAAAATATACTTCTGCTTACACAGAGTTATAAGGTCACCAAAGACCAGCTGCGCTCAGCAGACGGGGGGTTGGGGGGGCCTGCCCCCCCCCCTAAAAACCAAAAAATATACTTCTGGTTATAAGGTCACCAGAGGCCAGCTGCGCATAGCAGACGGAGGGTTGGGGGGGGCGGAGCCCCCCCCCTAAAAAACAAAAAATATACTTCTGCTTACACAGAGTTATAAGGTCACCAGAGGCCAGCTGCGCATAGCAGACGGGGGGTTGGGGGGGGCGGAGCCCCCCCCCCCTAAAAAAACAAAAAATATACTTCTGCTTTTACAGAGTTATAAGGTCACCAGATGCCAGCTGCGCACAGCAGACGGGGGGTTGGGGAGGCGGAGCCCCCCCCTAAAAACAAAAATATACTTCTGCTTACACAGAGTCATAAGGTCACCAAAGACTCTCAGCAGACGGGGGGTTGGGGGGGTGGAGCCCCCCCCCTAAAAAACAAAAAATATACTTCTGCTTTTACAGAGTTATAAGGTCACCAGAGGCCAGCTGCGCACAGCAGACGGGGGGTTGGGGGGGCGGAGCCCCCCCCCCCTAAAAAACAAAAATATACTTCTGCTTACACAGAGTCATAAGGTCACCAAAGACTCTCAGCAGACGGGGGGTTGGGGGGGCGGAGCGCCCCCCTTAAAAACAAAAAATATACTTCTGCTTACACAGAGTTATAAGGTCACCAAAGACCAGCTGCGCACAGCAGACGGGGGGTTGGGGGGGCAGAGCCCCCCCCTAAAAAACAAAAAATATACTTCTGCTTACACAGAGTCATAAGGTCACCAAAGACCAGCTGCGCTCAGCAGACGGGGGGTTGAGGGGGCGGAGCCCCCCCCCTAAAAAACAATAAATATACTTCTGCTTACACAGATAAGGTCACCAAAGGCCAGCTGCGCTGCGCACAGCAGACGGGGGGTTGGAGGCCTCCCTAATAAACATAAAATATACTCCTGCTTACACAGAGTTATAAGGTCACCAAAGGCCAGCTGGGCACAGCAGACGGGGGGTTAGGGGGGCAGAGCCTCCCCCTAATATTTGTTCATACTCGTTATTGAGTTATTGATTCTCATAGTTTCATTCAAAGGCTGTTATGCAAAAAAAATATTAGGGGCGCCATCTCTTAGCATTCGAGCGAAGCTCGGTCGCCCAGGTACTTTTCCCATTATCCCGCAATCTATAAAATGTTAGAAGGCTAAATACCATTTACTTACTCGTCACGAATTTTCTGAAACGGCTCATGGATCATGGAATATTTACTTATAGGTAGGTACCTCGTTCCGTATCCAAAGGGTGCTAAACGGGACCCTATTTACTCTGCCTACACCGTCTGTCTGTCCTAACATTAAAGGGCAATATCTTTGGAACCGTAAGAGGTAGTAAGTTTAAAAAAATTACAGATTATGTGTTATTATGGCGGATTAACAATAAAAAAAACTAATAATAAAAAAAAAATAACGGGGCTCTCCAAACAAAACACGTGTCTTATACTTTTTGCTCTATACATAAAAGACATCAAAATTGTATGATTATTAGGGCTTATGTTATTAATAGTTATTATATAACAAAAAATAAATAAAAACCGTCAAGTGCGAGTCGGACTCCCGCACCGAGGGTCCGTATAAGCAGATTTTTTTAATCGTACGGTGGTACGGAACCCTTAGTGCGAGAGTCCGACTCGCACTTGTCCGGTTTTTTTTAAATCTCCGAAATGCCTTGGCCCAGCAGTGGGACACTAACATAAATTATAGCTAAAAAAATGTCTCCAAAAATAAATTTTGCATGAAAAAATTGAGAAAAATCTGCTTAATTTTAACAACTTTGACTCCAGGAACCAAAGTCGTGAGCCGGTACCTAGTCTGATGCGCAATTATCTATTTAATTGACGCATTAGCGCCTTTATCAGCCTTTGAGGCGCCGACATCATTTAATTAGATCTAGAAGATGCTCAAACTAAGATAACCTAAGGAAAATTATTCAAACCTTCGACACTTGCCGTACCACTACTACCACTTAAACGCTAGTATACCTACCCATTGCGCTCGGGCTCGGTATAATCCGCGCGCGATGAGAATGGGATGGTACCTTGTCGAGGTCAATCGAAAATATACTGTATTTTACTTTGACAAGGTTGCTTCGACGCGAGTTTGCTTACCGCGCGCGTCTCAGTTCCAAAAGGTCGCATCCCATTCTCATCCCGCGCGGATTAAATAAGACAGTGCGTCCACAGATAAATGTCTGCGAGTGCGTCATGTAAAAAGGGGCATATCTTAGCATCTGACTGTACAATTCCATCTCGGTAAAAGGCACCGCGACTTATTTTTTCAAGCGCTTTTCAAACCTCGCGATGACCACAAAAAAGGTTCCAACGTAAAAGTATGATGCAATAGTATATTTCATTACAAGTGTGGAAAGGCTGTCATTGCAACGAGCTCCGACAAATGGCTACCCGAGCCGAGGCGCAGCCGAAGGCGAGGGTTGACAGTCGGAACAAGTTGCAATGACGGTTCCGCACGTGTACTGAACGACTATTTTTAATACAGTTGCGAAAAAATGAAGCAATTTAATAAAATAATAAAAACACAATAAACTCAACTAACTTGACATTTTTGACTTTTCCGGTAAAATGTTCTCCGAAGCATTTTGTGCAATTATACTGAGTTCCGGCGGTGTTAATTTAAAAAAACTAGGGTCGAAATTACTCATTTTGTGCAACAAACAACTAAACTCGCGAAGAAAATTTCTGAAAAATCAAAATGGCGCCAACCGTAGAATATAAGCAGAGTTTTTTTTTCTTCACCCATTCTGGTAGGCAAAGGCAACTATGCCCATACAGCCAAGTCTTCAGTAGAAGTTTTTTATTGATATGAAATGAAAATGAAATTTAATGAGATGAAATGAAATGAAACCTAACCAAACTCATTCAATCAAATCATTAAATCTGATATTGAAACAAATTAGTAGCTTCTTTTTAGAAATATACGTATTTGCATGAATCATAAAAACTCTTTTAGTAAAAACTTCATGGTTGGTTTTACTTTTTAATAGACATTATTTTGACAGTTGGGAAAGAGAACGCACTAGTGCGGGAAAGGTAAAAAAAAAGCACGCGTGTGTAATAGCCCACATCCCGAACGCTATACGTCCCTGCAATACGCCACTTTTTGAGCAACTGTATTAAAAAATAACTAGTGGTTCGCCCCGAACTATGAACTCGCTACCCCATATCTCAGCAACCCCTCGACCGATTTGGCTCAAGTTCGAACTTAAAAACTCTCTTGGCCTCATTTACCTGCCTACCAAATTTCATGACGATCCGACTAAATTTACTCAAGTTATCGTCGAACGAACATTCATACATACATACATACATACATACAAACGCCGGATTGTTCCCGTAGACTCGGAGAACTTCGCTCGCTTCGCTCGCTCGTTCAATAATATGCGATTCCATTCTCGCTAGCACTTTTCATACTGTCGGCGATCTCTGAATAGGGTAGGGCGATCGTACTTGTTACTGCCAGCTCATTGGCTCTTCACTCGCGTGCTAACACAGTCCCGGATTATTAAGGCGATGCTGGCAACTGGCCTCCGCCTAGGGGCCCTGCAGACAGTGAAGAAAAAATAAGTCGTTTAGGCTTTAGGGGCAGGTTTTAGAGCCATTCGTTATTGAAAGAGTGATACATGAGATAATTTGGCCGCCGTACATGAGATAATTTACAAACTATAACATTTTAATGTTGCGGGTTCAAGATTCAAGATTTTTATTTGCTTTGAACGTGGTAGGTACATTTCAGATGTTAAAATAGTTGATATTTAAAAGCTCAGCACATTCAACCTATTTAAGGCATGCAAATCTTATGAGTACATAATGCAAAACAATATAATTAATAATAATGTCAATAAATTTAAGTCAACAGGAATATTAGATTCAACGGAATGTTTGATACAATTTATTTTACAATTTACACGAATACTAGAGTCAATCTTACTATAAATACTAAAAATCTTACTATAGAGGCAAACGAACGATACAATTCCGATGTCATGGGATGATAATGTCAGATTTTTTCAGGTTCAAGAATTCTTCTACTTTGTAGAAACACTTTTCTATTAGCCATTTGTGCAGGTATTCAAGTCCTGTCCAGGGTAAATTTTTTCAACTTATTATAAATGTTAAAATTTTAATGTTGCTTAAAAAGAAGTTTACCTACACAGTCTCAGTTACCGGCCGGTCTTGCAACGAAATTATAAATCTTTACGTGCCATGTACCGTCAGGCCACACGCCAGGATACCCCTTTTTGTTCGATTGGTGCCCTTATGCCGCGCGCGGTAAGAGCTGCCATGGGGTATCTGTGACTGTGGCCGACCGTACTTACTCAGTTTAATTTTACGCTTTCGCTTTCATGTTAGATTGTGTTTTTAAAGAAACAATTCACATGATTATAAGTTGCGCTAGATGGGTCGTTACTCTACATGGCTTAATCCGGTCCTGGCTACAAAGAGCAACAAGTGGGCAATTGAACGTTCGCGTTCGCTCAACGATCCTGTTTCGAGTGGCGACTGAAGCGTATCATGGAATACGGAATTCGATAATGATCTCCAAAATTGTAGAGCCTCCAAATATAAAGTTTAGTACGTTCACATATACCCATTATGGGCGTAAAAATCCTTTAAAAAAGTAGGGTTTCAAAAAAGTCAATACCTCCTCTACTAAATTTCTTACGATTAGAATTTCATTGCCTACAGTAAATAAAGGGTTTCAATTTTGATGCCATAGTAAATGTGTTCATTGATGATAAGATTTATCAATTTGACGTAGGTTTCAATGCCCTACAATGCGTTCAAAATTCATGGCTGTAAAGGGCAAGTAAAAAGTCGCATTGTCCTCTAATAATAAAAACAACTCTGCCCATGTTTCCCTCGGTTTCATTAACTGATCTATTTGATCTGACGTCGATTGGGACCGCAACAAGTGTTTGCTATAGGTATTGGAGCCAACGCACAGTGGTAGATTTCTAGGATTTAGGCGGCCAAAAGTCCATTTCTCAAAGTTAACTTATAACAAAACGAATTGATTCACGGAAAAATAGACACCCTGACTGCTCAAACCCCACCCCTCCCCAGTTCCTAGAACTGCGTGCGCGCCCCCACAGATAGTCGGAACTTGATCGTCGCGCAAGCTGAACACGTTCGTTCTCGTCACTCATAGCGCAACCAATTTTACAAAGTGAATATTTCATTTGAAACTGTTCAGTTACTCAAGTAAAAGTGATGGATATCGAAAGTTCAGGTAAGCTCCTTCAATTGTAATATAAATTCAGATTAGGAATATCAATATTTAGTGCAGTTATAACGTATCAAAGATTGCCCTTTTTCATGCATAATATTATATTTTTTTTTATTTTCAATAGTAAAAATGTTGTACTTCCGGGACCGTCCGAGTAAAATTCCTTATAGTTTCTGATACTGTAGCTCTTTAAGCAGATAACCACAAAAAAATTAGCCACCACCTTTGACCACTTCGCGAGAAAAAAAACATTTAATCAACTTTGGCAGAATGTGAGAAAAAATACTTTTTTGTTTCTTTTGAGTTAAAATTCCTTTCCGTTGTTCTAGGTTCATCAAGTTACTCAGGCATCGAAGTAGTAACTCGTAGATATCTTTTTACCCGACTGCCCAAAGGTGTATGTGTCTATGTTTATATGTATGTATGTCCGTTCGTATGTTCCCACCTACAGCTTAAACGCCTGAACCGATTTGAACAAATGAGGTGTCATTGGATTGGTCTTGCCGCTGCAAGTGTCATAGAATATGTGACGTTACCAAAAAAGCAATATGGCGCCCATAGGCGCCATATTGCTGGGTCGAATTGATATAATATTTTGTAACCCCTGCAATATGGGTATCAAATTAAAGGTATTTAAATGAAGATTGCGAAAATATAGTTTGTGGTGGAAAAAACAAACTAAAAAGAAAAAAACTGTTATACAGGGTGAATTTTTGAGACGGGGCAGTAAGGGCAGGTACCTTAACCGTTATAGTTACAGGAAAACGTTCTTAGGAGACCTTGCATAACTTTTTGAGATATTATGAAATGCATTCAAAGATTTTATAAAAAATGTACGGCCAGCGAAAAAAATTATAAAAAACCAAAAATTTTTTTTAAGCCATTCGATCCTCTTTCATGTAGAGATCAAAAGACTTTTAGGAGCCAACTGAGGTTTAAGTACTAGAAATGTCAGGAATTTACAAAAACTTTCCCCATACATTTTCTATGGAAAAAAAACCTTTTTTTAGTTGGCTCCTAAAGACTCTTAGGAGCCAACCGAGGTTTGAGTGCTAGAAATGACAGAAATCGGCAAAAACTTTCCCCCGTACAAAATGATAATAATATTTTTTTTATTTCAGGCATCATGGACCCATATTTTTAAATTAATTAAATTAATAAATTACATTACAGTTACAACAGAAAATCAGAAGAAATAATTATAAAAACGCTCAATTAAAATGTCAAAAACGTACGTCAAATGTACGTGGAGCAATTTTTCGCGATTTCTAATATTTCTTTTACTCAAACCTAAATTGGCTCCTTAGAGATTTTTGATCCCTACACAAAGAAAGAGGATCGAATAGCATTATAAAAAAAGGTTTTTTCATAGAAAAAAATGGTATTTTAGCATTTTTTTAGCTGACCGTAATTTTTTTTACAAAATCTGTGAATGCAGTTCATAATATCTCAAAAAGTTATGGAAGGTCTCCTAAGAACGTTTTCCTGTAACTATAACGGTTTAGGTACCCGCCCTTACTGCCCCGTCTCAAAAATCCACCCTGTATATAAAAAAAACCCGACTGCATCACAGTCTAAGCAGGCGGGACCAATCCAAATCAGACCCGTTCAAAGGGCTCATGGTAAGCATCACAAATATTTTTTTTTTTATAATGTTAAAATGAATGGTTTTGAGGTTATTTAGGAAAATACGTAAAAATTGTCAGAACGGAACCCATAAAACGCGAACCCGACTGGCATTTGGCCGGTTTTTTTTCCATATTGTATTTTTTGTGGAGAATAAAAGCTATTTTTTTATGTATGATCGTCTTTTACTTTACAAATTGTGATAATTGCTAACCCAAATCTCAAAAACTACTAAGAAAATTTTTATAATTCAAATGAACTCAAAATATATCTTTTACACCAAAGGCACTTAAAGAAAATTTTAAAACTTTGGCGCTATTTACGTAAAATGTTTCACAATCGTTGTTTTTTTTGTCTAGAAAAAGATATTTCAATGATACAAATAGATATAAAAATATATATTGAGTCTAAAATACCATATTTGCGTTTGTAGTCGTATTTATTACTGAATAAAAGCATAAAATAATTTTGGCCGCCTAAATCGTACAAATCTACCACTGTGCAACGTTTGCATAAACTGGCCTAACAATAGCGTTGGAAGAATATCGATGCGTATAATTTTCCCGGATTATCTATTCAGCAAGTCCCAATTAGAAATGAGTATAGATAGATAGATAGAGAACACTTTATTGTACACCAGAAATTAAACGTACTTACTGCTTATCCCTTTGATATGAATGAGGGAGTATCCCTATTCGTATAATTTTATTAAAACTCAAGTAAAAGTTTTGATAAAAATAGTTTGATATGTTGGACTTCAATCAAAAGTTTGTACCTAAAGCAAATATCATAGAATTTATTTTCTACATTATATCAAACAACTTTTTTTATTATCTGCTGGCCAAGAATGAAATACCACATAGAGTTTTATAGCACGTGAGATAGTGCAATATAGAGCGCTGCGGGATAGATGCAGCTATTCATCCTGGATACCTAAAGAAATGGTTCTACAGGGTGCACTCTTACTCGATAGCGGAACTTTAAGTAGGCTGTCTAGTGATCAGTATTACTACAAACAACTTGTTCACACCACAGCACGTCGACCTTTACACGCTAGCACTCTACTCGGTTACGTTAGGGGCGACTTTGCAACAAAAGTGTACAGTCTCACGTGCTGTCGTGTGTACCAGGTGGAGAAAAAAATTGAGCTAAAAAAATATCAGCTGTTCCATACAAAAGGTCGACTCAGTACTGCACCAAATGTATGAAACAGCTGATATTTTTTTCGCTCCATTTTTTTCGCCACCTAGTACAAGTTGTTTGTATTGATCAGTAGACAGCCTACTTAAAGATCCGCTATCAACTTAGAATGCACCCTGTAGTCTTCCAAAGAGGGATAATAAGAGAGGGGAATTAACTTGATGACTATTAATGACGAATGATGGACGATATCGAACTCAGACGCTTCCATAACTCGCTCTACATTTGTCTACTATTCTAGAGTATGGCAGGAAAGTAACGCATGTATTATGGCATGTAACTATTCCGTTTTACGTAGGTAGATGAAAAGGGTAAGGAAGGTAAGGTAAAAAGTAAAAAGGTATTTATTTCCGTGAATAGAATGAGCTTAAGAGTGAGCATCTTCGAATCGCGCTCTATCGAGCTCCACATAGTCCATCAGCTACTCTTGTTGGGAGAGTTAAGTACGTAAATGTACTTGCACTTTATACATGGTGTTACAGAAAGGTCATGTAAACCTGAAAAGTCATCAACATAAGCAACTTTTATTACGGAGCCAAGTGCCTAATCTCAAAAAAAAAAATCTGTTGAGATGAAAAAAATATTTGGTACATTTGCATCGAATTTTGGTATGGAACGGCAGATTTTTTTTTGTGAGATTTCGCACTTGGTCTCATAGTAAATATTGCTTGTCCAGTGTCACAGGTCCTTTCTGAAAAACCCTGTATCATCCAACACACCCTGTAAATTAACAAAGGCTAGAATCAGTGATAATCCCGCTCCGATGTTGCGAGATTATCGACTTTGCAAAGTAAAGACCCCCGAAGCTGTTAACCTAATGAAGTAACAAAAGAGGACGTATTATGATGATGCTAAAGAGAATGGGCACACACGCCCGCGACAACGAATAATAATACACAGAACTACGTAATACAGGGTGTTAAAAGACCGCCAACAAAGCAGGAAACCACGTATTGTCCTCATCATAAGGAATAATTTTGCCCAAGGAACTATGCCTGGGAAATCAACGGTTTCCGAGATAATGAGGTTCAAAGTCGGACTTTTCAAAAATTTTTTTTTCCAGAAATGTATTCAGTGTCTAGTTTTTAACATAACTTCTCAAGAAGCCATAATAAAATTATGAATATTTCGTACAAAAAACGACGTTAAAATTGCAACCCGCAATGTATTCTGAACATCGGCACTTCAAGCCTATGTAACATAATCTGATACCTACGCTAGCGTAATATGACTTCTGTGCGTTAAACGTCCATTGCGTGATAAAATATTTTTCAAAATTATAACCTATAAAACCAAAATCATTTCCCAGCAATATTTTATCGAGAAAGTACTTTGTTTTGGTGCCTAGTATGCGTGGCTTTCGGGTCGGTTGGCGGTCTTTTAACACCCTGTATAATGCACGGGTGTATTGAAGGAAAAATATTTTCGCTTGAATCAGAAGGGAAATAGTATAGCGCAAACGACCTCTAAGACGGAGCATTTTCGTATCACCAAGTTCTTGTTTGATAGCTCAATAGATAGAACAATTTAAGATGAGGAACGAATCGAGATTAGCCTGCAAGAGTGAATTTCGCACGAGGGATCATCGATATATCGATATTCATAATCAAGTAAACATATTTTTTTTATAACTCTTTGTATGTATCGTTAAAACGAACAGGGGCAGTTATCCCTGTTAGTTTCCCTGTCAAGGTTAGAGATAGCTTTTAGCTATAAGGCCGCCATTTTTACTAAATTTTGTTGTAAAAGTGATCTGTAATATTATTTATGCTGTGCAATAAAGAGTTCTCTATCTATCTATCTTAGTTTTAAGTGGCATAAACTTACGAATGTAGTTCGCGCAGGCCTTCTTTCAGAGAAAACATGATTAGAGCTCTGGCATGCAGGTCTGTCTTGAAAATAAATGTTTATCCTCACGATTACAAAATAAAATAGTTATTTATTCATTCACACAATATGCCAAATGAGGCATTTTTGTCGAACAAGATGATAGTGGAACTTCTTAACCATTCTGTAACATACTAGGGTACCGTCGAGTCGGCTCTTCTAATCTTTGTAGAGAGAATACATTATCGCGTATTCATGAGCTGTTAGTACCGGCACATAGTTACGGTCCTGATTAGGCTATTGTGAGATTTGGCTCGCTACAAATGCGGAGTTATGAGATCTCCCGTCCTTTCGCTGAAAAGCGGTCAGCCTTTTGACTGAAACGTCCAAAAAAGTTCTGAAAAAGCTAAAGTGAAAAGGCATAAGCGCAATTGTATTTTTCCATGTAAAAAAAAACTAAAACATATTTTTTTTGGCAAAATTTTAGGCGTGGAGTAACAAATAGGATTACGCGAGGCTGAAAAGGTAGTAGAGAGTGGAGGGGCACAAAAGCGCGCCATGCAGGCAGCGCCAAAATGAAGCAAACTTTTAAAGAATAAGAAACGAATAGCTGATATTATTTTGTTCGAGTTTTCGAATTTAGCCCTATACCTAGTAATAGTTAGAATGCAAAACTATTGTTTGCAGCGAGTGGTTTACAAAAAGGAACCTGAGCGTAGCGAGGTATTCAGAAGCACGAAATACAAATAATATTAATTATTAAGGTTAGATGCACCAAAATACAATAAACAACCAGAGCAGCTACCACGAGTGCTAACTGTCACTGTCACTGAAAGTGATAAGGTGGATAAACAACCTTACTACTATAGTATTAGGATACATGACAGATGTCCGGCATAGCTTTTTCGCACTCGTGGTAGCTACTCAGGTAAATACAGGTTAGTGAAATTAGTTTCCTTCTTTGAAAGTGACAGATGAGTCAAGTGAGTTCCTTTATTTCTTTTTATAAACTATAGGGCGTTCAAATTTCGAAGCGCGAAAAACATGCTTTTGCCTCATCGTATGATACTAGTAATACCATACTTTCCGAGCCTGGGAGATGAAAAAGTTAATTATTAAAGTTCGTTTGTTCTCTCTTCAGTGTGACAGGGCTTTTTGGTAACACGCTGTATCTCAAAGTAAGCAAGCAAGCTATACATTTGTATTTTACATCTATGTTTTATTCTTGGAGGTCCAAGGTTTCATCACAGATTACAAAAAAGAACAGATGCGACTCCCGTCATACTAACCCCCGGAAGTTAGTCGCGCTTGACAGCCAATTCCATCACGCGGCCTATATGACCAAAAGTCGATAGTTTTTTATCGATGTACTAGGGATGGGGTTAAAAAAATGTCGATAAAATACTATCCTTGGTAGTTTTATTTATATTTTATTTCTTAGGGTTTAATTGAAGAAAAATATATGTCATTTAAGAAGTTTTATTCACTGATCTTGAATCGTACCAAATTTTTTTGGTCTTCACTTCACTAGCCTATGGAAGAAGAATCTGGTTCTGGTTTCATGAATATGCAGCATATTTCTATTAATACATTAATAAATTTCAATGTATGCTTCTTCTAAAGCTAATCATGAAAATTATCGGTCGCTTGTTTCCGTTGCTTCGTTTCATGGCCATGGAATAAATCGTCCTCTTGGAGTCCTAAGGCAGCCCTCAAGCGCCGCGCAGGGCGACAGTGTGCGTCCGACGAAGGCGCATGTCTCTCCACTTGGTGGCTGTAAATGCGAAATTAAAAATACTTTTAATAAAAGATGATAACAAACAAACTTTTAACAAACATAACCCATACATAAATAAAGAAGAGGCATCTTTAATGGTAGACCGTGCCTCACACATTACACTAATGAACAAATCTGCTAATGGCTTGAGAAGCCGATTGCAGAATTTATCTCAACAAAGACACTCAACTTGTGTCTAAATCACAACCTTTATTGCGCCTGTCTACCTATTCTCTAGGCTAGTCAATAGCTATTTGTGATACAAGTATGTAGCATTGTTCGGGCGCTGACTAATGAACGTTCCACGCATGCTAACAGGGAGCTTCTATAGTATAGCTTGATTTGTTTGAATTAATATTCAATAGTTATAAATACCTTGTTTATCCTGACGAGATGAATTAACATTTTTTGTTACTTGACTAGAATCTTCTCGGAACTGTATCTCTTAGGTATTGGTATATGACGATTCTAGTAAAGTTGGAAGCTGAAACAAAAGTATAATCAATTACTGGTATATAAATGCTGTTACTGCCACATTGGCAATAGAAAGTCACGTTCGTATCATCGAACGCAGAAAAGATGCATCTTTTATAACAACCTTCGGATGGTGGGTCAAGTTGGCATAAACATAACCTCTAAATGAATACTGATACACTCGAGTTGTATAAGATAGTGTATAGTGTTAATTATGTTAGGTACTTACGATATGAATACATAGCAGATGGTGTGGGTGTAGAAAATATCATCAGACAAGAAGAATGTAGTCTTTCGAAAGCAAACATGCTTTCTGTTGATGTCGGGTATTTTTCTCAATCAAGGAATTGCTGGATACGTTCATTTCAACTTTTAACTATTAGCGTACACGGTAATCATTCCCAAATAAGTATAAACACTTTATGGCCGCGAAATCGCAAAATATAGTTAAATTTCTAATAAAAATATATTTTCCTTTGATAGCTTCGCGGTGTTGCCAACTATTTTTTTCCGCGACCATGCAACCCCCTAAACCTCCCGAACTCTTTTTTTTTGCACCAAACCATTTCTTTTAATATGAGTACCTATTTTGCATTCAAATGCGGTTTTTTGATCAAATATTACTTTAGCACTTCCTTAAATTGCTTTTGTGGTAGCAAAAGGATTTCTAGATTACTTTTGTCCCCACTTGAGATGAATAAAAACAATGCTAAAATAATATAAATCCTTCTAAATTTCACCAGCCACTACCTACATTGATTTCTTTGCCTACGAGACAGGGGGTCCAAACCACCAACCTAGTGGTGATTCCACTAAGGTGGCAACACTGACGTGCAACACTCAACTTCACTCAATTACTCAAGTGTTCTCTCTCGCTCTCTCTTTCTCTGACTCTCTCTCATTGCGATGGAATCGGGCTTCACTACCGCTCGTTCATTTGAATAAACGATTCACAGGGCTGGGTTTCATTACATTTATACATCAACCAGTGCCACCTCGACTCATACAAGGGTAATTTTAGACGAAGCGGGCTTGCCTCTCTTGCATTTTAATAATTTTATTCAAAACCACAGTTGTTTTATTTTTCTCACGTAACAAAATTACGGTTGTAAAGGTACTAAACAAACAGAAAAGTTACGTAAACTTAGATAATTCATATTAACTCGACTAAGCTCTACTGGGCAAGTGAAGGTTGAATAAGTTTAGTAACGCCTGTCTGCTTAAATAGGTGGTGAATTAAAAATAAGCCACGACAGGGGCCATGTCTTGAAAGAGAGGGTGTGGTGTTTTCTGTAAAACTTTTCTGAGATCTACCTATCGAAACCATGCGTAAAGCAAAGCCCACTGCTGGGCATAAACATCTTTGTTTTCACGCCAACCGCCTAGGTCAAATGCCAATCTCGTACAGTATCCTCCCAATGTCTAATAATAATAATAGTTCTAAAGATTTTCTAAATCCTGTCCCGAGCGAATTTTTTAACCTTATAAAAATCTAATTTAAACACAGATTTTAACGGATTTAACACTCGTTTCATTAACTTTTTACATTTTCCAACGTTTTGAGACCTTTGCAGGGCTCGTGGTCGCTTATAAAAATCTTTATAAAGTTCCCTAGCACGGGTTAGTGCTTTAGAAAAAACAAAAATAATAGTTCTGTAACTCGGCCTTCGGATCTAAATCCTGACCTCAAGTCCTCAAAAAGAACCAGTCTAAAGAACCACTTAATTACCGTCGGGTGACTAGGAAAATGTTTGACCGCCATTTCCCACCAAAACGCCCTTCCAAAGTTCTAAACAAGTTCACAACTCATCCCCCGAGCCCATTTAAATTGGCCCCGACAAGATTTGTAAAAGGTTTGGGATTGGGGACTCTATCTATCATTATTCTATCTTGAGCGTCTCCCTTGTAGGGTTAAGTTGGGATGCCTTGCTTAAGCTTATACATTCCGTGATTTAACAGCTGTTAAAGTTCCCATTTCGTCTGAAATGGGCTTGGTCTGAAATTGTATAATCTTTTTCTACTTTGGTCCTTTCCTCAACTTATGCCTTTCGTCCACTTCTGATGATGGGTCGCGGGGAACTCCACATGAATCCTGGGTCTATTTACTAAATAATTGCCTATCAAATACGGCAATTGATTGAATATTGCTATGGGATAAAGTACGGCAACGCAGTCCTTGTAGGAGAAAACCGATTTTGTCCTCACAACTGTGAACCCATCGCAAAACTATTGGGGAATGTCGAAAACGCAATTGTCGAAGAGTTTTTTGTTGTCGTTGTTGTTGCTGTAACAAGGTCACGCCATGATTTTCTGTTCTCAGCAACTCTTCTAGCTTCGCTATGGCTCAGCACAATGGCTCGCTCACAGCCAGCTCGCTTTGGACTATTTCCTACCACGAAAGACTTTCTTTCGAGATTTTTCCAACACTTGCGTACCTATATTTTCTATATAGATTTAAAGCTAATATATAGCTAATTAGAATCCAATTTAATACTAACACAGTTTTTAACATGTTTTATATTCTTGAGAATCGACGCCAAAAAAAGGGTTAGTGACCTACCTACTAACCTATTCTCATTTTCTGAGAGCTCTGTGATTAATGCGTTGCTCAGTTAACTGACCACAAACAAAGTAACTGTTTGTTCAAACTTGGGATTGAGCTGCCAAACAATATCTTCCAGGGAGAAAGTTTTGTGTAACAAAGGGAATTTATGTAATCCAACCCGACATCAAATTTTTATAAACAATCAAAGATCAGAAACTTAATCCATATACAAGGTGTTACAAGAGATCCTACCTCTTTTCAGGGTAAGAGCACCCGTTGATAGGGATCACTCACAGCTATTTTTTTTTTCTATATGACGTATGATAAAATGTGAACACTGTGGCGGGAGCAAAATATTTTTTAAATATTGTTTTCAGCTCCCACGCTTGGAAAGTTTGCTGTTACTAGTCTTGCAAAAGAATTCGCCGACACGGTAACTTACGATCGTGTAAAAGCCGAATTTAAACCATCTGCTCTTTTGTGCGCTTCGAAATTTGAACTCGACGCCCTATTAAAAGGAACTCCTTTAACTGGTAGCTTTGCCTAGCAACGGGTTGTTGATTTTATGACACTTCAAGAAGACACGATTTGTTCATACACAACCCGTTGCTAGGCAACGCCACCGACTCCTTTGTGAAGAAGCAAAGAAGAAGGAAACTCATTTCACTAACATCTTTGTAGGATCTATTTCTACAGGGTGTTAAAAGACCGCCAACAAAGCGGGAAACCACGTATTGTCCTCATCATAACGAAAATTTTTGCCCAAGGAACTATGCCTGGGAAATCAACGGTTTCCGAGATATTGAGGTTCAGTCTGACTTTTCAAAACTTTTTTTTTTGCAGAAATGTTTTCAGTATCAAGTACTTAGCATTTCTTCTCAAGAAGCCATATCAAAATTTTCAATATTTCTTACAAAAAACGACGTTAAGTTTGTAACCCGCAATGTATTCTAAATATCGGCACCTCAAGTGTAAGTAGTATTAACTTAATGCCAACGCTGGTGCAATATGATTTCTGTGCGTTACACGTCCATTGCGTAATAAAATATTTTTCAAAATGATAACCTAAAAAACCAAAATCATTTCCCAGCAATAATTTATCGAAAAAGTACTTTGTTTTGGTGTCTAGTATGCGTGCCTTTCGGGTCTGTCGGC
This sequence comes from Zelleria hepariella, assembly GCA_949319315.1. Taxonomy (NCBI): domain Eukaryota; kingdom Metazoa; phylum Arthropoda; class Insecta; order Lepidoptera; family Yponomeutidae; genus Zelleria; species Zelleria hepariella. The sequence goes on along the minus strand of OX439387.1, from coordinate 5,447,722 downwards.
GGTCTTTTAACACCCTGTATTGTTTTTCTCGTATAACTGACAAAATCATTTCCTCGCTTCTGTGAGATGAAAAGTTTTGTGTTTCGCACGAATGCAATATTATTTGCGTGTCGTGATTCTGAATACCTCGCTAAGCTCAGTTTTCTTTTTTTGAACCACGAGCGTTGCGAGTACAAGCACACACAAGTACAGAATAGAATACAAGCACTCGCCGCAAACAATAATGTTGCATTATTGCATAACAAATAACAATTTTATTGACTTTCATAATGTTTTAACAACTCAAAGCTATGACAATGCGCCATTGCACTGAAATGCACCTACCCAAACATATTTTAAAATTTTAGCTAATACTTACCAAAAACGAAAAAGTTATGATAAGATTTCCATTTTGAGGTTGTAAAATAAAAATTCTTCTTCAACTTTTTTTTACAGAACTGACATCCTGTTGACCTGTAGGTTACAGAAAAAGAGTTAGGATGTTTTGTAACACGTTGTATTCTGAAGTACTCACTTATGCAAATAAGTGAGGTGATTATAAAAAGGTGACAGGGATGTTTTTTTTTTACGAAATGAAATAAGCATAGTTCATAGCATAACTTTTGAACCACTTTTCCACGCAGCATATTCAGCGTAACACCTTTCGGAGGGAATATCCAAAGTCCGAGCTGTGCTTCTGCCAAAACTAACAAATCTTCATTCGGTGCCTGAAACGCTTGCACACTGCAACCATAATAGAATCAGTAAAGCGTCAATTATGGATACAGCCAGCAGCGCACGGGCGCACCCAACCAAGCGGAATATCAGGCGCCTTCATTTCAATAGACAACCCAACCCACCCACCGCGCCGCTGCGAGCGCATTGTTTGACATTAAATTTTACTTTACATTCTGTCGGCCGTACGTAGCCTTAAACTATACATTATAGGCTAGACTATAAAAGTAATGTTTAGTGTCTAACCACACTATGCAGAAAATACGCGACCGAAGTTCGGCGGCTGATTTTACATTCCGACGTATTCGGCTGTTAGGACAAACCATAAAAAAAAAATTCAGGTTGCATGGACTCATAATGAAACATTAAGTATACATACTAAGCGCAGAAATTACGCGAAGGAAATTAAGTCCGAACTTATATTTCTAAACAAATCGAACCGAACTTCGGTCGCGTATAATGTGTTGATAGAATACGTTGGCGCCGAATTTCCGCCGAACTTAACGTCCGACTGAAGTTCGGCTGTACGCTATAACGCGACGGAATTTTGGCCTTATGTGTACCTATAGTCAGTTATTTTATTCAAATAGCATTTCAGGCGTAATCACGCCGAACTTCGGTCGCGGAATTTCGGTATAGTAAGGTTAGACATTAGACAAGGCTTTGAAGGCGATTTTTTGCGCGCGCTTGTTGTGTGAGAGGAAAAAACGTAGTACAAAAAGATCTCGTCAAACTTTAGATTAGGCGAAGTATTCACTAAAATTTTTACTTAGGTCTATGCATATTACGTATTATTATGTATTACGTTAGCATATTTATACCAGTCTTCAGTTGCAACTCCACTCACACTACAAAATGGGTGAGCAACCTCTCGAAAGCTGCTGTTTTAGATGGAGCAGTATTATGCTTATCCTTCCCGTAGACCGCCTAACCTGAGATGATAGAGAGGCAAAGGTGTTGAAATTAAGTAAAATGTCTGATTAAAAATCTCCATGCTAAATCCGTAGTAAATTTGAGAGAAGCTTTCTGTCTCTGCTGGGAGAGTTCACAACATCTTAAAAGCATGTCCCAAATTGTCTCAAGAGCAGCATCTTTGCGTCGTACGAATAACTTTTCTTAACTATTTCGTCACTGAGAAAGTAAAAAAAAATCTCCTGAGCTAACTCTAATTCTTACTTGTCTTAGGCCCGGTTTCTGAGTTGAGAATTTTGCTAAGCAAATGGGTAAGTATCGTCCTGCCTCTACAGATTTCACACAAAAGAGCGTGACAGAGCGATACGTAAGTATGTGCTTAGTAAAATTCTCAACTCAGAAACCGGGCCTTAGTACATAAACTCACACGACATTATTTTGTGAAGAGACCACCCACATACTTACTGGTTGTATGAGAGTCAGAAAGACTTAGGTACATACAAGTATTTGTATTGTGTTCTACAAAAAAGGCGTTTTGATTTCTAACTTCCGCATTACGATAGCTATAATTATTTCATCATCGCAAAAAGGGCGAGTATTGTTCAAACACGCTAGCATTGACAAAGCAATTCGTATTTCACCCGTGAAAATGTCGAAACGAAAAGCGGAAAGGAATGTTTCAATCAGCGGAAATACGTCAAAGAATTAAGCTATAAAGAAGAGGCGAATTACGGTCGAATTGGAATTCAGGGGTGTTCGATGTTGAAGCTTCTCTAAAAATTACGGACTGGGTAGACTTTCATTCGTTGTAAAATACTGTTGTAGGTCTATACCTATGCGCGCCTATGCGCGCTCTCAAATTAGTTAGATAATTTAATTTTGATTGTGAACGCTGTGGCGGGAGAAAAGTCTTTTTAAAATATTGTTATCATTGTCTTTCACAATGTTTTAACAACTCAAAGCTATGCAAATGCACCTACAGCCACAAACATATTTTTAAATTTGAGCTAGTACCAAAAAGTTATGACAAATTTCAATTTTGGGGTTAGGTATAAAATAAAAATTGTTTTTTTCAACTTTTTTTTACAGAATTGACATCCTGTTGACCAGTAGGTTACACCCTGTAAAAAGAGTTAGGATGTTTTGTAACACGTTATATAGAAAAATATAAGGATAACCATTTCAATTATGCGATTTTTAAACATTGTGTAGAAATATCATTTTTTTTATTAGTTATCCATTACTTTCATAAATTAATTCGCTAAATTCTCAAAACTTAAAAGCTTAAACTAAGTATTATCAAATTAATTATTAGTTCCGTTAGAACAGTCTCTTTCTCTAGAAGAGTCTCTTTCATCAACCTAGCTTTCACCAGTCGATATTCTCAAAACTCCCGTCAAAGACGTCATCAGTTTAGTCGAAATAGTTTATTCATGGCCCAAAACAAACTTCGTTCGAGAGTAAAGCTTTCGACATGTTTGCGGCGTATCTTCAATTAGATATTTCGGGAAGCACATTATCCGAGATTTCAGTTTCAATTCGATGAGTTTGCGATTTATTTGACGCTCTCTCGTGCTATTTTCGGTTGACCTGGAAAGGGTTCTTGCATATACTTATTTCACACTTGTGACTTTATTGTGGTAGGCATTCAATTAATTCAGCATTCGTACCTAAGTTATCGAGCACAGAAGTAAAAATATTGGTTATTTGAAATGTGTTTTTAATACTATCATAACCTACGTACAAGCATCCTACTATCCTATCCTATCCTACTTATATTTGCGAAAGTTTGTAAGTGTGGATGGATGTATGGATGGATGGATGGATGGATGTTTGTTACTCTTTCACGCTGAAACGGCTGAACGGATTTGGATGAAAATTAGAATAAAGATAGCTTAGACATCAGAATAACACATAGGCTACATACTATCGCGCTTTTATACTTAGGAGCAAAGTAAAGCATCCTGCAGTCCACGCGGACGAAGTCGCGGGCTAGGCAAGCTAGTCTTTAATAAAATTGTGGTTCCAACACAGCAATCCATTCAGCGTTGGGTCCGTGGTGAAAAATACCCTTTATGTAGCGGGTAAAGGTATTATTTATCACAGAGCTCAAGGAAGTTAGTTTTAATCCCGCGCGATGTCCGAGGAGATAAAACTATTAGAGGAAAAGTCTTCTTCAGCTCAGGAAAATCAGAGTTTTATTTCCACCTTAAACTTCGTTAAGTAGCCCGTCTTGCACTTGACCGTTGCAATAAAAATAACGAAGAAACCCCACTTGGAATTGAAGTACGAGTAGCATCTACCTCGCCACTCGACATAAAGGCCAAAATGCAAGTCGCAAACAAACACTCACTGACGGGTCTATATTTGCGCTGAAAGTTTTGGTAGGCTGCGATTTGTTGCAGTTCCATACTACAGCGTAGAATAAGAAGATACAGACTAACAACTTAAACTAGAACACAATTAAAATATTTTGGAAGCTATGAGCTACAGTCAGACACATAGGCCCGGTTTCTGAGTTGAGAATTTTACTAAGCACATACTTACGTATCGCTCTGTCACGCTCTTTTGTGAGAAATCTGCAGAGACAGGACGAGCACGAAACCGGGCCATAAATACACAAAGACAGATAGGTACTCACCCCTCTTTTTGCGTCGAGGATTTCATCATCATCATCAGCTCACCTGTTGGGTATAAAGACGTCTAATTCTTCATTCAAGATAGTACACTGACGTTTACGGTGTGACCAGTCTCTGGTGAAAAATAAATAGTGTGGTAACAAAAAGTTTGACATGAATCGAATTGCGTAATCGATATAATCGATTTATAGGCCGATTGATGAAAAGCTTATTATATGAAATTAACTAAAAACTTAATTATTAGTAATGAGAATGTGTGTTTTGGTCCACTTTTTTGAGGAGTGTTAAATGCGTAAAAAATTGATAGATAATTACAGATAGATACAAGCACAGACTGGCAAATCACCCGAACCGTCTCGCAGTACAACTGACGATGCCTAACTACATAAGACGTCTGAAAAGGCGTGATACTATGGACCTCAGTAGTTTATAAACTACTCAAACTGAAGAGAGATCCTCAAAGGAGGATCGAACTCTGCTCAACTTACGACGCCCGCACATCTGCTTATAGTCTACGGACTGATTGCAAATCAAAGAAGAACAAAAAAAAATCATTATGGAAATATTAGAAGAGCAGTAGAATTCCTGACGCACGGGCTACCATGCGGAATTTCGTATTTCGCTTTTTTTTTGTGACTGAGCTGAATCGCACAACGAGTGGAATGCATCACTATTACAATAAATATGGCAACATTATTTTGCAAAGTGACAGTTAGCATCTGTCAGTTTACTATCCTGAATAAAGAATTAGACTTTAGGTGTTTTTCCCCTCGCACCACCTCTCACGGTCCCTGGTCATCAGCATCCATGGACCCTCCACCGCAAAGGCAGTGACAGAGTGGCGGCCAAGAACTGGATGGCGATCAGTCGGAAGACCAGCAGCCCGATAGTTGAACGACATTCTGCCGATTTCTGAATTGAGAAATCACTAAGCAAATACGTATTACGTTCTGTCTCTGCAGATTTATCACAAAAGAGCGTGACAGAACGATACTTAGGGTGGTATTCTAGAACGCTACTTAAACTCAGTTCAAACTAGAACGCTCCTTGAACTCTGTTTAAACTCAGTTTAAGTAGAGTTTAGTAGTATCAACTGTCGATAAAACAGTGCATGTTTTGATTTGAATATCCCTCCCTTCGTATCAAAACATGCACTGTTTTATCGACAGTCTGAACTCTGTTTGAACTGAGTTTAAGTACTGTTCTAGAATACCACCCTTAGTAAGTATTATAGTGTCTGTTAGTAAAAATGACTATTCAGAAACCAGGCCATTGTCGAGGGTTTAAACAACAAACAAATCTGTATTAAACTGTACAATGATGCACCTTTTACCTTTCCTAGAGAGACTAAAAGCTGAATACGGAAATATAGCGGTGCTTATAGCCTGACTAGACCGGGTACGGCCGGAGAAGTATTTTTAGTTGCATATTTTAAAACCGTGTGTGTGATCAGCTACTGCTATTGTTTCTGTTTTTGTGGATTATTGTTGTAAGGTATTGTTGTATAATATTGAGGTTTGATTTCAATGACACGCTAGGATACCCATTTGCTGCGATAACTATGTGATGATTCGCGATATTCATACATACCTAATTTTGTATTTCGTAAACGGTTAAACTTACTTGTTTATTTCATGCTACAAAAAAAAAGTCAATACACATAAATCTATAAATTCACACACCCAGTGCAAAAACAAAAAAAAACAAAAAAAAAAAACAATCAGTTTCGTCAAACCTTAAAAACAATAAAACACACACTAAAATATAAAAATTCAAAACTTAACTAAAGAGACCACCCCGGGACACATCCGACGCAAAGGTACCCAAACTTACTTAATGTCGGTGTAGCCGACTAGTTTCGGTTCTCAAGTAAGTTTAATACAAAATGAGCAGTGCATACCCAATTTGGTTTGTATCTGGTCGAAACGCGGTTATTTTTGTTGGTAAATGAATTAGATAACTTTATTATCCCGACGTCTCTGCTGTGTTGCAAGACCCGTGTTCACGGTAGACCAAGGCCCTTGAGGTCTGGCTGGCATGGTTTTGTTTTCGGAAAAAGTAAACTTATCTTGATTCCGAGACCTTTTTAAACGGTGAAGACTGTATGACGCAACTTTTTTCCCCACACCTTTTACGAAAAAAAAAAATGGGTCATTGTTAATTGCGTGTCAAGTCGTAGCCGCTTTTGGTGAGGGATAAAAAAAAGTTAATTGCGGTAGAAATTAGTCCGTAAACACTTGAGCCTCGTCAACTTCATGATGGCTGCTTTGAGACGTCTTTTGTTTTGACAAGGTTTTGCTAAGACCTTGTTTTCGGAGATTACAAACTAGGTAATTCCTAACAAACCGTAAAAAACATAATATTGTTGCTTCCATATGCACGAAATGCGGTCTTACAAGTATAGTCTCGTGGGTTCAGTGTGCATATTCTGTGAAAAAAACTGCACAGTTACTAGTCCTCAAAACCGGTTTATTTGCGGGAAAATAGCAATTTTTTTAAAGAGGTCATATTTTTTTATTGGGTAGGAATTAATAATCTAATTAACTTAATTAAACAAAAACTTAATCTAGAATAAAACAAAAATAAACCTAAAATAAACCTAAATTATTTACAAAAAGTCTAGACCGTTGCCACTGGGGAGAATCCCCAGAATGCTGGCAGCGTTGCCCCTTGGAATGGCCAGGCTGATGCGCTGGCCAAGGTAGCTGCCAGCCCTGGGGTCACCGGACGAGTCAATGAGGCGCGTTGATATCTCTTTGAAGAGTATCCGCGCCTCTGGGCCCCACGGACCCAACATTATTTGTCGAAAAAATATCTTTATTTATATTTTTCTATTAAATCACGTTTTTACTCACTAGTATTTGTCGGTGAAGCCGACTAGTTTCGGTTCTCATTCGGAGACCTTCTTCATGGAGAACGAGACGGCCCTCACGACGCCACGGCTAGTCTCGAACTGCGTTTGAGTAGCCGCTGCGCGCGCCGAGAGCTGCGGTGCGGGGGGTGGTGGGGGTTTATTTATATTTTGAGAACTAGCAAGCAACGGTGCGTATTTTTTTTACAGAATAAACACACGGGTAAATCCCAGACGCGTCAATGAAGGATCTTGGATGGATGTAGTATTTACTGAGTCTTCCCAATTTGAGGAATGTTATACTGTCTATACCAGCCTTTCCCCGCGACTCCGTTCTCGTGACAATTTCACTTGACCCCGTTTCACCACAACAGGATCATTTATTTACAGTATGTATGTATTTCATTCACAGTAATCACGTTTATATCTTCAGTAATACAATTATTCAGGTATCTCCTTACTGGGTAGAACTCCAGCCTATTCGTTCTTAATATACCTACAGGGTGCACTCTAAGTCGATAGCGGAACTTTAAGTAGGCTGTCTACTGATCACTACAAACCACTTTTACCAGGTGGCGAAAAAATTTTGAGCGAAAAAAATATCAGCTGTTCCATAAAAAAGGTAGACTCAGTACTGCGCCAAATGTATGAAAGAGCTGATATTTTTTTCGCTCAATTTTTTTCGCCACCTGGTAAAAGTCGTTTGTAGTGATCAGTAGACTTAAAGTTCCGCTATCGACTTAGAGTGCACCCCGTAGATGGGTGGCCGTTAGTGGCAAATATCCTGAGAGTTCCCGTGCTTCGGAAGGCATATTGTCTAATCTGCTGGTCCCGGTTGGTGTTGATTAATAATGTCAGAGGCCCTTTGGGCGGCCTAAAAACTCTGACACCAGGGGTGGCCACCTACCTCATACTTACCTATCCTACTAGGTAGAACTTTCGGAGCCGTTTCATAAATGAACTCCCTAGGTAACTACTGCTCTAAATAAAAGCCAGGAAATATAAAGCGTTTTCTACTATTTAGGTCGCCTTCCGCGGCTACACTCTAGAAATGTGGCAAAAATGAAATTGACACAGAAGTCAAACTCAGTTTTTGTTTTTATCAAGCCCTCTTTATCGTTTAACTGTTTTTTCCTTACTGTTTCACTGTTGTTTCACCACTAGGGTGCATCTGAATGGTGTTGCCATTCTAGACGTGCACGTTTCATATAACTGACATAAATATTTTATTATGACAATTCGATATAGATTGCGTAGTCGATTTGACATGAGGTTACAAAAAAGGTTTGTTTACAATCCGACCTATCAATGAACATCGAACAACATGAATTGTCATAATAAAATATTTATGTCAGTTATATGAAACGCGGGCGAGCATGGCGACTGGCTTCCCTCGAGGCGTAGTATGACCCCAGAGATTTATAAACCGTCAGTCGTGGCAATATAAAATCCAATGAGCATTTCGTCTGCATCGATCACTAAAGTAACTAAAAACCCGATAGATAGAGAATTAAACAAGACTTTGTATTGTGCTCTAAGCCATATCGGAACCAAATCAAAGTCTTACAACCTAAATCAAGGTCTACGCCTTGAATTTATAGTTGGAGAGCTGGTGACCGATCGAGATATTTTTTCGTACAAGGCTGGGAGTTGGTAGGCTGATAGAGTAGAGTGGTTGAAAGTTTGATTTTTAAAACCCAAAAATTCACACTTTCTAGGTTATAAAAAACAATATTTCTACCGTGTTTGGCTAGTAATAATTAGTGATTTCGTGATCAGCAGAGACTAAAAAGGCAGCCTACTTAGAACCTCCCAGCCTTGTAGACAAAAAAAAAGACTCAACCCGTACATTTAAACTTTCAAAGTCGACAAAATCCAACTTTCAACCGCGACCGGGCCAAAAAAAATTTTTCCTAGACTCAGCGAAGTCTACTTTATCAGCCTACCAACTCTCAGCCTTGTACGAAAAAACGTCTCAATTGGTCACCAGCTCTTCATCTATTACCCGAACCGATTGAACAAACTTACCTAGACAGTTTTAGAGTTCCGGAATTCACTGGGTCAAAACGGAACTACAATATGATTTTCTTGTGCTACCGTCTGTCCGTCAATTTACTCAAGAATGTATAGAATTATCACGTTGAAATGTTACCTATCCCTTGGTAGTGAAAAATATTCAAGTTTCAATCAAAAGATGCAGCCTTGCGAACTCACTCATCAAGAACACTTCGCTTTGACTTACAGTCACGACAATAATTGTGCACCACCAACTTAAATAACAATATTATACAGCACACCACAAAAATGCAGCAAAATTGTTGTCACGTTTGATGGTACGGAACCCTCGGTGCGCGAGTCCGACTTACATTTGGCCCGTTTTTATCATAGCTAGCTATCTTTCTTCGTCAATCACTACAAGAGTGTGATATCATAATACGATTATCATAGCAGTGTATCCTAAAAATTCTTTTGTCGGTCCTTGAATCAAAACAATATTACTCACGAATTTGGTGTACAATTTCACAACATTTATGTACTTTGCTAGATATGAAAACAATCTTATCATATCGATCTTTAAACGGGTCTGTCGTACCGTAGTCTGTAGTCGGTTTCAGAAGTATTGACATTATGTTTTCTGTGGGGTATCCTGACCACTGAGAGGATGGTATTGGCATTTACTGCATCTAAATATTAGAAAGGAGAACAAAATCAGTGATCTTATGTACTACAATGTCTTATGTGTACTCCAGCGTCCAAGTTCCTTATTTGCGATTCCCCTGCGTAGAAATAATGACGATTTAGATTTCGATTTTTCTAAAGTATTTTTACATAACATTCATTAAATATATCTTAATTTTTTTCGTATGAAACACGACTCAGATGAGTCGTGATACAATGATAATTATAAAAAAAAACTTGTCTCTATTTCTTTGTGTCACTGGATGTTGTAAAACAAATCTTGAAAGCCTAAGTTTATTACAGGGGGGAGAACTGTGAATTCTGTAAACAACTTGAGCTTCCTTGAAACAACTGGGGCTATTTTTAGCGGCAAATGACCGTGCGACCGACCGTAGGCGCTGGAAAGTAAAGCGCAAAAGGACCGTATTGGTTGTTTAAATATGTAATCTGCTACCATCATTACATCATCACCATCGTACCAGCACCTTTGTCCGCAAATGAGGTGGCGAGGGCAATGAAATGTTTGAGCGTTGTATTGTGCATTGAAACGCTTCAAACGCTGTGAACGCTGCTTTGGACATCTCGATATAAGTGCAGTATTCCACGCCGCCGCCGCGAAAAGGACAGGTATTGAAAAACTTTGGAGAGCTTCGGGGAAAACGCAGATGTAAAAAATAGGCTGCAAAGAAAAGTAACTTTTGGGTAATTGATCAAAGAAATCAAAATATTTTCCCCTATACCTTAAAGCCACAGTGTGAAAGTGAGACCCTGACTCGATTATACTTCCACTGTACCTGGGATGCAAACCAAGCTGGAATTCCACAAAAGTTCGCCAACAATTGAATCCAATGCAATTTTTTTCAATAATCTATACCTTTTCTAAATCCTCCAATACGATCGCAAATGTTACATAATCGAGATTTTACCTGGTTTTTGCAACTATTCATTATGTCATTTGCAAAAATTCTTAAAAATGGGATGTGTGCATGAATAGAAGATGTAACACAGAATGAGCCGTGTTCGGTAATGAGACCTCACTGTATTGCCGAGTAGTGGCGACTTTTCTTTTTCGACCCGCGCGCTTTTTAAATATTTGACAGATGCTTCTTCCTCGCCCCACGTAATATTTTTTCCCACTTATTTTATTCGTTATTCGCTCCATCGACGACGACCCGGAAGACCGTCCCGGACGTGGAAGAGATCTGTTCTCTCTGAGACGAAAGAGAAGGGAGCAACTTGGCCTTGGTTACCCTCCCTAGCCATGAACAGAGACAAATGGAAAGCCCTTGTGTCAGCCCTAGACTCCACGGAGGAGTAAAGGGATATAAGAAGAAGAAGATTCGCTCCATCTCTCTGTAATATTTATTGATATTTTGACCCACTGTCGCCCATTTCGTATGTTATTATGTTTTATTCCCGCATACACTTTTACTACGCGTCCGCCGTGCCTGCTTTTCAGTGAGTGTTGAGTTGCTGTTCATATTCGCTTAGCCCCTTGTTAGTTTTCATTCGCCGGAAGAAGCCGCAGGGCCCGTACAAAAGGAGCAAACCACATTTCGCCCGCTTCCAATTGCGGCCGCTCGGTCACCCCGGTCGAGTGGCTACGCGCGCTCTTGTGTTCGAGGGTGGACAACTGGACACAATAGCGAACAAGCCGTTTTCACGGCTGTCAAATTTCGCTTTTTCTGAAGATATTATTAATCTGTGTAAGCGAAATTTGACAGCCACTTCCCGGTTCTTGTATGACCAAGCCTATGAGCGCCATCTACCAAGGGCTTTGAATTCAGCTTTTAACTGTCAGTTACGGGCTATTCTCTTCTGAGCGGTTCTTCTCCCGTCTTTACATGTTATCCCCCTAGTCCAATGTCTACCTCGGTTCCACTATAGTTGACTGGCTTTTAGGTTAAATGGGCCATAAGCTATAAAGACCGTGTGTTTATCACCTGCGGCTATAAGTTGGAGTATTACGCGAGAGCTTCAAGCTGGGTTTCACAGTTCACACATCGTACCGTTTACTGTGACTGATTGTTTCTCGTTTCACGTAAACTCTAATTTATAATTCGAGTCCATGGAATGACAGTTGCTACAAAGGCTTTATCTGTCAGTAGCATACTAGCAACTGTCATTCCGTGGACTCGAATTAAAAATTAGAGTTTAGCGATGGTGGCCTTCTGTGTGGCCCACCGGCTTCTATTAATTTAACACTGGGGGTTTTAACGTGTGTGTGCAGTCAGCAACACGCTAGGATACCCCTTATTGTTTGATTGACGCAGTGATGCCGGGCGCGATGAGATCTACCAAGAGGGATAGATAAGATAAAGATACAAGATAAAAAGCGTTAATCTCCAAAAGAATATCAAAAATTATCCTATAGCATCCTCTATATCCATATCCTCTATATCTATATCCTATGGCATCCTATAGCATGTAATATTCCAGACCCTACTTTATCCTCGATGTTACCAATATTCCCTTGGCCATCGTTAATGGTCTTCTAACGCAAATTCTGCAATAAAAGACCTAACCCACCTTTGGACTTCAACGCAGTTGGTTAAAGTTGTCACTTGGAAAAAGAAAGACATTGCAGAAGCGAATATTGCAAAGTTATTCTAAAATATTCTTCAACACAGAATTTCAGTGAATTGCACCAGGGGCCTTATCCTGTAATGCAATGGTGCAAAAATGGGCTCCCAGTTGACAGCTTCAATTACGATTCTAATGCTGTGGGGTGGCATTAATCCGTCGTCATCTCAAGCTCGAATTCAAGTAGGTGATCTCAGAAAAGTCAAATGGCTCAAGGTCAAGCCTTGGCTAATGCCAATGTCAATCTCAAGATAGTGTCTATTAATATGCTGACAGCTACTCAAGTTTGCATTACCGAAGGCTGAACATAAGCATTTGACTTTTCTGACTTCACCTCCTAAAGATCAAGCTCAAGTAGGTGATCTCAGACGACTATTATTAATACCACCGTTTTGTAATATTCCGACTCTAACTCGAGAGGATTAGTTCTCTGGTTGTAGGAGAAAAACGAGGAAATCCCGGTGTTTTCCTTCTGCTGGGACGCCATCGACACGCCATTGCGTTACAGGCTAAGGCCCCAGATCTTCTTGCAATCTAAGCGGAACCATTCGAAGTAGTGAGCTTGCAAGCGGTGGGTAAATCTAACTGGAAACATCGGGATATTTGCGTTTAGAACTGAAGGCGCGACCACTCAGGCGACGACGTGTTTCTAGAGTTTCTACTCAAAATAGAGTGTGAACGATGTAGGACGCACATACAGCTCCAATGTGCGCAAATTTGTGGGCTACTTTGAGAGGTACTTTACTCTCTGCCCTGCTCTATATGTATAGATTAACAGAGCGAGAGAAAGGAGGGAACTGGTAAGCCTATTTTTAACTGACTTCAAAAATGGAGGAAGTCCTCAATTCGACCTGTATGTTTTTTTTACGTGAACCGATTTTGATCTGATGAAGAACTTCGAAGATGGAGAACAGAACTCTTCAATGGACAGCAACAAAAAAATTAAACCATTTCTACTCCACGTTTTGTAGAGCCAAAAATATCAGGACTGAAATTATGTCCTTTTTCAAATAAATATTTTTAATTTATCATGTGGAATCAAAAGTGTCAAGTGTTGTACCATATTGAAATTTTAACTAAGACAACTTGTCAAGGGCAGTGTCATTTTTAAAGATGGAGTGTCAAAGTTGGCAGAAATATATTTTTAAACTAACAAAATATATTTTTTTGTTTTAGTCAACGATTTATCAATGCAAATTGATAGCATGGTTATTTAAGATTATGTGAAGAAAAATTAACGGCAAAATTTGAAAATATGTTACCACAGTACCTCAATATGTGGTCAAGGGTGACCATTTTCAAAAATTTCTAAGAAATGCTTATAATTTCTGAACGAAGCGACCAGGATTTTTTTAATTATTTTTCCCAGTCCGTTATTTTTCCTAGTCCCAATTCCCCAATTTACAATTTCCGTTTGACGTTGAATTACGGGACACCCTCTATACAAGGGTTATTACAAGGACAGTGTGAAGCAGATAAATATGCTGACAATGTAGAGCAGCTTTCATCGCTTGCGCTCCGACTACTACCGCTCTGTCGCACTTAGTAATCGTCGGCGTGTTACGCACGAGCGATAATTACTTCCAGAAAAAAGGCACAGACAGTTTAAAAAAGGCAACATTTGTGAACTAAACATATCTTCAAACAGGGACTTGACATACAAAGTGGCCAGGGCGCGCGTCCGCCCGGAGCTCGCCCTGTAAAATGTATGGCGCTCGGCCACGCACTCGGACACTCTCCCTGAAAACGTATGGCGCTCGGCCGCCCGCTCAGACGCTTTACCTGTAAAATGTATGGCGCTCGGCCACGCACTCGGACACTCTCCCTGAAAACGTATGGCGCTCGGCCGCCCGCTCAGACGCTTTACCTGTAAAATGTATGGCGCTCGGCCACGCACTCGGACGCTCTCCCTGAAAAAGTATGGCGCTCGGCCGCTCGCTCGGATGCTCTACCTGTAAAATGTATGGCGCTCGGCCACGCACTCGGACGCTCTCCCTGAAAACGTATGGCGCTCGGACGCCCGCCCGGACGCTCTACCTGGAAAATGTATGGCGTTCGGCCACGCACTCGGACGCTCTCACTGAAAACCTATGGCGCTCGGCCACCCGCTCGGACGCTCTACCTGTAAAATGTATGGCGCTCGGCTCCGCGCTCGGACGCTCTCCCTGAAAACGTATGGCGCTCGGCCGCCCGCTCGGATGCTCTACCTGTAAAATGTATGGCGCTCGGCAACGCAGTCGGACGCTCTACCTGAAAACGTATGGGGCTCGGCCGCCCGCTCGGACGCTCTACCTGTAAAATGTATGGCGCTCGGCCACGCACTCGGACGCTCTCACTGAAAACGTATGGCGCTCGGCCGCCCGCTCGGACGCTCTACCTGTAAAATGTATGGCGCTCGGCTCCACGCTCGGACGCTCTCTCTGTAAAACGTATGGCGATACCTAGTCGTTTTTCCTGATAGACCTAAGTCGCCAAAAGGGCTCGGCCGCGCGCCCGGGTCGCTTTCTATATCAAGTCCCCAGCTTATTTACCTACAGTTTTTCTGTCTAGCTAGCTTAGTTTTAGATTTTGGCTGCGAGTTCGTGGTGTCATTTTGTTGTGGAAGTTATCTGAGTTGCTAATTTAATTTCAATCGTCCAGTACCTATTTCATCCATACAGAGTAAAAAACGCACATGCACTATTTGTACTCACAAATTGTACTACGAGTACGTACTGTATTGTACGTGTTGTAACTCACCAAAGCCTTTATAATATTAGTGGAATCAACTTACGATGTTTGCCTTCACCGAGTGGTATTGCTACTTTGAATGCAGACAGGCAGGCAAACGTAATTGAGGTCTAAAGATATAAATGTACGATTTTAAATGCTATCACCGGGGTTAGAACCCGAGACCGACCTTCCTAATCCTACCAAGAGAGCATACAACACTTTTGTGACAATAAGTATGAAACGTGCCTTTAATTTAGCTACCATCTTTGCACCTACGTACAGGACTTTGAACAATTTCGTTATTGGAAGATGAACCGGTTTTAATCGAAACACACGGGGATCGCGGATTGTTCCAACTAGTTTGGAGACTAGCCAGCCAATCAACGAACGTTGCTCTACTCCATCGGGCCAAGGGCTCCGATGGCCAACTTTGTTGCAAATTGGAAATACTTATGGGGAAAAATTCTGCTCCCGATAGTTTGAATTTGGTCTCATGACTATAATCAAACTAAACTTTAATCGGCTTGTGACAATTTTCTTCGTTGACAGGTGTAGCTACTTTATGGGCGAGAGTAGCCTTTAGAATAAACTTTGTTTTGGTATAGCAAACATTTCTAGATACTATTATGCATCGTTTACTTTGTGGCTAAAATGCTTTTTCCGAATTGAAATTTTACGAAATATTTAGCACGTTTTGAACCTAAAACTAAAGGTTATAGATACACCAGCACCAGGTTCCGAAACTGGTACCTCACGCCCATGAGGCAATAGTTCAACCAACTAGACTACCATCACTGCATTTGTGTCTTTTGAACCTCATGCTATTTGACTAAAGAACGGTCTTTAAAGACGTAATTCGTGTCAGTATCGTCTAAAAATCACTGCTTTAGAGAGCTTATAAGCTTTGCATTCGAATTTTTGCTGAAGCGCGTCTGAAATGTATTAGAAGCGAGAAAAGCTGTCTTTGAGCGAGCTTAAAAGCTAAAAGAAATAATTTCATTTGGGAAATCGTTCAAGAAATCCTATACAGGCAAAGCTCTCCTTCAAATAAGAAACTCTCCTTATACACTATGAACCTATTTAGACTACTAAAAGAGAAGGAAAGAGAGTCATTTAAACTAACCGTCTCCTTCAGTTATAAACACGGGTTTCCTAAAAACATAGAATGAACTTTTTTTTAAACCAACTACACTGATGAAATAATACACTGACATTAAGGTATTGCACTGATTCTAAGTGATTTTCTGCTGTCTGCTGAGGAGTTCCGTTCTCCATCTCTTAAGTTCTTCATCAGATATTTACCATTTTTTTATGGGACTACATAAAACCCTTTCAAACAAAAAAGAATCATCAAAATCGGTTCACGTAGAAAAGTTCTGAGGTACCTATCACACATAATTTAAAAAAAAAACATGCAAGTCGAACTGAGTATCTCCTCCTTTTTGAAGTCGGTTAGAAACAGAGCTATCCCGACACAGACATCAAATGCGAATGCACGTTCCCACTTTGCGAGTGTACCGCAAAAACAACGGAGCACATTTTTTTGGTCGTTACTTTATAAGCATTGTACTCAACGGGATGGGGTTTTTATACCTTTTAATCTCTCCGTAAGCGGTGGCTAGATGGAGAATGGGGTTCTCATTTTGAAGGGTAGGAAGGCACAAAAGATGTTTACTATAAAATACAGGGCAATACAGTTTTACAGCGTCCGGTGGCATCTTTGCTGACACAAGATAGGTGAACTGACAACTCGGACGCTGACTACAACATCAGGCACTGGCCTGGGATATGTTGAAATGGAGTAGGCTTGCCTAGCACCTACATCAATCCGTCTAGGCCATAAGAAAGGCGATATGATTTATTTCAGACTGTGACTATACAGGGCAAGTATAGTCACAGTCTGAAATAAAGGCAGGCACCGCTGAAATAGTCCAAATTAATACTTTTAAAGAATAAGAAACGTTCAGTAAATAAAAAGTCTATGCTGAAATCTATGCTGAAGTCTAGGCTGATCTATGCAAAAAGTCATAGACAAAAACTAGTTTTTGGGCAGTGCCACTGCTTTGGCGACCAGAACCCATAATCGGCTGAATTATTCTTGTTCTGTTGTTTACAATAATAAAAATAATTCTATGTGATTGTCGCGAATGAAATATCGCTGAACAAAAATAGCTCAGTTTAGCTTCAAAACTTACAAAACTGTGAAAATTTTGTATTTCCTGCCACGTCGCTATCGTCCAACCTTAATTTTGTAAGCATTATCGCGACAAAGCCCAGTTTCTGATTTCCGCCAGGAGTGAGCTTCCCCCCTTTATTAATCACTTAAGACGATTGTTTAGGCGTTTTATCCGAAATTATCATAAATGAATAAGTTATGGCGGGATGCGAGTTTCGTTGGGTTATGATTACTTATGATGAATTCCTTGATCCCGTTCGTGTCATGGTTCAATAAATTTATATTATTTGATAACTTAGTTTTATACGATGAATTATTGATTAATTACTTATTATTTCAATCTATAATTTCACTCGAAATTAATTAATTAATTAATTATTTTGAATTACTTATTTAATATAATTTATAATAAAGTTGTCGAATTAGAATGAATCTGTAATGACATTGTTGAATATACATACGATAATAAAAAATAAAAATAATAAAAAAAAATTGTGAAGTAACATGAACCTATCTTCAATCCTCAATGCATGAAGATGGCTACAGAGACGCGTGATATAATGAAGTGCGTAAGTGGCTCTATCTTTATTTATTTAGTAACTAAGTAAGATTATTGAAACTAGGTATCGAATGAGACCTAAACATTTTTTTATAAACCGTACTATGAATGTGGTACGTGACAAGCCGCTGCGAAAATCCCTAATCTCCTTATCGAAAGTAGATAAGTTTCTCAACAATTTTTTTGTATTTTCTAAAGCACTAACCCGTGCTAGGGTAAAGATTTTATAAAGTAGAGCGGCCTGCATGGAATGCAAGAAGGTTGCGGGTTCAAATCCTGTCCCGAGCGAATTTTTTAACCTTACAAAAATCTTTATAAAGTTTCTCAACAATACCAATATTTTTACGTCTTATTTTTCCCGCTCTCAAGTCAAGTAGTAGGTATAATCCGCCGCGTAATAAAAAGATCTAACATGAAATGCAATATTCCTGGGAAAGGTTTGCATATTACAAATGGAAAGAGTTTGGAGAACAGCCAGTGCATTCAGGTAGAACTGGAGCGTTTGGACGCGTCCGACAATACCGGCGAGTTATTAATGTTGCACAGAGTTTACAGCCTTAGTTACTGGAGAGATAGTTGGAAATGCTGTGAGCTTTGTGAGGGCAATAATTTGTGTGTGTGTTGTGTGTATTAGAGCGTTTACGCACCGAATCCGAATCTTGTTGTGCGGGTACAATATCATAATGCCAAATCTTAAGAACGCCTAAGCCCCAAACGCCTAATTTCAAAATAACTAAAGTTTCAAAAACATACCTAACTACCAAAATGCAAAAAGTTTATTTGGCATAACTGTAAAAATGCCTAATTTAAAACGCCCACGCATAGAATGCCTAAGACCAAAACCCAAAACTCTAGCTCTATCTTCAAACAAAGCACTAGATCTGAGTTCCGTTCAGAAAAGTGGTGATAGAGTTGATTTGATAATACGTGCATGATAAAGCACCCTTTTTTATTATTGCTCTAATCAAATTCATTCATATTTCATGTGCGGTGCTTAAGAAAGTTTAAATTCAAATATATTATCTCAATTATGTGCAGAGCCAAAAGTATTTTTTGCAAATATTTAACAAAAAAATTATTCAAGACTAGTTGAAAAGATCCACGGCAGTGAGTGTAAACGCGGCACGGTCTGTGTTGGTTCCCTAGAATCCACGGATACTGTACTCAAACTTTTCAAACATTACAAATTGAAATAAATTGTTCGCTTATTTCTGCTGTGTCTGGTTTATCTCGGCCTACCTTATGTTTATTTCGTCCGTTCCTAATAAAAATACGCGTACATATTTACATTGATATACTTTTGCTAATATTGCGGTGAAAGTTACTCTGGTTTGTGTTAACTTGCTTTTTATTATAATCAGTGCCCAACCACATCAGTTGTTTACTGGTTAGAATACAAACAGTAACGACGCGGTTATTTAGAGATTTGTGACCTTCTATATGGCAAAGGGAAAGGCTAAGAAAAAAAAAAAAAAAAAAAATCCTGTGTTACTTAACTTCTTTTTGGATACATTTATACCAACTGGCGCTGACTGATCCAGATGAAACACAAGTAAAGGTTGTCTTTGAAAGTGGGACATGTAAGATGGAACGATTTAAAAGTAAATGTAACAAAAAAAAAAAATAACATAGACAACTTTTGATTGCGCGGACCAAAAAGGAACGCACACTCTTTCCGACCAGCCATTTCCCGCGTTCGATATTTAAATGATAACCGCCCGGCGCGCTCGTGAGCGTATTTGGCGACGCGCCAAAGCGTTCATGTGTAAGCACATCAGAGTGATCCACAGATCGCGCCGTCCCACAAACTGGCAGGGTTTTGCCACTTGACGGAATGGTGACGTGCGTTTGATGCCTTATACAGTTATAACTGGCTGTATTCGGCCCTGTCATCCTCCATGGATCGGTATTCTCATTACTGACGGTCGTGGTCACCGCTCGCTCATTTATCTGGAGAAATCCTTCTCATTTGCAATGATCAGAAATCAGAGAGACCTGCCATAATAATATATGAAATAATCGTTTGCTCGATAAACTGATCTTTATTTAACTTTGCTGGTGCTAACTTAACCTGAAAACTTTCATTTACCGGCCTTTAGAAATTGTTGATTGAAACAAAACCAAACGAAACAACAAGCAATCAAGAACTGACCCATCGAAAAGGTAATTGGTTGGTCTGCCATTCCTATTGTTTTCCTACCCTGAATCCAGACTCTTTTAATTAATTGCCAGGAACGGCTATTATTTCGGGTTTATCGTATAACTAGCTTTTGCTATCGACTTTGTCCACGTGGACAACAGAAAAAGGATAATGTGATTTACTTTGCTCGTAATCATTGTAAAAGAGTGATAAAATGTATGAAACCTTCGTGTTATTCTGATCTCTAAGCTATCTCCATTCCAAATTTTATCCAAATCAGTCCAGCCGTTTCGGCGTGAAAGAGTAACAAACACAAACTCACAAATTCACAAACTATCGCATTTATGATGATTATTCATGATTTCTACTGTCTTCAACAGAGCATCGACTATCATTTATCTTGAAAGCTGTTTCCCCTAGAACTACTTGTCAACGGTAAAGTAAAACTTCGTGAGGTAGGGCCTCTTGTAACTGAATGAATTTGTCGTAAGCACACAATCACATTAGCATTAGATAGCAAACGAACTGTGAAGGGACTTGGGGGCCTACTCTGGACTCTGGACAAGCAAGCAACAAGCAGCAAGACAACTTCCAATCTGTATTAGGGGTCGACCATTAATTACTTGAGGTATTTTGGGGAGGGTCTCGGCAAATATCACGTAATGATGAGACCACATGGGAATTATAAAAAGAAAAAATATCAAAATCGGTTCACGTAGAAAAAAGTTATGAGGTAAGAAACATGAAATAAATACGCGTCGAATTGAGTACCTTCTCCTTTTTTAAAGTCGGTAAAAATTGGGTTCAACTAATAATTAAATAAATAAAATCTCAAAACAAAACCCAAGTAAGTACATATCGCGGCTATGCGAACGCCACAAAATAGCACAGTATTGTTTAGCCGCCACCAGCTCTAAACGCGCGAATTTCAAAAAATCTCTGGGCCTTTAGCCTGTAACGCAATGGTGCCAAAATGGGCTCCTGGTTGACGGTTCAATTACAATTTATTAATGCTGCCGATCCAAATGAAGCTGAAATCCCGGTTTTGTCCTTCTACCTGGGACGCCATTGATACGCCATTGTGTTACAGACTAAGGCCCCAGGTCGAGCAAAATCTCACGACATCTCACCAAGCACCCCCATCATTAAATGTATTTTATAGAATACAGGTGCTGCAGAAAAACGTGAGTACAACCCCAACTCTACAGACCATAGCTGTTAAGGCCGCGTTAAAAAGGCTAATTGCGTTAGAGCGGAGTTTTAACAAGATTATTGGTGCGCCAATTTAGCGCCCCTAAAAGAGGCATTATCTATCGTAAACTAAATGTAACAGATGGTTAACCTGTATCAACAATGAATTAAAATTAACTCCAAAATGCACGCTTCTTACTTTAATTCAGTAAAAGGGAGATAACGCGCGTTTTGAAGATTATCTTGATTATCTCGATGATATTTTAAGCAAAGCTAAAAAACGACCACATATTTTTTGTTGATTCCTCATCGCTCATGATCGCAACTATTTTGTTCTCGCTTCCATTGGAAACGGTTTTCTATCATGCGATCTGTATGGTGGATGCTTCATCCAGCCACTGTATTTAAAATACTACAAGGTATAATAATATTAATATACAAGGTGTTACAAAAGATCCTAACTCTTTTTACAGGGTAATAGCACCCGGTGATAGGGATCACCACGTAAATATTTGTTTCGCTCTATTTTGTTCCATTGATTTTTAAATTAATAAAATGTGAACGCTTTCGCGGGAGAAAAGTATTTTTTAAATATTGTTTTCATTGACTTTCACAAAGTTTTAACTACTCAAAGCTATGCAAATGTAACCACACACACAAGCATATTTTTAAATTTGAGCTAATACCAAAAACAAAAAAGTTATGAAAAATTTTCAATTGTGAGGTTATAAAATAAAATTTGTTTTATTCAACTTTTTTTTATAGAATTGACATCCTGTTGACTAGTAGGCTACACCCTGTAAAAAGAGTTAGGATGTTTTGTAACACGTTGTATTGTATTAGTTGAAGTAGAAGTAACATTTCGGCCAATTAGAGTGGCTAGAAATCAGAAGGAGACATGGAAGATTATTTAAATTCTTTATTTGGCCCATCCCAAACTATAACATGTGGACACATAACAGACAATAATTACAATAATAAAAAAAGCCTTATTAATTTATACATATAAAATGTTAAATATAAATTAAATATTACAAGCCATCCCGAATGGGCATTACACAACACAATACATAAGATCCAAGATTAATTAGTACAAAACCTGCGAACCTCCGGTATCGGCACGCAAGGAGAAGAAGATTATTGTATTCGAAACGGGTCGATTCGCGATTGGTTTTTAGGAAAATTAATTTTAAAGGTAATTATTAATTTGCCTAAAAACCAATCGCGATTCGACCCGTTTCGAATACAATAATGTTTAAATATCGCGAATCACTAAAAAATAAGAAGATTGGTTGAAAGTTTGTAACTTCTGTTTTTTTCTGCACTGGAATTTGTGTTGGTTTAGGACAGTTAAAATGTCGCCCCGCAAACACGTCAAATTGAAAATCCGAAGATAATTGTGTTTGCTTTCATTTGAATATTTGAAGCCTAAGTTATTTTCTACAATGCTAAAACTATGTTGAATACAGGTATACAAAGCGTTCGTTTGTAAAATAGAATTCTGTTATTTTTACTGAAATGCCTGGCTGGGGTCAGAGTCAGATTTGTCTCTCAAGTTGTTCTAGTAATCATGACGAGCCAGAGTTGAACATTCTAAACTTCGATCAAGGATAAAACTAGATACAACATAGAACTCTGAAATGTGTCTGGAAAAATAGATGCCCAAATTGCCTTTGGGAGCTTATTTGCTCCATGCAATGCATGCATGCTCCATGTAGTCCATGCAATTAAAGTAAAACTGTACACTAATGCAATTCAGTACACTAATACATTCGAATACTAGACGTATGGTCGAAATTATGTTTTGTATTGTTCTATTGCTGATATCTTTTGTTTCTGTGGGGACACGTTTTTATTGTGATTTTATACGTAATGCGGATTCTATGGGATTTAGTTCGGTAATTCTAAATGATGATGTTTGGCTCAGTAGGCTTAGTTTTTATAAACGAAATTTTCATAAATAGTTTTGTCTCATTTGCTTAGAACTTTCTCAAAAAGGATGTATTCAAATATTTCGACGTTTTGAAAAAAACAAAAAACAAACATACCTTTAACAGTTTTGTAATACTAATCGTGAGAGTTTCTTGTTTGACTCCGGAGCCCTGAAAACAGTTATTTCTCTAATGTAGAATGCCTGTGGTGTACCATAAGTTAGTAACTGCCTGCAACATTAGCGGGTTTTTGCCAAACGAACCGCATGGAAACCCTTCAACTTTACTAATTACCTAGTGCTGTATCACTAAGAAATAAAATTTAAATAACTATTAACACATTTTTCACCTGGGCTTTTATGTAAATAATACCTTTTCTAATACAGGGTAAATACTTAAAAGTCATGTGATCCTTGAAGGGATCTTTGAACTCATAAATATATAGAGCAACTTTTACTATCGGCCTTACTATTTTTCGAAAATAATTAGCAGCTCCATACATGTCGCAGGAGGCATCGAATCATAGTGGATATCGAACAATTTATTTAAATGATTTCATTGCTATCTACTTATGAAAGTGTATTGATTAGTAAAACCACTTTTTAATGTCGGATTGGAATTTATTGTAACACCTTTTTTGCATACAAAACTGCCTAACAACCTAACTTTTTGAGTATAAAGTACATTAAGTACGTAACGCAATAACAAATATTATAATCTAAATTGGTCTTACAGGTTAGAAAAATACAACAGGATATTGTCGGGATAAAATCTCCTATAAAATAATGTGAAGTAAGTTTCATAAGTTGTTATGACAGTTTCTAACTAACTTGACTAAACTTAGGAAGATAAGAGTAGGAGGTTTTTTAACTTTTGCGTGATGAATTTTGAGGCTTTGAGATATTTATGACATGAACTTATTGAACATACAACATCAAATTTTAGAAAAGGGATTCTAACATCTAAATAAGAAATTTGTTATAATGTACCTACCTATTTAACTATGCCATTGACAAAATTAAATTTGGATAGTTTAGAAGCCCTTTTTAACGCACCATAATTTATCATTACGATACCACGAGTCACACCTTGCAATTTTAGATTTCGAGTTCATGCTCGAGTTGGTTTTCACTATTATGAAATAGAGCAATAGGTTCCCGTTTGGCACCATTCGGATAAGGAACTCTAAAAATAAGACACAGCTTTGCTCGTACTAAAATTGCTCCGTCTGATCCTTTGTGTTTTACCCATGTACAAGCATTAAGATTTTTACAATTAATTATATCAATGGTTGTATTAGTGTTTGGGAAGTTGAAGCGCATTTTTTTTTACCTACGTCATAAAGCACAACGTAAATAGCTTTGGAGAAAAGTGAGCAAATAAGGAATAGTTATCGTTCAAGCCATTTCCTTGTGCTCTCTGACAACCTAAATCCACATCTTGGTTTAGTAATTTATCCAGGTTTCCACAAATATCTTCATCACTAAAACCCCCTCTCAAATCTCAAAGTCATAATTTTCCGAATCCCCTAGAGAACACTTTAGAAAGTCCAAAGTAAGATCTCCAGCAATGTAATCCGTCCAAAATTAAGACCCTTTAGAGTAGATAATAACATCAGGACACAAAAAAATACAATACCCCGACGTACCTACACATACACAACTACCTTCGTACTTACCTTTCTGAGTTTAGCAAAAAGGCGTCCGGTCTTAAGAAGGGTCTGTGGTGGAATTAGGACGGGTTGATAAGAAGCATCG
Organism: Zelleria hepariella; assembly: GCA_949319315.1. Lineage (NCBI taxonomy): Eukaryota > Metazoa > Arthropoda > Insecta > Lepidoptera > Yponomeutidae > Zelleria > Zelleria hepariella. The sequence goes on along the minus strand of OX439387.1, from coordinate 5,422,878 downwards.
CCGACAATCCACGCAACTTAGAGGAAGCCAAGGAAACGCTGAAACGCTTTTGGCTTGGACAATTGGACATGTTCCCTGCCTAGTCAGGCTTTAATTTTACTGGTACAACAGTAAAGACATCTGGTAGCCTTTTTATCTTTACTTGAAGCGTAATCATTTTAGTTCTGCCTGGCTGCTATCTGACTATACAAAGCAGCAGGAAAGGACAAATTCAAATAGCAAATTTTTTGAGAACCATTTCCTAAAGGTTTTGTATTCGTTATAACGTTTTGTTGTGACTAAGCTTGATATCAATGCTATTAAAAGCAGTCAATGATGAGATGCAACACGGGCCGTACGTAATTTTGCCAAAACTCAGACTACAAACCCCGCCACACCTGCCCCCTCACACAAGCAGTTTAACCATACACGTGTCCATTCTTTGTCGGCAGTACGGCAGGAGAACGAGCGGCTGATGCACGACGTCCTTCAGGCGGGAATCTTAAATCGCACCCAGTCGTCGGGGGGATCGCGCTGACGCCGCGATACTCACCGCGACCACGGCTCGACAACGCGCGGCCGCCCGCCGCGCCGCCGGCGCCCGAGGAGACCGACCAGGAAGACCCGCTGGAACCAGAGGCCCTCGTCGACAGGAGAGGCCATGTCAGCTGGCCACCAATCCCACTGGAACCAGAGGCTACTAAAAGGCAAGGTAGCTGGCGCAATACCGTCACCGCGCCTTCGACTCCTGAGAAAAGCCAGACTGATAGCTGGCAGGCAACTCTGCCGGCTTCTGAGACAACTAGCCAGGTCAGTAAGCAGTCACAACCACTGGCGGAGGTTAATAGGAGAGGTTACGATGGCTGGCAAAACATCACGCCTCCTGTTCTTGAAAATACTAACAAAGAAGACCCATCAAAACCAGAAGCGAGCAACAACAGTCGGAGTTATACCACGACACAACCGCCTGAAAACCTATCAAAGTCGAAGGTTCCTGTTGATAGTAGAGGACAGGATAGCGGCAATACAACAACGGTGAGCGTAACTGTTGCGGGCTCAACGTGAGTTCCGGTGTACAAAATAATATGAAGGATTACTATGAGACTAACCATGGATGTAGTTGAAGTAGTAGAGAGTGCCCATGGTTACGAGTGTTTTAGTGAACTGCGAATTGTGACAGAAAATTAATAATTGTTAGCTAGTCGAAAGTGTTGTCTGTTGGAATTTATATTTGGGGGTGTAAAGGTTAAGCTGTAAGTAATTATAAAATGTCAATAATTTACTACTAATACGTATAGGGAGAAATGACATGTATTTTAGTGTTTAATGTCGAAAATGAAGAAAGAATTATAGCTATAAGTATTCATGATAATTACTAAGTGTTAAATGACTACATTGAGTGTATAATCCGATCAAATCTGATATTGTTTTGGCGCCACGACAACAAGGCGTCGGCGTTAGTTATAGATAATTTTCTCAAGTAATTTTGGTTGTTATGTTCCCCAAATATGTTTGGGGGAATTTCGCTCTCACAGAATGTCGGGAACGCCTTGTTATAAGGGGCTTGGGTCACACTGGGGAGATTTGTGACGAAGAGAATCTGAGTAATAACACCAGTAAAGGCAAGTTAAACTAAACTCAATTTCCACAAGAAAATAAAAACTGCAAAAATGGTAATCGATTTTTAACACTAGCAAGATGCTTTTTTTGTATTTTATAAAGCTCTAACCCGTGCTAGGAAACATTATAAAGATTGCTTTATGCAAGAGATTGCGGGTTCAAGTCCTGTCCAGAATTCGGAAGGCAAAGTTTTTTGTTCGAAAGTCCGTTATTGGCTTAATCTTATCTTTAGACAATATTGAGAAACTAATTTCAATATTTTTTATTTTGCTTCAGTAGTTTTGTTTTTATGCGCTAAAATGTTTTGTTCCTATGACCGCCAAACAGCGCCAACAGTATGCAGACCGTCGCGTGAAGGTCATAAAACCGTATCTTTGAAACGTTGTGAAATCCAAACTACTGAACCAAAATAAAAAATATTGAAATTAGTTTCTCAATATTGTCTAAATATAAGATTAAGCCAATAACGGACTTTCGAACAAAAAACTTTGCGTACCGAATTGTTAAACGTTATAAAAAAAATCTTTCATGCTCTTTTTCATCGGCATTTTGGTTAATTTTTGTGAGAGCATTTCGTATGAAACTACCTACTTATCACTCAACGTTTTATTTTTCAAAGACGCGAAACATGTTATATTTAGAAGCCAAACGAGCATTTTCAGCATGAGTGAGTTGTCGGATTGAAATCGATCCGGGATTGGAGTGTTTGATTTAGTCGTTATTTCGTAGGCGAAAATTTGAAGATGAAATGTAACATTCGACACCGCTGCGAATACTGATAAATTCAGGTAATGATATGGATTAGATCTCTGTCCTAATATTGAAATTGATGTTTCCTCAACGTGAACCATAAAGGGCTGTGTGGCGAATCAAACATTTTACAATCCCGAAGGTTACACCACTGTCTTTAGTTTTAAATCCCGATTGAAAAGCGTTGAAATAATGTAGTCATCCATCATACAGTGATCGAAATAGGTAGTGTAATTTTTGACATTAGCATAGTATGGATCCCACTTGTTTGGGATTTTTGTATTTGTATTTGTAGGATTCGAATATTCTCGTATTACATTTTTTATGCTTAACAAGTTGGAATTTGTGCCATTTCAGCGCTGCTTGCGCGGCGCGCTTTCGTGCCCCTCCACTCCCTACCACCTTTCCAGTCTCTCCTGCACCTATTTGTTAAACTGCGCAAAAAAAAAAAAAATTACACTTTCACCAAAGTCATAAAACATAAGTTGTTGGAAATCTGATAATAAATAAATTTAAAATTGCCCTCTAGCTCTGGTATAGCAATGAAGTAAAATAATTGTCTATGTCAGAAGGAAAACATTTAATTTTGATCATAAAAAAATATAGAATCCCGCATCCCACAAGGCTTATCCATATTAATATAACGTTTAAGGTTATTCACCTTAAATTGAAATACCTATTCCGATCACTGAGCATCACTCACCATATTTGATCAACTACACGATACAGCTATTTTGTAAAGCGGGCGTAGTGCGATATCGTAGAGTGCACTTGATCAAATCTCACAACAGATAAATCATTGATATCTTAAGGGTAGACGATAGCAACGTGGCGGGAAATTCAAAATTTTCACAGTTTTTTACATTTTGTAGCTAAACTGAGCTATTTTTGTTCAGCGATTTTTCGTTTTTTTTTTTAAACTGTGAAAATTTTGAATTTCCCGCCACGCTGCTATCTTCCAGCCTTAATGAATAAAATAAAACCCAGACGAAATTATGGTACCTATTATATGAAAAACTATTCTGTAAATGTATGTGTAATAGAATACATACTTAGAAGTAATGAAAATATTGTTGTTAAATAAATGTTTACAATTAATTAATGTGTACAATGAAAATGCCTATGTTGTTTTAAACTAGCACAATCTCTATTTTTACATAGCTGCAGCATTTTCCTGTAGATAGCGAGCCCTGTGAAGGTAAATCTTATAATACCTACGCTGCCAATATTCTAAAATATTATCTTTTTGCTAAACACCTGAACCAATTCTAGTCAAAAAGAGCTTTTCGGTAATATTATACAAAATGGCTAAGTACGTTATTTTCGAGAAAATGTTAAATAAAATATAAGAACACAAAATAGGAAGATATTATGGAAGGTCCGCTTAGTTCTATCTCCAGAGGTATCTACAGTTTCATTAAATACAAATAAAATATCATAAACACTGATGTTTTTACATAAGTTTTTTATATTACCGCTCTTATCTAATATACCTAACCTATAGCAATACCTAATCGTATTGCCAAGACCTCTGTCTCTCCTATATTGAATAATACATCCGGAAGAGGTCTAAACTAGTTGTCTATCTCTATTTGACTCCAATAAAAATAACTAAGTGTAACTTTTTAATAGTTAAACGGAATGAGAGATCGTAGTAGGTATCGCGTCCTATTGAGATTTTAGAGAGTTTCAATAACGTTCATGCTACACCGAGAAGATATATGCCGAAATTAAAATAATGTCTATAGGCAATGCACAATACCTAACGTAATGCCTAAATTCAAGTATCTAAACTAAATCGGGCCTCCTGATCTTCCCATTTTGTGATAATAGTAGAGTAGTAGAGATTCTGAAAGAAAATGTTATAGTATAAAATGGTTCGTAGTTTAGTCCTATTGAATAATGTACTATTATTATAATGCAATAATAACAACATAATTATTCTGTTTTTTGAAACCGTGCAGGGAGAAACATACAAAGATGCAGTAAGTAAGAACATAGATTTGTCAAAAGTTTAACACCATTCGTTGGTGCTATTCTTGCGATTTTGACTGATTTGCAAACTGTGGGAGATTGATTCTAGTAACAAATCAAAGCAAGTGCAAAGGGCCCGTTATCGCTGATATCGATCATCACAATATGTGTTCTCAAACTGAAACTCGTTTAAGGCTCGGTATAAGGCTAACCAGCGCCACCAATGTTGAAAAAATCATATGTCCCTTCAGAAGAAGTTTCTGACAAAATCCTTCTAGATTTTTAAGTGTAGGTACCCAACTCAATTTCTAATCTTAAGCTAAACAAATTTCGATAACCGCCAAAAACGGCCGCTGTTGGCGGTAATCGAAAATTTTTTAGCTTAAAAGTAAATTTCGAAGAGGGTATCTAGAAAAGCATGGCGCTAGGCTCATCTTAGGATTTTTTCAGAAACTTCTTCTAAAGGAAGATATGATTTTTTTAACATTGGTGGCGCTAGTTAGCCTTATACCGAGCCTAAAAATATAGAAAAATAGAACCGTTTCAACGTTAGTTTCAGGAATGGCGAATTGATTCCAGTATCGCAAAAAATATATTCCGTGCCATTTAATGGTGGGCAGGTGACCAAAATTATTGTCGATGCATTAATAATTCTCAAATTGCTCTTACCAAGTTAAGTGCCAATTTGAAGCCCATTTTGTAACCAATATTCTTTTATGGACATTGTCGGTAAGTTAGTACTTACTTACCATCGGTTTTCTAAAGACAAAAATGGGCAAAGAGAGAGAACGCTTTATTATAATGTTGCTATTTAAATAGGTGGTCACAAGTATTGAATTTTATACTTTTATCTGTGAAGTTTAAGTTTGGAGAAAGTTTCAACGCAGGTAGGTACCTAAGTAGATCAACCTTTGTACTTTCAGTTAAGAAAGTCATAATTATTTTTTCACATCCAATCTTTTTCCACTTTTTTTTCCTTAACTAAGTATGGCTTTTACCTTTCACAAAATGCGCCGCCAGCGCTAAAATAAAAGACGACCGAAAAACGTTTAATGTACCAATTCCTCGGATGTTTTTCAGTCCACATACTATTTTATGCCAGTCGTAATATACATAGAACAAAGATGTTGCATAAATTACCGACATGATTTTCATGACTACTATTTCTAGACGCTTTCAATAACAATGACGAGCCTAGTGCAAAACCTACTTGAATTTAATGACTCGAAAAAACGTCTCGTTTACGATACCACACGTTGTTCCAAAGTATTATACAACGTGTTACAAAACATCTTAACTCTTTTTACAGCGTGTAACCTACTGGTCAACAGGATGTCAATTCTGTAGAAAAAAGTTAAAAAAAACAATTTTTATTTTAGAACATCAAAATTTTATTTTTACATATTTTTTTTCTTTTTGGTATAAGCTCAAATTTAAAAATATGTTTGTGGGTGTAGGTGCATTTGCATAGCTTTGAGTTGTTAAAACATTGTGAAAGTAAACGAAAACAATATTTAAAAATACTTTTCTCCCGCCACAGCGTTCACATTTTTATTAATAAAAAATCAACGGAACGTCATAGAGCAAAAACTACATTTAGGGTGTGATCCCTATCACCGGGTGCTATTATCCTGCAAAAAGAGTTAGCATCTTTTGTAACACCTTGTATTATGGGGCATAGCGGAGTATGTTCTAGGTCAGTGGCTTTTATGACGGAATTTTCTCGGCACCGCACCTTCCAGTTAAGTTCGGATTTCTAGGCACATTTAGACACAATAGTTACCGCCACGAGCCTTTCAAACTCGACCCTAATTATGGAACATTGTAATGCGTCGTTACTTTGTTGTCACGTTAAACAGGACTTTGTTGTAGAGGGTCGAATGTCTTAAATACGGGGTAGAAATTCAATAACAAAAAAATCGAGCAGATTTTATGAAAGTGCCTCAACTAATTCGAGAGTGGACGAAATTACTAAGATTTTTTGTTATGTATTATGTAGTTACCAAGATGTTATGTTTTAAGTGGATACGATGGGACTGTCATCGTCACCATGTGACAAAAGTTCCGAAAATAAAAAAGATTAAAAAAAAAAAAAAAACCTTTGCTCGATTCTATTCAACATAATAATATAAAAACCGTACTTCTTCGGGATATCTATGTAGGAGGTATTAAGGTACGTGAGTCACGCATTATTTTATACCACTTGTATCCTATTTACTGGTAAGCTGGGAACCTACTACGATTGCGAACAAAATGTGCTCCACGATCGAATGCTATTCTACTTATCATAATAAACACATAGTTTATAGAAGGAGCATGCTCCTCTACTATAACGGGATATTTCCCACCCAGGATTTCATGCATGCAGAGCACAGGCTAGAGACCGGCAATACAGGCTTCGTAGCGATGCAATGTCAGTATCTTGAAGTTAAATAGGTACCTGCTTCACCTGGGGGGTTACCCTTGACGCTATTGCGATCAAATTGAAAAAGTTTTAAAATTAATTTCTCTTTGAATTATCATAATAATGCTTTGATTTTAAATACTTTGTAATGTTTATTCAAAGGAAAGGCTGTTTTATTCATTAAAAACACTAAATGCGTCTTAATTTGTAAAACATTAAATTTTGTAAATTGCGCCATTTTGCGGCCCTATTGGAAAAATGCGTCAAGGGTAGAGGGGCTGTTCGTAATTGTCTTGTGTACGTACAAAAAACTTTGGCGTTCACATTTGTAGACAATTTATAAAACCCACTGGACATGGTGTAGGTACCTCTCCGCTTACATATGTTTACGCACTACAGTCGAGTACTAGCACCTACCTATTCAGTCTGTCCTGGTCCACAGGAAAGAAAATGTCTGATTACAAATAGGTAGGTTCATCTTTGTATATTTCCTTAGCACGGGTTGGTGCCATAGAAAGAAAAAAACCGGCCAAGTGCGAGTCGGACTTGCGCACTGAGGGTTCCCTTCCGCCATAAAATTTTTAAATTTCTATTTGTACGAACCCTCAGTGAACAAACTCAAATTCGCATTTGGCTATTTTTTATTATTTGTTGTTATATTTACTACAAAGTAAGCCATGTAAAGTCCACACCAAGTTTGATGCTTGTGTGTATTATACCGTTTTTGGGATAGAGCATACAGTATAAAAATAAAGTTTGTTGAATGGGGATCCCCCTTGTTTTTATTATTATTAAATTATTATTATTTGTTGCTATGTTACCTATAATAACACATATTCTGTGAAATTTTCAACTACCTACCTAGTGAGTAAAACTACGGAATGAGTAAAAAAAAGTATAAACTAAAAGAAAAAAAGGAATCACTCACGGCCGGTTTCAGAATTTCACCATTTACCTCTAAGTATTGTTCTGTCTTGTTGTTTATAAAATAATCTGAAGAGAGAAGAATGCAAATGTGACTATCCCGACTCGAATTTTACTTTAGTATTTCAAACTACAGCGCAATGAACGAAGAGCTTTTTTGATGGAAAATGTAAAATAATACTGTTATTATGCATAAAAGCTATTTATAAGAGACGTACTTAGATGTAGAAGATAAAATAAAACTCTATCTTGGATGTTATAACGTTTAAATGTGCGCTGCTAAATGAGTATTTACTGCTATGATGTATTACGATTATCTTAGTCTTAAGCTTACTTCCTCCTATTTATGAAGAAAATTGAACATAGTTTAGCTATTACTAAAGCTTCGATCGGCTGTATGTATAGGTATACACGACAGCACGTTGACGCTTACACGCTAGCAATCTATTCAGTTACGTTACAGACGACCTTGCAACAAAAGTGTAAACTCTGACGTGCTGTCGCGTGTACACACGAGACAGCACGTCGACCTTTACACGCTAGCACTCTTCTCGGTTGCGTTACGGGCGACTTTGCAACAAAAATGTACAGTCTGACGTGCTGTCGTGTGTACCTACTAAGAACAAAGCGTGAGTAGATACAGATCGATTTAATATTTGAGGCGGCAGAGAATTTAATCACAAGTCGCGTCGCAATATAACATGTAGAGTAAAGACTTGACTGAACTTACGCGAAACCGCTCTCGAAGCCCACTTCACAGTCACCTAAAATATTAAATCGAACTGTACGTAAAGCCGGGTCCAGACGAGTGTAACGGGTAATGTAAGATTACGAGTAATTTAGCATCAACAGTATGGACGGCACACGAACTTGACGTGAATGAGTAATACGGGTGCCTTTATGTTCGCGCAAAAAACCGACAGCCGATGCATCAGCCCGAGCGCCGCCAAGGCGAGCTTTACATGTAATGCTCGTAGTGCCGTCCACACGTAGAATTCGTGTTACATTATACGGTGGATTACATTACACGTTACACTCATCTGGACCCGGCTTAACATCCAGCCTAATACAGCCCTGTTGTTGTTCTCAAACCATGCAATGCGTGTTAGAGAAAATAAAATAGCTAAACTAGGTTCTAGTGAGTGTTTAGGAATATGGGTTATATCGCGGACCCGCATCCCCTCCCAACCTTGTGTGATACGATAAGATACGTGTTCAAATGTTATCCTTTGATTAAGTGACAACGCCTGAAACCTGGGGCCCAATACTGGACGTTTAGCGCGCGAGCGCACGCTTTCATTGCAATTTTGTACGAGAACGATTGATGGAAACCCAATTCGAGAATAGGCCACCAAGGCGGAAACTTAAGAATGATAACGCATAGGACTGGTTTCATTAACAAATTGGTTTTCATGCCCTTTGGTATGAAAACCAATTTGTTAATCAGAAATCCATGAAGCGCAAGCACCATTGAGGCTTTCGCTGAAAGATCATAAGCGCAGGCATGACGTAATTCTTAGTACAGTGAAATATCTACTTATAGGTACAGTCAACCTAGGATACCCCTTTTTGTTCGATCAATGGCGCCCTTATGCTGCGCGCGGTAAGAGCTGCCATGGGGTATCTGTGACTGTGGCCCACCTTACGTTCAACTTTTACACTCGCTGAAATTTTGGTGGTTTTGAAGCCATTTTGTATTTTGTTACACAGATGATTCTGAACCAAATTCCAAATATCTTTTTCATCCCCCAAGCTCGGAAAGTATGCTGTTGCTAGTATCATACGATGAGGCAACAGTCATTTTTGCGCGCTTCGAAATTTGTATAAAAACAAATAAAGGAACTCCCTTGACTCATCTGTCACTTGCAAAGGAGGAAACTAATTTCACTTAAGTACCTTCTTTATGTACGTTCATAAGTCATCCATTGTTTTTTGGGTGCATCTAACATAATCTCGTGGCTCAATTTTAGAAATTTTCGCTAGCTCGGTATTCTATACAAGCACTCGCTGCAAACAATAGTTTTGCATAACAAATAACTATTCCATACAAATGTATATCGCCAATCAACACCATTTGTGTGAAAAATTTTGAATTTTTTGTCGGACCACAAAAATGTTTGCGTGTATAACTGTACTGAGCCAAGTGACTTCACTTGATATAGTACCTAGGTAACTACCACTATGCGTTGTTATTCTTAAAGAATTGAAATATTGAAATCTTCCAATGCATTCATTTGGCTAAGGCTCAAAGGGCGATTCCAAGATTAAACAGGACCTATTATACATATTAATGTTAGAGGATGAATACAAAGAATTTTATAGTTGTTTGTTGTAAAGTCAGGTTTTAATTAATCTATTTTACAGAAAAAAATGTTTAATAAAATATCTTTATAAAATTGTTTTGGTTTCATTTCACAACCCTGATAGAGTAACGTAGGAACGCAAATGGTTTGAGAAGTTAAATTAAGTTAATACATAATTATAGAGATGTGACCTAATTTAATTTGGCCAAACGGTTGACATAATATTATTAGCTACCCATCTTAAGGGTATCAGACCTAAGTTTGAATAACCTAATTTAATGGTTGGTAGATAACATTTAATTTCATTATCAAGTGACTTAATGGAGTATTTTTCTATGTCCCGCTACCATAGGGACAAATGAAATGTAGGTGAAGTCAACTTAGGTCAAAAATATTGTAGGTCAATGATATACATATAACCAGTCAGCCAAAGGTTGCCAGTCAAGTCTTGACACTCGTTATAGCTTTGTATTTTAAAATCCTGTTAGAAAAATTGTTGGGCTACGCTCCATTGAAATACCGCCTTTGCCACGCTTCTGGCATGAAAATTGACTGAATAATACGACCCTAGCCTGAATACATCTTCCATGTTCCTTTATGCACCTTCAGCTATAAATTTCTAAACTCATAACATTGTGTAACTCTATTGATCATGCTTCTTTGTGACTTAATAACGTCAGAGTGCTAATGAAGAATGTCCGTGCGTCGGTTAAATCACTTGAAACTTCATGACCGTGTAGCCTACAAGTTTAGAAATACGCCCGTTTTTGTTTCATTCAAATCGAGCCAGTAGTTTTAAAGTTACGACTGTTTTAGTTTCCGTCCTTTTTGAGTTTTTCGTGCGAGCGCGGCAAACTCGCGTGACGTCACTAAACAGCTGGCACCCGACACATACACCGTAACACTCATTCAAAGGGCTGAATCTTTGGAACCGTTCTAGGTAACCAGTTGAAATTTTCAGAGATTATGTTTTATTATAGTGGATTACCCAAGAAATAATAAAAATAAAAATATATTAAAAAATAAGAGGGGTCCCCATACAAAAAAAGTTGTTTTATACTTTTTGCTCTATAAAAAAAACGCTAAGGCATACAAGCATCAAACTTGGTATGATTATAAGGCTTACTCCGTAGTATAACAAAAAAATATAAAAAACGGTCAAGCGCGACTCAGACTCACGCGCCGCGGGCCCGTATAACCAGTTTTTTTTATTGTATGGCGGTACGGAACTCTCAGTGCGCGAGCTCTACTTGCACTTGGCCATTTTTTTATGTGTTTAGTCAGTGTTACAGTAGTTTTAATATAATATTACTTATTTATAACGTAAAAAATTCGCTTTACAGGTTTTAAAGCCGCAAGCTATTCCCTAGCACGGGTTAGTTAGTGCTATAAAAATAAAAACGTATATTATTACTTAGCTATAGATGTGGATGACGGCTTTGAAAAATGACAATCCGATATAGCTTTATGATAGAAGTAAATTAATATTAATAAGTAATAAAACTAGTATAAACTAGGCATAGGTACATTTTTACTCATGAAAAAAAAATGGGCAACCATTAACTCGTCTGTTTTAGGTAAGTTATCGGATTGTCATTTTTCAAAGCTGTCATCCACATCCATAGCTAAGTAATAATATATTTTTTGTTATTTTTAAAGCACTAACTTACCCGTGCTAGGGAATAGCTTGCGGCTTTAAAACCTGTCCCTAGCAAATTTTTAACGTTATAAATAAGTAATATTATATTAAAACACTACTGTAACACTGACTAAACACATAAAAAAACTGGCCAAGTGCGAGTAGAGCTTGCGCACTGAGAGTTCCGTACCACCATACAATAAAAAAAAAATGGTTATAAGGACCCTCGGCGCGTGAGTCTGAGTCGCGCTTGACTGTTTTTTATATTTTTTTGTTATACTATGGAGTAAGCCCTATAATTATACCACGTTTGATGCTTGTATGCTTTACAGTTTTTTCTATAGAGCAAAAAGTATAAAACAACGTTTTTTGTATGGGGACCCCTCTTATTTTTTAATATTTTTTTATTTTTATTATTTCTTGGGTAATCCACCATAATAAAACATAATCTCTGAAAATTTCAACTGGCTACCTAGTACGGTTCCAAAGATACAGCCTTTTGAATGAGTGTCACGGTGTATGCGTTGGGTGCGAGCTGTTTAGTGACGTCACAACAGCTGAGGACCGCGCACTCGTCGCACAGCTAGTTTAAAATTAAATATCTTGGGAACTATAAGACGTATCAAAAAAAATTTTTCACCCAACGTTTCCATTTTTAATAGAGTATATGGTAAGGTAGAAATCAAAAGTTGATGGTATTCTTCATTTCTGAAGTCGAGAAGGGTGCGGCTACAAAGGCTGCGCAGAATACGAGTACAATATGCTGTCGATGAAATACACTTGCTTGCAGTGATTAGGAACTTTTCATCCTCGGAAATGTGTCATTATTGGTACCTAAATACAAGGTGTTACAAAAGTATCTAACTCTTTTTACAGGGTAATAGCACCCGGTGATAGGGATCCCAACCTAAATATTTTTTTATGACGTTCCGTTAATTTTTAAATTAATAAAATGTGAACGATGTGGCGGGAGAAAAGTATTTTTAAATATTGTTTTCATTGACTTTCACAATGTTTTAACAACTCAAAGCTATGTTAATGCACCTACACGCACAAATTTATTTTTAAATTTGAGCTAATAACAAAAACAAAAAAAAACGATAATGTTTAAATTTTGAGGTTATAAAATAAAAATAAAAAAATTCAACTTTTTTTACAGATTTGACATCCTGTTGACCAGTAAACCACACCCTGTAAAAAGAGTAAGGTACTTTTGTAACACCTTGTATAAATTGGCTAAGCTAAGTCACGTCTGTACCGAACTGTTCTACTCGTCTAGTTTTATTGATATTCAGGATGTTCCATCGTCTTAGCGCAGTCGACCTCGTTCACAGAAAAGTCAAGACAAAGTGAGCGGAACCTACTAAGCTACGGGTTTCCTCACAATATTTGACTTCACGGTTAGCAAGTGGTAAATATCTTATTTGTTATGCAAGGATGCAAAATTATTGTTTGCACCGAGTGCTTGTATTCAGAAGCACGAGACGCAAATAATAATATTGCATCCCTGCGAAACACACGACTTAACATCTCACAGAGCGAGAAAAAAAAAGTCAGATGCACGAAAAACAATAGACAACTAGGTACATAAAGGTTAGTGAAGAGATTCTTTCTTCTTTTCTGATGAGAGATGAGTCAAATTTTATAGGGTTTCGCGTTAAATTTCGAAGCGCGAATAATGCAGATATTTTAAGGTTGGACATAGCGAGAAATAAAAAAAAACCCAGTTTTTTTAATTTTGAAGCTAAACTGAGCTATTGTTGTTCAGCAATTTTTCTTTCGCGGCAATAACATGATATTCTTTTCATTATTGTAAACAACAGAACAGCAATAATTCAGGCGATTATGTGTTCTGGTCATTAACAAGTTTTTTGGGCAGTGCCACTGCTTTGTCGACCAGAATACATAATCGGCTGAATTGTTGTTGTTCTGTTGTTTACAATAATGAAAATAATACTATGTTATTGCCGCGAACGAAAAATCGCTGAACAAAACTAGCTCAGTTTAGAGTCAAAATATAAAAAAAACTGAAAATATTGAATTTCCCGCCACGCTGCTATCGTCCAACCTTAAAATAGGTTTTTCTACGGTCTTATGTTGCGAACAGCATGCTTTCCGAGCCTGGGAGACGAAAAAAATATTTCTTCCCTTGCACGCCAATGTAGGTAACCTCCAATCTCCATGTCGCGTGAAAGGTGGGCGGGGGACGGAGTAAGCCCCGCATTCTTGGCGAGGTAACTATGTGGCTCCCCTCACAGTACAAAACGGGCGGTCCGAGCTTTTCAGACAAAACTTGCTTTTAGTGACCACACCGCCCGAATAGTTTAGTTTCAGCTGTCAATATTAATGCATTTTCGAGTTTCGTTGTACGGAACAAAGCCTTTTAGGGATAGTACAGTCGGCCAAAGTCTCAGATACCTCTTTTTGTTCGATTGGCGCCCTTATGCCGCGCGCGGTAAGAGCTGCCATGGGGTATCTGAGATTGTGGCCGACCGTACCTATACAGGTGATTTTTTTAAACGGGGCAGTTAGTTACTTACACACTGCCGGTACCTGTTATAGTTAGTTACAGAAAAACGTTCCTGGGAAAGCATCCAAAACTTTTTGAGATATTATGAACTGCATTCACGGTACCTGCCCTTACTGTCCCGTTTTAAAAATCCACCCTGTATACCTATGTTATTTTTCATGTTTTACAGGACGTACCTAAATAAGAAAATATGCTAATAAAAAAGGATAACAAATGTTTTACTTGCATCTGTCAGCGTGTCTTTCAGATACAAAGGAGATAATTTAGATTTATTTGCTGTCAAATACGACAGATAAGGGATGATTAGTTCCATCTAGGGGAGCAAAACGTCACGATAAAACTTTTATCCCGCTATCGGGTAGCAACATTATGTACACACGACAGCACGTCAGACTGTACACTTTTGTTGCAATGTCGCCCGTAACGTAACCGAGTAGAGTGCTAGCGTGTAAAGGTCGACGTGCTGTCGTGTGTACAATACCAAAATAACTGGTTGGACGTAATGATTTTAGTTTGTTACTCACGGGTACCTACGCACGCGTACGTCTCAAAACAGAATTCTGAAAAGGTAAACAGAGTGGCTGGATTCGAGCCAGTAGTATTTTATTTAGTTATTTGGTCTTTATTTTGGTATTTGGTTCATACATGGCGCTTACCAGGCGTAGCCATAGAAGAATCGGGACGTGACTGCCAAAATTAAGGCCCCATGAGGCGCGCGACATCGTTTTTAGCAAAAAATGCATCCAAAAAGAAGATATGATTTTTTTTTCACTGGCGGTGCTAGTTGTGCCTATACAATGATGTCGTCCGCTTAAAAAATAAAACGATATCAATTTCTGAAACTGCAAATTCATGGTCCTTATCGTTTGTACAAAAAATAAGCGCGCGAAGCGCACCCGAAATAATAAAACCTAAATCGAAATAGTTTTTTTTTTGTTCAGAAAGCGCGTGGGGCCCCTTTATGTGCGGGGCCCGTAGCATTTGCTACTCCTGCTATATGGATAATCCGGCACTGGTGATAAGCGAAATTGTGCTTTGAAAACGGGCCTTTACTGAAGTGCAGAACTAAATTTCTATCGAATAGGCATGATTACTAACATGCAGAACTGAATTATGGACAGGCGCATTATTTAATAAAGGCCTAATTGCTTCAAATAGGGAACCGGTTGTTAATCACATTACGAAACGTATAAGCCTTCGTTAATTTCGAAGACTCATACATTTGCAGTATGAGAACAAAATTGGCTAATTTACAAAATAGAGCGGCACTCTGGAGTTAATGCTACTTTAACTTGGTTAGAGAAGCGCAGTGTAATTTCATTCCTTTAGTTCATTTGTTTCTAGTTTTATTAGAATTTTTAGATGGATATTAAGTCCTAAATTAATTATGTATTTGCAAAAAAAATACTGACACACCTATCAAACCCGGAGTTAACACACAACCATCTTAAACCCTGACAAAAAGTAATTCCATTGTTTAAGAATATTTGCCCTAACTTAAAGCCAAATAGATGAAAGTAAATAAGTAAATTAGTAGGTATATTATTGGGACTTTACCCCAACCTAATCCTTAATTCATTCCAAGCGATAAACGTGAAACCTAGTAGAGAAAGGGCACATATAAAGGATAATGAATACGGATATAAGGCTATACGGCTATAAGGCTATAAATAAGGTATAAGGCCTCCATCTTAGAGCCAAGGGCCAATGACAATGGTTTTCATTCCAACCAAGAATCAGCGGTATATTCAGGTAGACCTAGACTTGTGCCTAGACCGTAGTCGAAGGGAAGACCAGCAGCTAGATGGTTGGACGACATCGTTGTGTCGGCGGAGGGTCCATGGATGCGGATGGCGAGAGCGTGATAAATGGCGCGACAGGATAAAGTTATATACCCAGCATATAATGATGATTTATATTTATACTAACAACATACATAACAGACCAAAGACGAGCTCGACGTATGAGTATTGAAATGTATTACGAGCGAGTAAGTGAAATGTTATATCATAAATCCCTGGCACACTCAATGTTACAGATCAAGGACTGCTAATTGTGTGATTATACGGGAACAAAGCGGATTAACAGCAAAAGAGCTCAAATTAATACTTTGGCATATACCGGGGTCCAGGTCACATTGACCTTAGGCTTTAGCATACCAAATGTGTACAACTAGTAGAGTAGAACAGAGATTATAATTATTGGAAACTTGGCTAATACAATATTATTACTAGTGGTTCGCCCCGAACTTTGAACTCGCGATCCCAGTAAAAGATGTGTAACTTTGCTTATGCCATTCACCCAGGCGCGCGCGCGCTTTGCGTATAAACTGTACAACCCAATATCTCGTCAAACCCTCGACCAATTTGGCTCATGTTAGAACTTTAAAATTATTTTAATTTCATTTACCCGCCTACCAAATTTCATAACGATCCGACCAAATTTACTCAAGTTATCGTCGAACGAAAATTCATACATACAAACATACAAACATACATACATACATACAAACGCCGGATTGTTCCAGTAGACTCGGAGAACTTCGCTCGCTTCGCTCGCTCGTTCAATTATTATACCTACTTTACATCAATCACAAGCAATGAATTAGTAACGTGTAAACTTGTAGCTACAACGGATACAACAAATTTCAAATATTTATTCTGTCGAAACGGCTTGTTGGCATTTTGGTATTTTTGTCATGGCATGCTGCGACTGATTTAATTTCAGTTCATGTTTTCGAGGCTTTTATCAACCACACACCCACGTTAAATCAACATTGGGCTTTTGTAGTCTATCGTTTACATTACACAGTCCTACCATTGATCGAAACACCATTAACACCGGTTTATCAATAAACATTCACAGACAATTTTGGCCATTGACGGTTTCCTACTAACTTCAGCCGTTCACGCGAAAATAAAAAATAAAAACTCGTCGGTGAGTGACAGATTTGGCCAAGCCGCAGCGGCCAGGTCGCAGCGGCCAGTGAGATACACACATTTGTATGAAGTCACCGTGGGCCGCACGCACCTGGCCGCTGCAGCCTGGTGATGCGCGTGGCCCATGGGGACATCACTGTGTGTATCTCACTGGCCGCTGCGGCCTGGCCGCCTAGTGCGCAATTTGCCAAAAAGGCAAAAAAAGTAGAGATTTTTTTAAATTATTGCACAGGGTGTTTCTACTTTCTAGTTCCAAGCGTTCATATGAAAGCTACGTTCGTGCCAACATTCAGATTTTCTGCCGACTTGTACATTGTACAGTCGGCCATACGCTAGGATACCCCTTTTTGTTCGATTGACGCCCTTATGCCGCGCGCGGTAAGAGCTGCCATGGGGTATCTGTGACTGTGGCTGACCGTACCATACATTTCGTTTTGGGACCCCCTCTTAACCGAAGCTTTTGGGACAGTGGAAGCTCGGTGTGCCGCCGTCTCAAGGAGGCTTAAAGCTTTAAAAGCGGGCTGAAACAAAAACTGTCAAACAACAAACTCTATTACCGGGCAAAGCGAAGCAGGCGCCTCGCATTGGACTGTAACATTTTAAGCTCGGTATGTAGGTAGGTTTTGATTAACCTGAAAATTACAAGGTTGTGCAGAAACAATCATTTTTCAGCAGGTTTGCAAACAATGCGGGATGGTTTTTTACTTGTTTTATACTGAGAAATATTATTTCAGATCCGGTATAATATTATCAAACACACGCTAGAGCACAATTTCCCCATACAAACGTAGTTCAGGTTTAATTTCTAAACTACAGGCTGGATTTTGCTGAAACTTGGTTTTTAACAATAAATGACCAATATGGAGGTTCGCAAATTGTTTTTATAATTAAAAAAATAGCCTGAATTAAATTAAAGCGATGTGTATTTTTGCGTTTTTCACGCCGAAAAATGGGTTAGTTTCAGCTGCTATTTACTTCTATTGAAGTCTAACTTCTTGCAAACCTCAATAATGTATTGTACTAGTCAGTTTTTTTTAATTGATAATAAAATGTAGAAATGGAAGCTGAACTACGAAAACATTTGGGAAAATAGATCAACTACATTATAACTACAACTACATACTCGCGAAAGGACACGCACACAGGTAGACTCATACAGTCGCATTGCCTCTCACTTTTCCCGCGCCCCGTCTCGTTCTGGGGTGAAACAGCTATAGAAAACAGTGTTTCACGCGCTTGGCCATCGCCGAGTTCCCACGCTTGTTCAGGGCACTCTTAAGAGATTGTATTGGCATAATTTTAATGCTTTTAGGTGCATACGCGCTTCACCGTTAGCGACTCAGCCCAGAATATTACATAAAATGCTTTGTACTTCACTAATATTGTATGTGTGTGTGTGTGTATAAATCTAGATATAAATGCCTTCTACAGTTGAATAAATAGAGATGTGGTCAGACAGTCTTCAGATCTCTTATTCAGTCCTCCATCCCAAATAAATTCTTTAAATTATCCAAAGGAAAATGCGAAAGATAAACAAGTTTAGTTGCCTCACATTCCAAGTGACATCTTCCAAGGCATCTATACCGTACCAGAGCACATTTTCTGGAGCCCTGGTCACAATAAAAACCACAAGTTGCGTTGCACATAAAGAATTCCGTACACATCGCGCGGACTGGACGCATTGCTTTCATATTTGCCATGGAGGGAGGGTTGTGGTTAGGGTTGCCAGGCGTCCGGCTAAAGCCGGACATAGGTAGGCTTTTTGATCGAGCGTCCGGCCTGTCCGGCTTTTGTTAGGCTTTACCTCGCACCTCGGTAGCGTTTTTTGAAAAAACGACTGATTCTTTATTCAATTTAATCTAGAATAAGAAGATTTAATAAATGTTAATTTTATTCATTAGTGAAGAAGTTTTGTTTTGTTCAATTTTATTTTCTCAATTTCAATTTTGTGTTTTCCCTTGGGAAATAATAATATTAATGAATGATTAGTAGTAATAAAAAAGACTGATTCGTTATTCAATTTTATTTTATTTCATTAGAATTACTAAGTTTTATGGTAAATGATCAAGAAAATCTTAGTTTTACGTTAAAAAAATTGTCGTATTATTGCTAAAACAGAAAATCCTTAATATTTTAGGGTGTCCGGCTTTTTTACCCAAATGTCCGGTCAAACTGGCTGGTCGGTCGGGCTATTAGGTTAGACGACCTGGCAACCCTAGTTGTGGTAGCGCTGCATTTGAGTGTAGCGTGACAATGGAAAATACGAAAGAACACATCCATTCCATATTATAATGTGTCTGAAAACATCGTTTTGTTTTACTTAAGAGGTTACGTAAGTTGTACAAACGCGATAACATGAATCCAAATACAAATTAAACACTTTGCAACCGTGATACTTTTTTTTCTCCTTCTATTTTTTTATGGTCAGTTAAAGCTATAAAGGTCTATAGTCTAAGTGGTCAGTTGGTCACTTTACTGTTCATGGCACAGAAAAGACGCTGTTTTAAAAGCATTCATGTGTACCTAATCAAATAGATAAACAGGCAAAAATGTACGTGCTCTCGGATCCGTACAACCAGTTTTTTTTAAATATATGGTACTTATAGTGGTACGGAATTCTCGATGCGCAAGTCCGAATCGCACTTGACTAACTTTTTTACTGCAAGATACGATACAATCAAAACACTGGGGCTTAATTCTGTAACGCAATGACGCGTGTCGATGGCGTCTATGGACAAAACCGGGGTTTTCTCGTTTTGCTCCTACAACCAGCGAACTAATCATCTAGAATTAGAATATTCTTTGCCATACTACAAAAACATTAAAAGGACCGGAAGCAAATTGAAGCCGTCAACTCGGAGCCCATTTTGGCACTATTGCGTTACAGACTCAGGCCTCAGAATCAGAATCAGAATCAGAATCAATTTGTTTTATTCAATATTCCATAAATAAATTATTTACATTGAACGTCAAAATATTATCTAAATTAAAAAAAGGTATATAAATACTTATTACTATCTAATACTAAGTATCTAGCTACTTTTTTTTCTCCAGCTTCACTAGCTCTGATCGTTCTTGGAGAAGAAGCATGGTAAAGAAACTCCAAGCTCCTTCAGCTCTTTCTATGACAGCGATGATTCTTCTGCAGGGCCTTTGTCCATAAAACGGGTATGGAATGCCGGACTAAGCGGATTGAGGTACTCTAAGCAAGGCATTGTTGTGTTTGTTAGGTACCGTCTCAACTCGTCATTATTTTTGCAGAGAGTTATCTAGCTGAGCTAAGAAAGGACTTTTGACTTGTTGCTGCGTGTTTGTGTACTAATACTGTTACCTTTATCATGAGAATACATTACAATCCATGATTTTCCCATCCACTTGATCCGCGTTTTGTTCAAATACGTATAAAATGGATACTAACTGCACTAAATATTAATTTTGGTACAGTCAGCCACACGAGTCGGTATCAAGTAGAATACTTATTTTCGATTAGCGCTCCAACTCCGCGCGCGGTAAGAGCTGACATGGGATATTCTAGACTATGGCCGACCGTACATAATACTTGGAAATGTTGATTATAAAGACGCGCTTTGAAAGATGTCATAAAATATGAAAAAGAAAATACTACGCGCTTGCAAGAAGGAGAAAATTAGTTTTGATAAACTTACTCACCTATAAATATGTCACGTTACCACTTTTAATAGTTGCTCTATATTTTAAAGCCTTTGAGCGTAAACTTGGCGCAAAGTGTGCCAAATACCTATGCCTGTTAATATTGACATACGAGTATGATACGATATTGATTCACGCCGCCATCGCCAATTACGTGTGTAATATCACTGTCCCAAATCTGAACGCCTCTTTGATTAATGGTATCATGACGTTAAGGGCCTCCGCAGACGATGGAATTTTGGTTCGACTGATATCTAGTGTCGATGAAAATCTTCCCTTCTTTGCGTGCCGTTTCCTATCGGAGGTTGGCGATCAGTTTGGGTATCTCGTCCTTCGAAGCTGTCAAACGAAATAATGGGCCGGTACCTCACTGGAACCATTCGCGCAGGTTTTGTATCCAGGAATCTTGGGTCTTCCAGTGTTTTTATCCTGTAAAAAAAATCCGAACAGTTGCTAGTCTTCAAAACGGGCCACTTTAACCGTAGAGGAAACACTGAAATCTTAAAAACTGCACACTTTAATTCGATATGTACTCACTGAAGCAAAGCAGAGTATGTCAAACATTCGCATTCGAAAACATTTCAGTCACATTTACTGGTGTCCGCAGAAAGCGCCTTTTGTTCGAGCATTTCAAGAATGTCCGTATACGAGCTATTTCGATGCCGTACTTCAAGGAAGCATTCCGGACGTCAAACTTTCAGCTAAAAGACTCTAGGAAATTGATAAACTGCTGTAAACATTTTGTTTCTTTTTATATTTTGCTCTTTTAGGTACACACGACAGCACGTCGACCTTTACACGCTAGCACTCTACTCGGTTGCGTTTGTAAGTATGGATGGATAAATGAAATTTGGAATAGAGATAGCTTAGACATCAGAATAACACCTAGGCTACATATCGCGCTTTTACACTTGGGAGCAAAGTAAAGCAAATAGGTATGCTTTTTCTGTAGTCCACGCGGACGAAGTCGCGGGCAAAAGCTAGTAATGAAATAAAGGCAAGCAATAAAATTATATTATTTTCCTTATAATAATAGGCTAAGAGAATAACAGTGACATCACAAATGGGTTTACCGAGGATTTAATTATTATTAATCACCCGCTTGGAGCGAGCCATAATGAACTTTATTAATTCTGAGATGCGTTCACCGATTTAATCCCGTGTTCGTTGTTTCGAACGCTTGCCTAATTTAATTCAATTCGCCTTTAAAGGAACAATTAAAATTATGTATTCCAGTCGGAAATCGGAATACAAAAAAAAAAGTCTATATGAATATTTTAAAATGAAATGGATAGGTTACATAACTAAAAATGTGACTATT
This sequence comes from Zelleria hepariella, assembly GCA_949319315.1. Taxonomy (NCBI): domain Eukaryota; kingdom Metazoa; phylum Arthropoda; class Insecta; order Lepidoptera; family Yponomeutidae; genus Zelleria; species Zelleria hepariella. Next base: position 5,400,826 of record OX439387.1, on the reverse strand, counting down.
AGTCGTCATCTCAAGCTCGAGCTCAAGTAGGTGAACTCAGTTCCCGGTGACGGTGGACAACTCCACCCTTAATTTTCAGCAACTCTACGTGCTACAAAAATGCTACAAACGTGCTACAGTGCTAAAAAAAATAAAAAACTAATCAAGGTGGAAAAAATATTATAGCATGTTTAACTTGATGTTAATTTATTACATTATGGCTATTTTTGGCAAGGCACTGCGACTATCATGCAGTAAATCATATTAGTTATTCCCGGTGAATTTTATCCTATTTATATTCTGGGGTTGGTGCAATAAAAAATAAGAAATGCGCTGCATACCGCGAAAAATTATTTGATTGACGGTAAAAACCTCACCAAGATCGGATAAACCGTTAGCGGAGTTAGCGGATAAACATACAGACATAATATAGTAGACTATTTACTATTCATGTTGCTATTTAGAGACTGATAGAGCTAGAAAAACGCCTGTATTTTTGCGGAGCCTCTTATAGTACAGTCGCCAGCGACCGTTTAATTTTCTTGAAAGGTTACCGGTTCCCCTTTGGATATGTTGTAAAGCACGTCATTCTGGGTACAAACATCTAATTTTTGAAGGTCCTAACCCGCCGCATCAATGAGAAATTTAAGGTCAAAGTTACGAAAAAATGCACTTAATTCAGAGTAAAAGGTTACCGGTTCCCCTTTTGATATGTTGTAAAACACGTCATTCTGGGTACAAACACCTAATTTTTGAAGTTCCTAACCCGCCGCATCAATGAGATATTTAAGGTCAAAGTTACGAAAAAATGCACTTAATTCAGAATAAAAGGTTACCGCTTGCCACCTTGATATTATGAAAATTTATGCAATTTCACATACTAGAACCTAAATCTTGCAGTCCCTAACCCGCCGCATCCATGAAAAAAATTAAGTCAAAAATCGAAAAATGCGTTTTGGCAATGAATGTATGGTTACCTTGCTTTACATCCGGTAGTTCTGACTTTTGGCTGATTTGTTTATGATGTTGGCCCAATGAATTAACCAAGTTTGTGATCTCGAGCGCCGACCGCAACCATGTAAAAAACCGAAAAAACCGCGAAATTGTATTGAGAGCAACGCCTTTTTTCAGTTTTTGGCCACATTTTTGCTCCGATTTTTCTGTAACTTAGTAAAAGTACTCTACGACAAAATCAAATAGTAACGTATTCTTAAAATTTTCAAGAATTCCCCCCTAACCGGTAAAATTGTATGTCAAAAGACTCAAAAGTCACCAAAAATGCAGTTAATTCACTTAAAAGGTTACCGCATGCCGTTGTGAAATTGTGATAAAATACGTAATTTGAGCTACAAGAAACCAAATCTTGCCGTTCTTAACCCGCCGCATCAATGAGAAATTTAAGGTCAAACGTACGAAAAAATGCACTTAATTCAGAATAAAAGGTTACCGCTTGCCACCTTGATATTGTGAAAATTTATGCAATTCCACATACTAGAACCTAAATCTTGCAGTCCCTAACCCGCCGCATCCATGAAAAAAAAATAAGTCAAAAATCGAAAAAATGCGTTTTGGCAATGAATGTATGGGTACCTTGCTTTACATCCGGTAGTTCTGACTTTTGGCTGATTTGTTTATGATGTTGGCCCAATGAATTATCCAAGTTTGTGATCTCGAGCGCCGACCGCAACCATGTAAAAAACCGAAAAAACCGCGAATTGTATTGAAAGCAACGCCTTTTTTCAGTTTTTGGCCACATTTTCGCTCCGATTTTTCTGTAAATTGGTACAAGTACTCTACGGCCAAATCAAATAGTAACGTATTCTTAAAATTTTCAAGAATTCCCTCCTAACCGGTAAAATTGTATGTCAAAAGTCACCAAAAATGCAGTTAATTCACTTAAAAGGTTATTGCATGCCGTTGTAAAATTGTGATAAAATACGTAATTTAAGTTTTTGTAGTTCAAATAACGTATTTTATCACAATTTCATGGCGGCTTGCGGTATACTTCTAAGTAAAATAAGTGCATTTTTGGTGACCATTGACATACAATTTTACCTGTTAGGCGGGAATTCTAGAAAATTTTAAGAATATGTTGCTATTTGATTTTGTCGTAGAGCACTTGTACTAAGTAACAGAAAAATCGGAGAAAAATAGTGGTCAAAAATTAAAAAAAGGCGTTGCTCTCAATACAATTTCGCGGTTTTTTCGGTTTTTTACATGGTTTCAGTCGGCGCTCGAGATCACAAACTTGGTTGGGCCAACCTCATAAACAAATCAGCCAAAAGTCAGAACTACCGGATGTAATGCAAGGTACCTACTCATACATTTATTGCCAAAACGCATTTTTCGATTTTTGACTTAATTTTTTTCATGGGTTAGGAACTGGAAAATTTAGGTTCTATTACGTAGAATTACGTAAATTTTCACAATATCAAGGTGACAAGCGGTAACCTTTTATTCTGAATTAAGTGCATTTTTGCCTACTTTAGGCTTGAAATTTTTCATGTTTGCGGCGGGTCAGGAACGGCAAGATTTAGTTTTTTGTAGCTCAAATTACGTATTTTATCACAATTTCACAACGGCATGCGGTAACCTTTTAAGTGAATTAACTGCATTTTTGGTGACTTTTGACATAAAATTTTACCGGTTAGGGGGGAATTCTTGAAAAATTTAAGAATACGTTACTATTTGATTTTGTCGTAGAGTACTTGTACCAATTTACAGAAAAATCGGAGCAGAAATGTGGCCAAAAACTGAAAAAAGGCGTTGCTCTCAATACAATTTCGCGGTTTTTTCGGATTTTGACATGGTTGCGGTCGGCGCTCGAGATCACAAACTTGGTTAATTCATTGGGCCAACATCATAAACAAATCAGCCAAAAGTCAGAACTACCGGAAGTAAAGCAAGGTACCCATACATTCATTGCCAAAACGCATTTTTCGATTTTTGACTTAATTTTTTTCATGGATGCGGCGGGTTAGAGACTGAAAGATTTAAGTTCTAGTATGTGGAATTGCATAAATTTTCATGATATCAAGGTGGCAAGCGGTAACCTTTTATTCTGAATTAAGTGCATTTTTGCCTACTTTTGGCTTGAATTTTTTCATGTTTGCGGCGGGTCAGGAACGGCAAGATTTGGTTTTTTGTAGCTCAAATTACGTATTTTATCACAATTTCACAACGGCATGCGGTAACCTTTTAAGTGAATTAACTGCATTTTTGGTGACTTTTGAGTCTTTTGACATACAATTTTACCGGCTAGGGGGGAATTCTTGAAAATTTTAAGAATACGTTACTATTTGATTTTGTCGTAGAGTACTTGTACTAAGTTACAGAAAAATCGGAGCAAAAATGTGGCCAAAAACTGAAAAAAGGCGTTGCTCTCAATACAATTTCGCGGTTTTTTCGGTTTTTTACATGGTTGCGGTCGGCGCTCGAGATCACAAACTTGGTTAATTCATTGGGCCAACATCATAAACAAATCAGCCAAAAGTCAGAACTACCGGATGTAAAGCAAGTTACCCATACATTCATTGCCAAAACGCATTTTTCGATTTTAGACTTAATTTTTTTCATGGATGCGGCGGGTTAGAGACTGAAAGATTTAGGTTCTAGTATGTGGAATTGCATAAATTTTCATAATATCAAGGTGGCAAGCGGTAACCTTTTATTCTGAATTAATTGCATTTTTGCCTACTTTTGGCTTGAATTTTTTCATGTTTGCGGCGGGTCAGGAACGGCAAGATTTGGTTTTTTGTAGCTCAAATTACGTATTTTATCACAATTTCACAACGGCATGCGGTAACCTTTTAAGTGAATTAACTGCATTTTTGGTGACTTTTGAGTCTTTTGACATACAATTTTACCGGCTAGGGGGGAATTCTTGAAAATTTTAAGAATACGTTACTATTTGATTTTGTCGTAGAGTACTTGTACTAAGTTACAGAAAAATCGGAGCAAAAATGTGGCCAAAAACTGAAAAAAGGCGTTGCTCTCAATACAATTTCGCGGTTTTTTCGGTTTTTTACATGGTTGCGGTCGGCGCTCGAGATCACAAACTTGGTTAATTCATTGGGCCAACATCATAAACAAATCAGCCAAAAGTCAGAACTACCGGATGTAAAGCAAGTTACCCATACATTCATTGCCAAAACGCATTTTTCGATTTTAGACTTAATTTTTTTCATGGATGCGGCGGGTTAGAGACTGAAAGATTTAGGTTCTAGTATGTGGAATTGCATAAATTTTCATAATATCAAGGTGGCAAGCGGTAACCTTTTATTCTGAATTAATTGCATTTTTGCCTACTTTTGGCTTGAATTTTTTCATGTTTGCGGCGGGTCAGGAACGGCAAGATTTGGTTTTTTGTAGCTCAAATTACGTATTTTATCACAATTTCACAACGGCATGCGGTAACCTTTTAAGTGAATTAACTGCATTTTTGGTGACTTTTGAGTCTTTTGACATACAATTTTACCGGCTAGGGGGGAATTCTTGAAAATTTTAAGAATACGTTACTATTTGATTTTGTCGTAGAGTACTTGTACTAAGTTACAGAAAAATCGGAGCAAAAATGTGGCCAAAAACTGAAAAAAGGCGTTGCTCTCAATACAATTTCGCGGTTTTTTCGGTTTTTTACATGGTTGCGGTCGGCGCTCGAGATCACAAACTTGGTTAATTCATTGGGCCAACATCATAAACAAATCAGCCAAAAGTCAGAACTACCGGAAGTAAAGCAAGGTACCCATACATTCATTGCCAAAACGCATTTTTCGATTTTTGACTTAATTTTTTTCATGGATGCGGCGGGTTAGAGACTAAAAGATTTAAGTTCTAGTATGTGGAATTGCATAAATTTTCATGATATCAAGGTGGCAAGCGGTAACCTTTTATTCTGAATTAAGTGCATTTTTGCCTACTTTTGGCTTGAATTTTTTCATGTTTGCGGCGGGTCAGGAACGGCAAGATTTGGTTTTTTGTAGCTCAAATTACGTATTTTATCACAATTTCACAACGGCATGCGGTAACCTTTTAAGTGAATTAACTGCATTTTTGGTGACTTTTGAGTCTTTTGACATACAATTTTACCGGCTAGGGGGGAATTCTTGAAAATTTTAAGAATACGTTACTATTTGATTTTGTCGTAGAGTACTTGTACTAAGTTACAGAAAAATCGGAGCAAAAATGTGGCCAAAAACTGAAAAAAGGCGTTGCTCTCAATACAATTTCGCGGTTTTTTCGGTTTTTTACATGGTTGCGGTCGGCGCTCGAGATCACAAACTTGGTTAATTCATTGGGCCAACATCATAAACAAATCAGCCAAAAGTCAGAACTACCGGATGTAAAGCAAGTTACCCATACATTCATTGCCAAAACGCATTTTTCGATTTTAGACTTAATTTTTTTCATGGATGCGGCGGGTTAGAGACTGAAAGATTTAGGTTCTAGTATGTGGAATTGCATAAATTTTCATAATATCAAGGTGGCAAGCGGTAACCTTTTATTCTGAATTAATTGCATTTTTGCCTACTTTTGGCTTGAATTTTTTCATGTTTGCGGCGGGTCAGGAACGGCAAGATTTGGTTTTTTGTAGCTCAAATTACGTATTTTATCACAATTTCACAACGGCATGCGGTAACCTTTTAAGTAAATTAACTGCATTTTTGGTGACTTTTGAGTCTTTTGACATACAATTTTACCAGCTAGGTAGGAATTCTTGAAAATTTTAAGAATACGTTACTATTTGATTTTGTCGTAGAGTACTTGTATTAAGTTACAGAAAAATCGGAGCAAAAATGTGGCCAAAAACTGAAAAAAAGGCGTTGCTCTCAATACAATTTCGCGGTTTTTTCGGTTTTTTACATGGTTGCGGTCGGCGCTCGAGATCACAAACTTGGATAATTCATTGGGCCAACATCATAAACAAATCAGCTAAAATTCAGAACTACCGGATGTAAAGCAAGGTAACCATACATTCATTGCCAAAACGCATTTTTCGATTTTTGACTTAATTTTTTTCATGGATGCGGCGGGTTAGGGACTGCAAGATTTAGGTTCTAGTATGTGAACTTGCATAAATTTTCATAATATCAAGGTGGCAAGCGGTAACCTTTTATTCTGAATTAAGTGCATTTTTTCGTAACTTTGACCTTAAATATCTCATTGATGCGGCGGGTTAAGAACGGCAAGATTTGGTATTTTGTAGCTCAAATTACGTATTTTATCACAATTTCACAACGGCATGCGGTAACCTTTTAAGTGAATTAACTGCATTTTTGGTGACTTTTGACATACAATTTTACCGGCTAGGGGGGAATTCTTGAAAATTTTAAGAATGTGTTACTATTTGATTTTGTCGAAGAGTACTTGTACTAAGTTACAGAAAAATCGGAGCAAAAATGTGGCCAAAAACTGAAAAAAGGCATTGCTCTCAATACAATTTCGCGGTTTTTTCGGTTTTTGACATGGTTGCGGTCGGCGCTCGAGATCACAAACTTGGATAATTCATTGGGCCAACATCATAAACAAATCAGCCAAAATTCGGAACTACCGGATGTAAAGCAAGGTACCCATACATTCATTGCCAAAACGCATTTTTCGATTTTTGACTTAATTTTTTTCATGGATGCGGCGGGTTAGGGACTGCAAGATTTAGGTTCTAGTATGTGAAATTGCATAAATTTTCACAATATCAAGGTGGCAAGCGGTAACCTTTTACTCTGAATTAAGTGCATTTTTTCGTAACTTTGACCTTAAATATCTCATTGATGCGGCGGGTTAGGAACTTCAAAAATTAGGTGTTTGTACCCAGAATGACGTGTTTTACAACATATCAAAAGGGGAACCGGTAACCTTTTACTCTGAATTAAGTGCATTTTTTCGTAACTTTGACCTTAAATTTCTCATTGATGCGGCGGGTTAGGACCTTCAAAAATTAGATGTTTGTACCCAGAATGACGTGCTTTACAACATATCAAAAGGGGAACCGGTAACCTTTCAAGAAAATTAAACGGTCGCTGGCGACTGTACTAGAATGGATTACTCTGGCAGGGATAACAAAATTAATACTAAAATTAAATGTAAAAAAATTTCTTACTCGTTGCCAAACTGTGAAAAAAATACCATCATTTTGAAGTGCCTTTTTTTTACCTTCCATTTATTTGATTATATCCTCGATCTCTAGCCAAATGTTGTCTGGTAGAGATTGCTTTTAGCAATAAGAACGTCCATTGTATGCAAATTTCATTAGTTTTAATGAAGAATGACAATAATTCGTTTAGTGTACAAGAGTATTGTATCTGTTGATGATGAATAAAAGTTTCAGTTCTGAAATTTTAAGCTTCCTAACCAACATCCCTTGGACCTTCCAAACGTGGGGAATCCGTGCATTTTGAAGGTCAATGCTAGAGTCCACAGTAACTAAAGAAAACCCGTCTCATTCTTATTCATTTAA